>CM055429.1:6939592-6974838 GCA_029228465.1 Salix viminalis | reverse complement strand
CATTTTATCCATGTGCAATTTAAAACATCAATTTGTATTATTATTATTATTATTATTATTATTATTATTATTATTATTATTATTATTATCTTTCTGAAATAAGGATTTGTTGTTATTTTTATATGTTATTTAAAATTAATTTATTTAATACTACAAAAGTGTCTTACATATAAGTTCACAATTCTAAATATTAAATATAAAATAATATGTAAGATCCAAAATTGACTACAAAATAGTCTTTTAAGTTTTTTGAAAAATTATTAAACTTAGACTAAAGCAATGTTAGGAAAAAACAAAATAATGTTTTAATAAAAAAATTTTAATGAAAATATCAACACTAAACAAATTATTTATTCATCACTTACCAGCTTAATAATCCAACAAAACAAAAATTCAACTCAAATCTTGTTACATTCCCGAACTTCATTCAAATTGTATATGCATTCAAACAAATTAAAACAAACCCAATTATAATCCATGAATCAATATTTAATGTTCAAATCAATATAAGTTCAAGCATAATCCATGAATCAACATATAATGTTCAAATCATTATAAACTCAAGTAGAATCCATGGACCAAGATTTTATGTTCAATTAGAAATCACAAAGCTAAAAATAAATTCACAATCCAATATTAGTTATCAAATCATCTCAAATAAAGAAACACACGGCAATCCAAAACTATAATGTCAAACAATCCAAAAATTATACACAATAATGAGCATTTTGTCCTAAATTTCACTATATTCTAACAATTTGTCAAAAAGATAAGATAATTTGATATTATGGATCAACCTTATGAGGTGTTTGGTGTGTCTGGGATCTACCATAATTGAACCAAAAAGGTTGTGAGGATAGCGGTAGCGCGTTTACTAAACACCACAACCATTTCTAGTGTAGGATTCATGAGTCATCACTTCTAGAGGAGGGTGATTTAGTGTATATGAAGGTCCTCTTTTTTTCACTTTTAGACTATCAATGCTATTTCTTACTTTTTAAATAGAGAGATCAAAATACGTTAAGTTTTTGCTTTCCTGTTCTTCATTTCTCTCTCTTTCAACTCTCTCTAATGTTTTTTTATGATGAGGTTTGTGTTTCTTCATCTATTATTAACATCTATTATTGTCATGAGAACGATCTGGTGTTGTGGTGTATATCTAACCATCATTTTCAAAGGAACAAAGGTTTTCAAATTTTCCTAGAGAAAGAAAAAAGCTATATAAATAGAGGAAAAATAAGGTTGCTGCTAGTAAGGGACGTTGTTACCACTATTTGGAAATTGATATAGAGACTCCATCAATATTGTGTTTACTGATGATAGAGAGAGAGGACAATTACTATTGAAGTTAGATAAGAAGTATCTAGGAATAATGGGATGTGTGGGTTTAACAATGGCTAAGAGGACCAAGTTTGTAGTCTTCCATATGATAAAGAAAAACAATCAACCTTGGGAAATAAAAATTGGTTTTGAGTGCATGTTTTTGCAAATACAAAGGTTGTTATGAGTTAAATTGTGTGAAAAGAAGAGGTTGAGTTTGCTAGATTGTGGTTAAAACTTCTGATGTTAGTGGTTTACTTTGAAGGTACTTGAAGAATAGGGTTTAATATTGTTTTTGGAAAATAGTGATTTGGTTTAGTGAAAGTATATGATAAGGTAGCCTTTTTCCTTTTTATTATAATGCAAAAGGCTATAGTAAAAGATCGAGGTTTTGTTTGAGATAACTTTATTATAACATATAATAACGAGTAGCTTATTCATGATATCATAATATTTTTTAAAATATTCTTATTATTTTAATAGCACTTTTTATCGGACTAGATTGTTTGTTTGCTTGATTTGAAAGAACTTTTGAAGGCATATTATGTAGGCTATGACTTTTATTTATGAAAGAAAGGGATTTATAGGTTCAAAGAGTATTTCAACATTTTGAAGACATAGGATCACTACCATTTATTTGACTTATTGTGTCTATCAACATTTTTTCATTTCATCTTATTTATTTGATATGCCCTTTTTTATTCTTTTGGTAGGGAATCCTTATCTTGTTGTGACTTGATCTTTTTTTTTTCATTTGGCATGCCCCCTAACATTTTAAATTTCTCAAGCTCTTTTAAATATTTCAACATCTCTTTAGTCTTTGATATTTGAATTTCTATATATCCCTAGTGTAGAGTGTAATCCTAGTTAGGACCAACTTTTAATCTTTGAAAAAATATTTTCCCCAGCGTGTGGTGTGATCGTAGTAAGAATCAACTCTTGACTTGGAATTGTTATTTTCCCTCAGTATGAGGTGTGATCTTTGTTAGAGTTTTTATGAAGAAAAACTTATAACAAAAGATTGGTAATGCAACACCCCTACTTAGGTCAACTTCCTCATCAATATATATATATATATATATATATATGTTTTATCATCATTTTTCAATAACTTGTTATGCTAAAGATGGTCTAGTGATAATGTAATAGGTATCATTATCCTTCAAAAACTCAATTTATCCCTTTCTCACAAATTAGACTTGATGCTTGAAATTTTAGTAATTTTTAATAAAATGGTTAAGGATCCTATCATGATATTCATATTTCTTATTTGGATTATACCACCTATGAGATGGTGGTTTGTATGACATCTGATAGGGTTGAGTTAACATACTTACTGTTTAAAAGATGGTGGTACGTATATTTATGTGGTAAAGGTATGTCAATCATCAATAATGACATTAAGCAACTAATGATATAATGAGAACACATCAAACAAGTTTCATAATCTAAGAGCCAATTTTCAATTCATATTCCATCACGACTTTAGAATTCACATCTATACCTTTTATTTTTTGAACTTTAATAACATGTTTAGAATTCACTAAGTCGGTATAGTGTTAGGCTACACTTCAAACCAAGAACTCAAAGTAAGGTATCTTAAAAGATTTGTTAGCATATATTGAAGTGGTTATTATATTATACATTCTACATAAGTCCAAGTATAATGATTGCAAGGTCTCAAGTAATTGGAAACAATAGTTTAAAGGATAAACAATAATTGTTTTTTTTCCTTTTTTAACTTTTTATCCATGTTTTTTATATACCCAACCCTAAAAAGACATGCCTTATTGGGTATTAAATACCTTTTGATTATTAATTTTGTTTTCTAATTGGATTATAATTTATTTTTTAAAATTTAAATCTCAACCTTTTTTTAGTGATTTTAGTTGACTTATGATAATGTAAACAAAATCTCAAGGTGTCCCTAAATGTTTATATATTTGTTTAATAATACTAGTAAGTTCTCATACTAAAAATTCAAAAAATTACATATAATTCCAGCATTAGATCATTGATATTAAGTAAATGTAAATTATTTTAAAGAGCTCAGACATACAAATTGTAGAATTCTCTAAAAATAGAATTCATAGTTTTCTAAACATTTATATTATGTCATTCAATTCTTCCTAAGCATATCTGGTTTAATCCATAAATTTTCCCCATTTTATAAATAATTATGATTTGATTATGTCAAGTCATCGACGTATGACCCAAGTTTCTCTTTGATGTAGCCTAATCTAAGCCAAGTAATAAACATGAGAATTGTATCCCATTGAGTTATCATTGAATTTGCCCAACTAGAAAGAAAGGTATAACCAAACTATTGAGGGTAACTTTAAAGAATTCAAAAGCAAAAATCTCCTATAGTAGAATAGAAAAAAATGCATGCTTCTCTAGAAGTATGGTTTTCTCCATTCTAAACGTATAACTAGAGAACTTATTCACTATTTTTTTCTAAACAACTATTTTTTTTTATTATTGATTTAACCTAACAAAAACATAAAATAAATAAAAGTAATCTTAAAAATAATAGAAAAAATAAAATAAAGCTCATCTGTTAACAATTCTTTTATGAGGTACGAAAATTTTATATATTTAGTACAAGAAAATTATCAAATATAAAAGAAATTTCCAATGGAATATTTTTCATTGATAATGTTCGATGAAAAAAGATATGAAAACTATTTATTAAACATTATTGATGTAATTCACAATGGAATATATTACATCGGTAATTAATGATTAAATTATTGACATAATTTTTTTTTAAAAGAATTAAGAAATATTATATGGGTGATTCCATTGATAACATGACACGTTATTATTTTCCAATGGATCTAGTGATAAAAATATTTCATCTAGTGTTGGTGATTTCATCACCAAATTTAAAAATGTTATAACAACTAACAACCATATCCCTTTTTTTTTATATTCTTTTTTAATTTAAAAGTGTTAGTAGCCCCTTACTTTCTCCCTATATTTTTCCTTAAAACTAGGTTCATCCTCACAATTTCAACTACTGCTAACATGCAGTAGTGTCATCAACACTTTTTTTATTCAATTGTTTTCTAAATATTTTGTACATCAAGTAAGAAAACCTACTAATTTATAGTTTAGGTTAATTTATTTTTATTTTTTTTCATTTTTCTTGTATATTTAAGTGTTGTACAACCCTTTCATTTAAAAATTTGTTGTATTAAAGTATGATTTGTATGTTAGGGTTTATTTAGGTTTTGGAAAATAAATAAATTTGTTTGTAATGTGTTGGAAATTAGTTTGGTTTTGAAGCTTTGGATGTTATACTAGAAGAATTGATGGTTATTTAATGGGTATCAATCACATTTTATCAATTTTATTTTTAAGTTGGAAAATTTAAGAAAAATACTTTTTTTTGTTGAATAGATAAAAATAAATGTTATTAATTTGGATTGAATAAGTCTGAATTTAACAAGTAATAGCTAATTAGTTGGGTATCGATAACTTGTTATTAATTTAATTTATTTAGTTAACATTTTTACAGAAGATTACTTTTTTGTACCAATAATAAATGGTTATTAGATTGTGAATTCATTTTTAATTATCAAAGTTGAATTTTGAATTGATAATTACATTATTAATAAACTTTGTCATTATATTATATATAGGTTTTCTAAGTAATAAATAATCATTCTTGGATGTATTAAGATTCACTTCAAGGCTTGTGATCAATATTTTATATAATACGGCCTGCACTTTTAACAAATGGTGGCATAATGTTTTCCTTTTTTAACCGAAGGTTTTTGCCAAGTCATCACCAATACAAAAACAATAGAGACTTTTTAAAAAAAGGTAATGCTGAAAGGGATGCTGCAACATCAGTACTGTAGGTGGAGAATTGTATGACGTTGTCTCATTGTACAAGAGCATTGATTTGGTTTACAATCTAATAAGAAGAAGCTTATTGGTTTTGATGTGACCTATAATTGATTAAATAGAGTATATTTTTTTCTTTTACAACTTTCTTATTAGAATATTGTTGACTTCCTCTATAATTTAGACTTTATGCATATCTAGTGAAATTTGTTTGAGAATATTTTTAACACGATCATGGATGTTTAAAGGAAAACAAATTGAATTGATATTTTGTTTTGATAATTAGAATATAGAGTTGCTTAATAATTATGTAAATATAGCAAAACCCAAAGCTCTATTTGTTTTAGACAAAAAAAAAACATTACTTTCTTGTTATGAATGACTTGAGAGTATATGATTTCTTGATGGATATACATCAATCACATGTATATTAGTGAATTTTAAAGAATGCAGATTGTACAAGATGAATCGTGATTATTGTTAGTTTATGAAAATACTTATTCTAATTTCTTGTATAGGTTTGTTGCCAAAAAGATATAAGATACACTTATAAAGATCAATTGTTTTTTTATAGATGTTTTTACTAGAGCAAGTGGTGTTCCCATGATAAACTTTAAAAAAACATCATTGATATAATTTATAAACTTGAAATGATTTTCCCTCTATGGTTCTTTTTACTCAATATAGCATATTCTTATAGATTTATCGTGTGAGGCAAGATTTGGAAGGCCTATGCAGTAAAAATGAATGTATTGATTCGAGAGGTTAGGGATTACATGCATCCTAAGTGTCTATTGTATTTATTAAAACATTTGATCATTCAATCTATATTTCTTTCAAGTAAGTACTTATTCAATCTTAAGAAAAAGATTTAAAAAAAAGTGAATATAAGACTTCAATATGAAAGGCTTATATTGTTAAAAAGATTCTAATATTTATTTTGTATTATTTTAAGTTTTACATGAGAACAATAATTAATCATGTGTTCATGACATGATGATGATGGTGAAGTGTCTTCAAGTGAAAAAATTATTGATATTTTTCCAATCCTAGATGATCATTTTTTGAAAGAATACAGTTTTGAAAAGATATTTGACAAACATTGAATTCAAACAAGCACATAATTATATGATGCAAAATACAATATTTTTTCTTGAAATGCTATTAATATAATACTAATGAAGAAATTAGAGTAAATTATTACCATGATTTAGTTAAAATTAATAAAAGAGTAGACTTGGAAACATCAATGATGTTTTCATATTTTCCAAACAATGACAACAAGTATATTAAAAAAAAACTATTTGAGTTAATATGTCAAGCTTGCAATTCAGGTCATGGGACCATGATAACTCCATATAAATTAAATTAAATTAAATCACATAACCTATTTTTCTACCAACCAAAATGAAATTTTAAAAGGGCAAAAATAACACTAGAAGAGTTAACTTGTGCTAACCAATCAAACACGCAATCTAAATCATAAAATCAGGATAATCTCATATAAAGCAAATTGAAAAAAAATTAAAAGGGTTTATTTTCAACTAATCAAATGTTGAAGGATATCTTTTTTATATAATAAATATCAACTAAAAAAATCAACCTAAGTTAACAAGTTAAACTTGTGACCTGAGTCATGAGATTTGAATAACTTCATAAGAAAACAAATAAATAAAATATGAGGTTCTATTTTCAACATATCCAACATTGAAGATTAAAATCAAGAAAAAAAACTAAATCGATAATATTAAAATAAAAATACAAGACAGAATTCTCAAACAACTTAAAATTAAAACAAATGAGTTATTAAAGGATAAAATTAAAAAATATTAAATTAAAAAAAAAAGTAAAATTTTTGAAGCAACTCAACCCAGATTAATATGTAAAATTTAAGACTCAGTTCAACAAACAACATTGGATTAGCAACCTTGTACACCATCATTCTTATCAACTGGTGGTTTACCAAACAGGAACTACATGTAGAAACTAAGTAAAAAATTTAGACAAGTTAATAACCAAAAGGGAGACAAAAGGAAATGCAAGGGCGTACAAGAGAACAATAATGTGGGTAGGGACTGAAAATTCTCCATCCATCTAAAATCATCTTTCCAGATAAGCATGCGAGTGCCAACTTTGATGATGATTTTCTTCCTCCTCCATCATTAAACATCATCACCTTGACAACCTTACCTTGGCTATTATTATCTAATATAATTATCACATATTTTAAAAACAACATGAGATTTTTACTTATAGAAACTCGCATTCTTCTCTCGTTAATTGTAATCACAAGAGATTTTCTAGATTAGGTGGCTGCATTAAAACTGCTTCCACGACAAGATTTGATCATTCTTCAAGTACAATTTAGGGTGATATGACAATTATCTAAGACAAAAAATAATAATTTCTCCATATTCTTTTATATAGACACACATTTAATACACAAAGCATGGTTAAACCTTTCAGATCTTGATAAGCTTCCTTTATTTCTGTTGTAAATGTAATATATACATGAAAACAAGTGTGTGTGTTATCAGCAACAAGAAACACAGATATAATTAATTATATATGGACGAGTCATGGCGAATGCGCATGGGAATGCCAAGCGTCCCAAGACGCCGATCCATGGAGGATATTGCAGCAGCAAGACATTTCATGGAAGCCAGATTAGACCCGGACGATTTCTCAGACGTCTTCGGTGGGCCTCCAAGGAGTGTTCTTTCTCGCAAATTCTCTGCTGACTCCACCAGATCGTCTTCTTCTCTTTACGAGCAGATTTTTCTGCCACCTACGGAGTTTGTGTCTGCAGGGAGAACCAATGGAGGGAGCAGCTTGCCGGCATTCAGGATTCCGGCCAGGGTAGAAGGGCTCTATAGTGATGTGCTCGGGTTATCGGAGGAGGGCAGGACGTCTAGGCAACGGTCAAGATCAAACTCCAAGTCCAAGTCGAACTCTTCATCGGTGCTAAGTTCGGAGGGGCTCAGTCCTCGACGGCGGCCGGTGACTGGAGATGACGTTGCCTTGTCTTCTTTTGCTTCAAAGCTCAGGTACCGCCTTTTAACTATTTTCTTTTTGGTTTGTCGGTTTTAAAATAATATAATTACTTTTTTCACGTTATTCACTATTTTCACTCCTGTAATTTCGGGGTAAAGTGAGGAATAGAGCAGTTTAGTCTTTAGACTTTAGATATGTGTGAGTTGATTAAAAAATGTATTGGTTTTTGTTTTTTTAAATATTAATATTTTTCCATAATTTTATTCTAAAATACCCTCCGAGTATTTGTTTTTTTTTCAATTCCTAGAGATAAATAAATAATTTTATTGTGCAATAAATATTGAAAAGATCAAAACATATTCGAGGGTTAAATTTTGGCGACTCTAGAGGGAAATAGTAATTTCACTATTGAAAATTTGAAATCCACAGTAAATATATACATAGTAAAATCTCGACGCGTTTTATATATATAGTAATATTTCAATTTTGTTTTGTTACCAGTTTTTTATTTATTGTTTTATAAAGTGGAGTATCCGTATCTAATTAATCTAATCATAAAGATATCATAAATTTAGTTTTATTACCTCTTTTGAAGTGTTGTTGAGATTGCTTTTAAAAGTGTCTTTTATTCAAAAATTTATCAAAATGATATTTTTATTTTATTTTTTAAAAATCTTTTTTAACATCAACAAATAAAAATAATATAAAAACACAAAAAGAAATAATGTAATATAAAAAATAAAAATTATTTAATTTTTTCAAGAACATTTTTAAAATTTCAAACAGGTACTTAATAGAAGAACAATTTAGATATGTGTGAGTTGATTAAAGTAAACTAGACGTAAGATTTAGAAGGCGAAGTCTTTAAGCACTAGCGATCTAATCTTCAGAGACGTTGCTTATTTGCAGTTGAAACAGACCATGTTGAAACTTTTATTTTTCTTATTTGCAGTTTATGCAAGACAGATACACAAAGCACACTATATGAACTTTGTTTCCTCTGTTTTGCATTTAGACAATGAAGAATGCTAATATTTTCATGATCCGATGTATTTAGGCCAATCAATGTACCTTACAGATGGAAATCAAACAAAATGAGGCCTGCTGAAGAACAACCATCTTTTTCATGCAATCATACTGACACATATTACATGGAAAATGAATACATTAATGAGAATCTCAGAAACAACTCCTATTTTAAAGTTTCACGGCAGGTCTCATCCCCAGAAACCACTAGTCCTGAACCCCATTCATACCGAAGCCTCAAGGTTTCTTTGGATGATTTAGAACTCAACTCCCCTTCAACTCCCGTCTCTTCAGTCGGTGTACAGTGTGATACAATGCTAGAAGAAAAAATGGAACAGGATGAAGATGAAGATGAAGATGAAGATGAAGTGATGAGTTCTTACGTTATCGAGATCAATTCTAATCACCAAGAGGGAACTGCCGAAGCAGTTTCTATTGATGAAGCAATTGCATGGGCTAAGGAGAAATCCCAGTCACAATCTTTTGGCAGACAGCATGAAAATGTTTTGATAGACCACCACTCAGATGAACTAGAAGGTGAAGAAATATCTCGATGTCTTCTCTGAGATTTGATTGAGAATTCGTTGTTATAATTTACACGTTCTTTCTCTTTGTCATCGAAATCATGCAGAAAGGCTTGATATGCATGATTTTGTTGGGCATCAAATGGATGGACATGGAAGTAGGCACTTCATGAGTAAGGTAAACCACTTCTTTCCCCCATAAAGCATTCACAAATGGATCGTGATAGAATGATGAACTATTTTTATAGCGCTTAGAACAGCGTATATATCAGTTCGACAAACTAGATACCGATCTCTGCTGTCTAGCAACAGGCTAGTCAGCTTTGGTATGTGCTGTATTTTGCAGGTTGTGTTTTGTTTGAGTTTAGAAGGAGAAGAGAAAAAGATATTATCAGAGAATGAGAGAGTGATTTGCAGAAGAAGGTAATTCGTGTATTGTATTAGAATTGCATATGATGTGTTTGACAGAATGCCTATTTATATTGCATTATAGGCATTCTGATTTACATGCTTTCCTTGTGAGTCTTTTGGAAAATAACAACTTTGTACTACCTAGAGAACTTCTCGTACTAGTCTAGAATCAGCTACAACAATATAACTAATTATGCTAGTACATCATCTTCTTTCTTCCTTTAGTCGTTATGACAACTGTACATCACCCTTCGCTTCGTCACTTGATATTGCTTCAGGTAGCAATATCTCTTCCCTGTAAATGAGTAGGTCAGTGAGTGGCTTAGATATCAACAGCCTCTCCTAAGCTACTTGCTGACTTCACTCCTAATTCCAATCTTAATTGATTGAATTTCTCCTTAGGCAATGCTTTAGTTAGGATGTCTGCCAATTGCTCCTCACTTCTGCAATATTGCACATTTATAACTCCTTCTTGTAGTGCTTCCCGTATAAAGTGGAATCTTCTGTTGATATGTCTAGTCTTCTGGTGAAAAACTGGATTTCTAGACATTGAGATTGTAGACATATTGTCACACTTCAAGAGTGTAGCTTCTGTCTGTGATTCTCCTAGATCTTCAAGCACACTTCTCAGCCAAATGGCTTGCGCTGTGGCTTCAGAGGCTGAAACATATTCAGCTTCTGCGGTGGACAATGCAACTGAATTTTGTTTGACTGATGCCCATGAGAAAATGCCACTGCCAAAGCTGAAAACATAAACTGAGGTGCTCCTACTGTCATCTTCACTTCCGACCCGATCGAGCATCACAATAGCCAATAAGTGTTGCTGTTTTCTCCCTTTTGTATTCAATTCCATAGGTGAGTGTCCCTTGGACATACCTAAGGACCCTCCTTGCAACCCCCATGTGTTTCCTTGTAGGATTAGTCATAAACCTTGACAAAAGACTTGCTGAGTACATCAAGTCTGGTCTTGTTGCTGTTAAATACAGCAAACTCCCCACTATTCTTCTGTATAGACCTTCATCTGCAGCCTCACTACCATCCTCCTTTCTTAGTTTCTCACCAACAACCAAGGGGATTGTGACTGGTTTACAATCTTCCAGCCCAAACTTCACTAGTAGGGATTTTGCATACTTACTTTGATGTATGAATATCCCTTGATTACTTTGCAATATTCCCATGCCAAGGAAATGATGCAACAACCCGAGGTCTGTCATCTCATACCTCTGCATCATGTCCTTCTTGAATTCAGCAAGCATTCTTTCACTGTTTCCAGTATATACTATGTCATCCACATAGATTGCAACAATGATGATCTCTCCTTCACAATCCTTCCTGGTGTACAGAGTAGCCTCACTGATGCTTCTCTTGAACTTGCACTTTGCAAGGTATGTGTCAATCTCAGCATACCAGGCTCTAGGAGCCTGTTTGAGCCCATACAAAGCCTTATTCAACTTATAGACTTTGTTTTCTGTATTCACGGTTAAGTACCCTTCAGGTTGCTCAACATACACCTCCTCATTTAGAACCCCATTTAGGAAGGCTGACTTGACATCCAATTGCAACACTCTCCACCCTTTCTGTGCTGCCAATGCAACAATGGTTCGAATTGTGTCGAGTCTTGCCACGGGTGCAAACGTTTCATTGTAGTCTATACCTGGTTTCTGTGCATAACCCTTGGCAACCAACCTTGCCTTGTGTTTTTGTATGGTCCCATCCAAGTTTAACTTGGTTTTGTACACCCATTTGACCCCTATCACTGGCTTGTCAGCTGGCCTCTCTACTAAGTCCCAAGTGTCATTCTTATCTATCATTTCCAACTCAGCATTCATAGCTTCTACCCAAGCTTTATCCCTTGCTGCTTCTTGATAGTTTTCTGGCTCAACAATGCACATGTTACACCTAGCATAGATATCTTCAAGACTCCTCATCTTTACTGGTGTTGAGCCATTTTGACTGCTGTTTTCATCTTCATCTTCAGGTGACTCAGTATTTGATTGTACTGAGTGATAGTTCTCTTCACCATTATTCTGAGTTTCGAGTGTCTGTCCTGCATGATCTTCCCCCTTCTCAATTCTGTCCTCAATAGGAAAAATCACAGAAACAGATTGGTCATGTTCTATTCCCCAGTTCCAAGATTTATCTTCATCAAAGATAATATCTCTGGATAATATGATCTTCTTAGCATGTGGGAGATATACTCTATACCCCTTTTCACAGCTGCCATAGCCCATAAACACTCATTTCTCAGATTTTTCATCAAATTTCTTCCTCAAAACTGATGGAACAAGAGTGTAACATATGCAGCCGAATACCTTGAGGTGTTTAACCCCAGGTTTCCTTCCTGTAAACACCTCAAATGGTGTTTTTTCTTCAATAGCTGATGTGTAGCATCTGTTTTGGAGATAAACAGATACATGTACAGCCTCAGCCCAAAACTCAGTTGGTATTCCCTTCTCTGCCATTAGAGACCTTGCCATTTCACAAATTGTTCTGTTCTTTCTCTCGGCTACCCCATTTTGTTGTGGGGTATGAGCAATAGTGAGCTGCCTCTCCATCCCCAAATCAGAACAGAATTGTTGGAACTCATTTGAAGTGTATTCACCACCTCTATCACTCCTTAGTCTTTTTATTTTGAAACCACTCTGCAGCTCTACAAATGCTTTAAACTTTCTGAAAACATTGAATGTATCAGCCTTGCTCCCGAGAAAATATACCCAACACATTCTTGATAAATCATCAATGAATGTGATGAAGTATTTGTTCCCTCCGGCTGACTCACACTGCATTGGTCCACACAAGTCAGTGTGGATTAATTCCAGTGGACTCTTGGCTCTCCATGCTCCTTTTCTGTCAAATTGTTCCCTGTGTTGCTTGCCCATGACACAACCTTCACACACACCCTTTACTTCTGGTAACATAGGCAGTCCAACCACCATTTCCAGCTGCTTCATCTTCTGCAAATTTGTGAAATTTAGATGGCCAAATCTCCTATGCCACATCCATGCATCTTCACTAACAGTGGTCTTCATTGCTGCAGGCATGATAGACTCAAGTGAGAGTGGAAAACACCTATTCCCACTCATCTTCACCCTTGCAACTACATTCATCAGATTCCCATCATCAAAGATCACTGCAGTGTTGCCTCCAAATAGGACATAATATCCATGTTCCATCATCTGTCCCACACTCAACAAATTCTCATCTAGACCAGGAACTAGAAGTACTTCATTTATGAACCTTTTTCCATGCTTTGTGTTTACTGCAAGAGTCCCTTTCCCTGTCGCATCCACTAGATCACCAGAACCCATCTTGACTTTGCACTTCACAGATTTATCAAGATTGATTAAATTGGACTCTTGTGATGTCATATGGTTGCTGCATGCACTGTCAACGAACCACACACTCTTGTCTTCTATACTGGCAGCATGGCATGCATAGAATAGAGTTGCTTCAGTTGCTTCTTCCTGCTTGGCATAATTTGCCTGTGGCTTGTGCATGCTGCTGTCACACTCTCGTGCATTATGGCCAAACCTGTTGCACTTCATGCATTTTGGTTTGCCTTTGAACCTACACACACCAAAATGGTATTTTCCACAAACTTGACATTGTGGTTTCACACTGCCCTGACTTCCTGCACTTGTGCTGCCAATCCAGCCTGCATTACCATTATAATTCATAGGTTTGGGTGGCCAGTTCCTCTCTTTCTTGTTCTGCAACTGCCACTTCGGATTGTGTCTTCCTTGTGTGAATTTATTTGTGTTATAGCCTAGATTATTCCCAATCTTTAGGCTACTGAAGGCTCTCTCTGTCCCTGTACTTCTATCCCTTTCATCATGCAAATCTTCCCTTTTATCATAGACTTTAACAGAGGCTATGACTTCTTCAATTCTCAGTACCTCAAGGTTTCTAGTCTCTTCAATTATAGAAACTATAGACTTGTATCTTCTACTTAGACTCATTAACAACTTTTGTACAATTCTATTTTCAGTGACATCTTCACCAAGGGACTTCAAGTCATTGATTATAGCAAAAAATTTAGCTAGATAAATGTCCAAACTCTCACCATCTAGCATTCTCATGTACTCAAAAGTTGCTCTAACAGCTTGTAATTTAACTGCTCTCACCTTTTTATCACCTCTGAATTCTCTCCTCAGAATCTCCCATGCTCCTTTAGCTGTTCTTTCATTTCTGATCCTTGGAAATAGATCATCTGACAGTGCTCCTTAAATGATGCTCAATGCCTTAGCATTCTTGATTTTGTTTTCTCTTGAGACAGCATGCTTCTCTTCTGGAGTTGATTCAGCCTCACTTTCTTCTCCTGTAGAGTCATTTTCTGCTCCAGGATTTTGTTGAAGCTGAGATACTCCTTCTACTATATCCCATAGATCGTAGGCTATGAGTATAGTCTCCATCTTCACTGCCCAAAAATCGTAGTTCGAGCCATTGAACTGTGGAGCTCTTAGGTCTGATGATCCAGCCATGTTGTTGTTGTTGTTCTTGAGATTCTGTTTTTTTTTTTTGTGTAAGAAATTGTTCACAGATTACGCCCCTCTTTGAATCAGTTTAGGAGCTCTGATACCATGTTGTTATTTTGATTCTGTGTTGGTTGTATTTTGCAGGTTGTGTTTTGTTTGAGTTTAGAAGGAGAAGAGAAAAAGATATTATCAGAGAATGAGAGAGTGATTTGCAGAAGAAGGTAATTCGTGTATTGTATTAGAATTGCATATGATGTGTTTGACAGAATGCCTATTTATATTGCATTATAGGCATTCTGATTTACATGCTTTCCTTGTGAGTCTTTTGGAAAATAACAACTTTGTACTACCTAGAGAACTTCTCGTACTAGTCTAGAATCAGCTACAACAATATAACTAATTATGCTAGTACATCATCTTCTTTCTTCCTTTAGCTGTTATGACAGCTGTACATCACCCTTCTGCTTCGTCACTTGATATTGCTTCAGGTAGCAATATCTCTTCCCTGTAAATGAGTAGGTCAGTGAGTGGCTTAGATATCAACAGGTATATCATGAAACCTTCCAGTAGGCCCAAGTTTCCCGTTGCTCTAGTTCATCTCATAGTTTTAATTAAGCTTACAGATTTCACATTCTAAGGATACCCTATTTTAACAATGAATCGAGAGAGACACTACTACTTTTGAATAATTCTTTATGTTCTTTTCCGAATGTGAATATTGTTGTGATGAGGAGAGAAATCAAAATTTTAAAGTGGGAATAAGTGTAATTTAGTGGTATATTTACCCTTTTACTTTTGCAGGAAGAAGAACTATATAGACCCCCAAGAGAAGAAGTAGAGCAATCAGAAAAAGATTTAAGCTCTTAAACTAACAATTTCGATTATTTTCAACGATAAACATCTACTTGAAAGAGTATATTAACATCCCAGAAGTGCAAAATTAACGAGTCCGGATATTAGTTATGAGATTTTTGATGGATACTTCTGTTGTTTTTTCTATTATATATATACACAGATGGAGACGGAGCGATTGGATGAAGACATTAGGTTGTGGTCAGCTGGCAGGGAAACTAAAATCCGTCAGCTGCTATCGACACTACATCCCGTAATGGACATATTCTCTAATTTAGCTATTGCGTACGTCATATATATATATATATATATATATATATATATATATATATTACAATGTTTTGATAAAATGAATGAACGCAGATTCTGTGGGCAAATAGTGGCTGGTATGCAATCCCACTAACAAGCCTTGTCGAAATCTCCCAAGTCAAAAAGCGTATCAGAAAGCAAGGCTATGTCTCCACCCTGACAAGTTACAGCAAAGAGGAGCTACACTCCCGCAGAAATATGTTGCAGAGAAGGCCTTTTCCATCCTGCAGGTAAGTTTTTGATTTGTCTGGAACCTAGACCAGAAGAGGATACAGCAACAAAAACTATTTAAGACAATGAACTGGTTTATACCTGTTGTTATTTCATGAATGCTCGTTTCAAGAACAACGAAAATCTGAATATTATTCTTGTTTTTGAATGTGGTTACAGGATGCATGGGCAGCTTTCATTTCCAGAGATTTGTTGTTTGACTAGAGACCGTACGGTTCAGGATCCTTTTTCGTACTCATTTTCTTCAAGTTTGAAAACCAACAAGAGAAGCTAGCTTGCTCGATCGGCTAATTAATTTGAAGAATGAAGAACATATATCAAGAGTAGACGGGCACAACCCAAATTTCTGGACTGTGAAAACAGATCAATAATAGTTTGTGATCATTGCACGCAAGCTTTCCAAAGTTCCGAGATTAAGTTTAGATAATGAGAGAACCGAAAAAGCTATGCTAAGCAACTCGAGAGCGATGAATGATGCGCTCATGTTCTTTTTGTCCTTTTCTTAATTTTATCTTGTGGTGAATAATTAGTGACACTACAAGAAAAGAAAAGGGTGCCATTAGCGTTTAGCAACGGATATTCCATTGCTAAACGAATTGCAAAAAAAAAAAAAAAACAAGGATTGCAACGGATATTCCGTTGTAAGTTTAATTTGCAACGGATTTTCTTTTGCATTTGTAACGGATTTGCCGTTGCAAGTGCAACGGAATTTCCGTTGCATTTGCAACATTTGCAACGGCTAATCCTCTCCCCTGTAGTTTGCCCACTCCACCCCACTAAGCAATCTTGACAGACCTTTATAGTGTCGGTTTGGTAACGAGCTCGTGGTTATTTTTAAAAATGTTTTTTTTTGTTAAAAAAATAGTAAAATAATATTTTTTATTTTTTAAAAGTTATTTTTTATATTAATACATAAAAATGATCTCAAAACATTAAATAAATTAATTTAAAACAAAAAATAAAAATAAAAATTTTCAATTTTTTGACACTTTAATTAATTGATCATCTGTGTGTGTGTATATATATATACTAGACAATGCCCCCGCGCTTCGCCGCGGGCGGCACAATATTTTTTTCAATGTAAAAAATATTAATTATGTGTATTTTTTATTATAATATAAATTTAGCTAAAATAATAAATCTGTGTAGAATTCATGTCAAGTGCAAGTTTTTTATAAAATATATGAATTTAAAATTGATATAAATTTATCTGTTTAGTAGTTTCAAACGAAATAACCAGCATAAATTTATCATCATCATTAAAAAAGCAAGAAAACTCGGATATCTGAATTTAAGTTCACTGTATTAAGATCAGTTCATTTTATAATTCAATTTAAATCAAACAAAAATAAAATATAAATTGTGAAAATACCTACAATAATCAAATAAAAAAAATAAGTTGTTAATTTTCTATCAACAAAAAGACGAAAACATAGATTGAAAATTCATCCTAACGTTATTGCCATTATCATTGCTATTAAAGCTAAAATTATTACTAACATTACTGCCAAAACAATTAAAATAATTAAATTTCCAAAAAAAAAGCAAAAGATTTTTATAAAAAAACAATAAAAAAAACAATAACTAAAATTATCATTATTATTGCATAAATAATAAAATCATAAAAATCATATAATCTAAAGAACAAATAAAGAAACAGAAAACAAAAAAAAAATGAATAAAGGGAAAAATAGATTAATATTACTTTTAAAATGATCACCGATATAAATTAAAATTTTAGGAAAATCTTTAAAAAAAATCAAAAGATTTTTATTAAAAAATAATCACTAAAATTATCTTTATTATTGCGCAAATAATAAAATTATAAAAATCATCTAATCCAAAGAACAAATAAAAATAAAAGTGAACAAAAATACGTATAAGGAAAAAAATAAAAAATAATAATAAATTGGTTCGGAGATTAGTCATGGTGTGTCCACGCTGACCTGGACACCCCGATTATCAAAAAACAGATTTGATCCGAGGAGTAGTGGTGGTGCACTTGAGCTGGCCCAGAGATCTTGGTTATAAAAAAAATGTATAAGTCAAAAAAAGAGTTTAAGCTGGCTGAGAGACCATGGTTACAAAAAATGTATAAGCGAAAGAAAACAAAAAAAAAAGTATAAGCGTGAAAGCACTGTAGCAATCCATATTGTTTTTAAAAAAAATCGGCCCAAGAATCAGTCATGGTGTGCTTAAGCTGGTCGGAGATCCCGGTTATTAAAAAAATGTATAAGTGAATAAAAAAAGTATAAAAAAAAGAAAAAAAATGTCCCAGCAGGAAAGCATTTTAGAAAAAAAATGTGGGTCCGGGGATTGTCGTGGTATACATAAGTTGGCCTGGACACCCTGGTTATCAAAAAAAATTGGATATAGAGATTAATCGTGGTGCATTTAAGCGAACTCGGACACCCTAATTATTAAAAAACAAAAAACCAAAGAAATATATAAATAGAAAAAATATATATATAATAAGAAAAAAAATGAAAAAAAAAATAATAAGGAAAAAAATATAAAAAAAAAAGCAAAAAAAGAAGAAGCAAAAAACTGAGGAAAAAAAGAAGAAAAAGAATAATTAGGAAAACAAAAGGCAAAAAAAAAAAGAAGAAACAAAAAAAAAAGAGGAGCTTAATCATAAAATAAAAACACAAAAAAAGCAGAAAAAAGAGAAAAAAAACGTAAGCAAAAAAAATATTGTTGCAATCCACAGTGCACTGTGTCTGAGTGCACAGTGCGTGGATGCATAGTGAATTCTCAACGCGTATTATATATATAGTAATATATATTGTGTATGTATGTTGTAAATATACATACATACATGTAAATTACAATATTTATATGCAGAACATATACTTAAAGAAGTAGATTAAGGAAATTATTAATCCTTTGATATTAAAATAATTTATTGTTTGTTTTGGTAGCAGTAGTGTAATTGCAATATTATTTTTCATATTTAATTTTTTTTTTCGACACTACAATCAAGAATAAACAAGAAGCTAAAATTTATATATTATTCAAGTTATTGAATGAGCTGAAGTTTTCTTTGGATTATTAAAACCATGTTAAATTGTATCTTCTTTAAAAATATAACATCTAGTGATTCAAATTCAATTATATTTCTATTTTCTTATTCAACCAACGGTAGAGCCAGGAATTTCTTCTATCCTGGGCTACCAAGCAAATACAAATAAAAAAAATTCCAGGATCAATCAAGATCTCATATACATAAATTTATCAAGTTAACAATAAAGTTTCAATCCAAATACATAACACAAAATATGAAAAGAAAAACAAAATTTAAAGTACATAAAACAAGAAAAAAGGTGTAAAAGTAAACTACATTATTGAAGTTGCACCTTTCAATGTTTTGTGGAATAAAATTCATCTGTGATCGAATTAAAATCAATACCCTCAGCAAGTTCTTGTTCAATATAAACCATATACAATTTGCTAAGAACTCCTCTTCTCTTTTAATGTGAAGCACAATTTTTGTGGTGAAATATTATGGAAATGTAAGGAGCAGAAACAAAAACTTGAGGCGTGCTTGTGCACTGTCCTTAAGAATATTTCCCTAACAATAAGGTATTCTTCAGGATTCAACAAGTTCTTCCTCAAACAAAGAAGGGAACACAGAAATAGCTTCGAAATAAGAAAAACCCAGCAAATGAGAAGAACAAGAAAAGTAGTTTTCAAATTGTATCTTGTTTGAAAAATCTATGTGGTAATATATAACGGTCACATTTAATTTAATTATGAAAGTAAAATAGCAGTTACAATAATTTAAAATACAGTTATTACAAAATTAAATTATGGTAACAGTTATATAGCTAAAAAAATAATAAACGAAAATGTCTTAAAATTTTCAATGGTTACAAATTTAATGTTTTCAGTTTAAGGGTCATAAAAATAATTTAACAAAACAATAAAAAATTTAGAGAATATAGGCGTGTCACCTCGCATGCAAGGGGGTGAATCGTAGGTTTTCCTCTTATTTGACTCATTCTTATGTGCGCGAGCTCACTCTACTTTCTTTGTTGGTTACTATCCCATCTCAAGTTTTATTATATAAACACTTGATGAAAGTCTTCTTTTTCCAATGTGGGATAGTAAGTCCTATATATACTCTTTGCACTCAAAAGGTTCTTTGTGTTTTACCAATGTGGGATAGTCTTTTGAAATATCTATTATAAATTTTACTACAATTCCCCACATATTTCAAAAGGCTTTTTAAAATAATAATAATAATAATAATAATAATAATAATAATAATAATAATAATAATAATAATACATAAGTAAATAAATTTGTTGGATCTCTTTCACAAATGAGTGTAATGCGTCTAACTCGGTGTCTTTTGGACTATGAACCAGATTATAGAAAGTATGAGATTTAACTTACAGAGTAATTGGTGAAATATTTAATTTCTATGAGCACAATAATTCTCATTGTAAGTTAGGTATCTCATCATTCACATTATACCCTCACAATTCCTTGTTGTTTGACTCATTTTTGTGCTTTTAATAGGTCATGCGTGTGCCTAGTTATTCATGAATGCTTTAAAGATTTTGCTAGTATCTTATGGGAGTGGCCCCACTCCACACTCATATAGGTGATTTCATCAAGTGTTCATTGTATTTGGAACACTATCCATAAGGAATATGGAACTCATTAAGAACTTTATAGTTCATCTTCTCCTTGATTTGCAGTCTTGCACTATTCTCAAATCATAGAAAAAAGACTTGTTTTATAGTGCTGTAAATCATAAATAACTTTGTTGTTACCCATATGAACATAATTCATGGGATCTCCAATCTCATAGGTTGGGTTACCATTATTTTGATTTCTTACTTTAGCATTAGTCTCATTCCTCTCGATGTTTCTAATATCATCTTTCTACCAAGTGGTTTAATCAGAGGATCGACCAAATTCATTTTTGACTTCATATAATCTATTGAAATGACTCCATCTTTTAACAGTTGTTTTACTACATTATGTCTTAATCGAATATGTTAATTTTTACCATTGAAAGATTTATTCTTTGCAATGGATATTGTTGCTTAACAATCACAATGCATAGGTATAGAAGGTGTTGATTTTATTCCTAATGGAATTTCAATTAAAAAAAAATCTCAACCAGTCAGCTTCATATCCTGCCAAGTCTAGTGCTATAAATTCTGATTCCATGGTGGATCGAGCAATTAAGCTTTGTTTGGAAGATTTCCAAGACACTACACCACCACCTAGAATGAAGATATAGCCACTAGTGGATTTAATCTCATCTGAATTTGAAATCCAGTTAGCATTGTTATATCCTTCCAATACAGTGGGAAATCCACTATATAGAATACCATAATTCATGGTACCTCTCAGATATTTCATTAGTCGGATTATTGTCACCTAATGCTCATTATTAGGATTCTGTGTATATCTACTCAATCTACATACAGCATATCTTGTATCAGGTAAAGTGAAATTCATTAAATGCATTAGACTCCTAATGATCTGAGCATATTTAAGTTGACCAACATCATCGCCTTTATTTTTCTTTAATTGAGAGTTTACATCATAAGGAGTACTCACGGGTGTCACATCGAAATGATCAAATTTCTTGAGAAGTTTCTCTACATAATGTTCTTGTGTTAACATTATATCATTGTTTCTCCTTATAATTTTTATACCCAATATTTCACTAGCTTCACTCGTTATCTTTCATATCAAATTTAGATGCCAAGAAATATTTAGTACTATGCACAATATTCATGCTAGAACCAAAAATAAGCATATCATCTACATATATATTAATGATCACATATTCATTATCAATAGTCTTAGTATAAATACATTTATCCACCCTAATTGATGAAAAACCATCACTTAAAATTACTTGATTAAATTTTTCATGCCATTGTTCAGGAGTTTGCTTTAAGCCACATAAAGATTTTCTCAATTTACAAACTTTATTTTTTTTATCTGTAATTGTAAAGTCTTCAAGTTGTAACATATATATCTCCTCTTCTAAATCACCATTTAAAAAGGCAGTTTTAACATCCATTTGCTGTATAAAGAGATTATGAATAGAAGCTAAAGCAATCAGAATTGAATTGAAATAATTCTAGCTACGGGTGAAAATGTACCAAAATAATCCACATTTTCTTTTTGAGCGAAACCTTTTACTATTAATCTTGCTTTATATTTATCTATAAAACCATTAGGAAGATATTTTCTTTTAAAGATCCATTTACAACCAATAGGTTTTGCACCAAGAGGCAAATCAACAATCTCCCAAGTTTGATTTTGTAAAAACGAATCAATTTTAACTTTAATTGCTTCTTTCCAAAATAAAAAACAAATCAAAGGAAGAGATAGCTTCAGTATAGGTTACTTGACCATTATTTACTAAATAAGTAAAAAAAATCATTTCCAAATGAAGTTTCTTTTCTTTGTCCCCTACTCCTTATTTCCTCAATGTGAGTTTCATCAATCCTATTATTATTAATAGGTGCGTGAGAAATCTTTTTCTTTAATTGATAACTATGTTCAAAGAATTCTGCATTTTTTTGTTTTTATAATAGTGTTGTGATCTAGTACATCGCTTTTTAAAACTAGAAACCTATATGCAGCACTATTTTTGACATAACCAATAAACATACAATTAGAAGTTTTTGAACCAATTTTTTTTATTTTTGGTTCAGATAGCATAACCTTAGCTAGACACTCCCATACTTTTAGATACTTTAAATTTGGAGAATAACCTTTTCATAGTTTATATGGTGTTAAACTAGTTTTCTTATAAGAAATTCTATTTTGTAGATGACATGTAGATAAGATAGCTTCATCCCATAAATTATCAGGCACGAAAGAACTAACTATCATGACATTCATCATTTCTTTTAAAGTTCTATTTTTTTCTTTCAGCTACCCCATTTGACTCAGGTGAATAAGGTGGAGTAACTTCATGTTAATACCTTTCTTTTCACAATAATCATTCATTAGAACATACTCACCTTCTTTATCTGATATAACTTGTTTGATTTTTTTTTGCTTAGTTGATTTTCTACTTTTGTTTTATATAATAAAAACATGTTATAAGCTTCATCTTTACTTCTAAGCAGGTAAGGCTTTGTATATCTTGAAAAATCATCTATGAAGGTCACATAATATTTCTTACCTCCTTTAGTCATAGTTTATTTTAAATCTCCTAAATATATGTGTATTAAGCTAAGTAGGTCAGTTTCTCTTTTAACTGATGTACATGTTTTCTTAGTAATTTTAGCTTCAACACATACCTCACATTTATTCATAGATGAATAATTTGAACTAGAGATTAAACCAAAAGAGTTCATTTTCTTAAGATAAGATAAACAAACATGTCCTAATCTAGCATGCCATAAATCAATACTATCAAGCAAGTAAGCAGAAGAGGATGCATTTTCATTCATATTTTCAGTAACATTGAGTACAAAAAGTTCATGGTTACAATATCCTTTCTGTACAAATACATTGTTCTTTTCCATTACAATCTTATCATATTCAAATGACACTTTAATCTCAAATTTTCCCAACACGGCTACAGAGACCAAATTTGCTTTTATATTAGACACATACAGCACCTCATTCAAAGCCAACGTCCTCCCCGAAGTCAATTTCAAAAGGACTTTGCTTTTTTCAAGAATATTTGTTGTCCTTGAATCTCTAAGGTAGACCACTTCTTCTTCATCCTTAAAAGGTGTATAAGTGGAGAAAAAAATTTCTTTGCACATATGTGCCTAATAGCATCGGAGTCTATCACCCAATTCCATATTGACTTGAGAAACAACTGCGGCAATGATGTCTTCTCCTTCCACCATGTTGATCATAGTCTTAGGAGGATTGTTGTTTCTTTTTCTATTTCAACATTGAGTTTCATGGTGGACAGGTATACCACACACAAAAAAAATTCCCTTTTTCTTAAAATTGTTGGTTTTGGGTTTGAACACAGTGATATTATTACCATTGGACTTCAAAATTTTATTAAATTTATTCTCATGCTTTTTTTTTATACAAATTCCCTTCTACCAAGTTTGCTTTAGTGGTCATCTCCTTCTTCCTTGTAGCTTGCAGCTCCTTTCTATTTATGTCTTCAATTATGATGTGAGTGATAAGGTCAATCAATGATAGTTGTCTATGCTTGTGCTTAAGTTGCTGCTTGTAATCGCTTTATGAGTTAGGAAGTTTTTCGATTAGTATTCCAGCAACGAAAGATTTGGGAAGGTTGATATTTTCAATCTTCATATCTTCAAGAAGTCTATGGTATTCATTAATTTTAGCTTTGATGTCTTTGTTATCAACCATTTCCCAATGATTAAATTTACCGATGACAATTTTTTGTTTCCCAATGTCTTTGGCAATATATTTTGCCACCATGTTGCTCCATATCTCCCTTGCTTCCTTGTAGCTTCAATATACATCAAACAACTCATTAAAGAGAGTGCTTAAAATGGAGTGCCTACAAACCTTATTTCCATATGTCAATGCTTCAGCATTCTCAGCATCCTTGGGATCTGCAAGAACTCAAGTCATACCATGCAAGTCAAGAACATCAAAAATACTTTCTTGTCACCTTCGGAAGTTCTTTCTAGAGAACAACTTAATTTTAGAGATGTCAGGAAATGACTTGGCCAACGAACAGTGGTTGTAGGAGGAGGGACGATAATGGTAGAAGCAACAGCAACAGTGTTGAGGGTAGAGACATTGTCAGCAGCAGTGTTTCCGTCCATGTTGAAAGTAATATCCTTAAGATTGTTGTGAAATATTATGGAAATGTAAGGAACGAAAACAAAAACTTGAGGCGTGCTTGTGCACTGTCTTGAAAGATATTTCCCCAACAATAAGGTATCCTCCAGGATTCAACAACTTCTTCCTCAAACAAAGAGGGGAACACAGAAACAACTTATAAATAAGAAAAGATCGGCAAATGAGAAAACAAGAAAAGTAGTTTTCAAATTGTATCTTGTTTGAAAAATCTACGTACTATTTATAGGCTACATAATGTAATAATTTAAAATAGCAGTTACAATAATTTAAAATATGGATGTTATAAAATTAAATTATGGTAACAATTATATAGATGAACAAATAAAAAAAAATGTCTTAAACTGTAACTGTTAAAAATAAATTTTTAAGAGTTACAAATTTACTATTTCCAGTTTAAGGGTCATAAAAATATTTTAACAAAAAATAAAAATTTAAAATATGGTAACAATTATATAGATGAGCAAATAAAAAAAAGTCTTAGAATCTGTAATTGTTAAAAATAAATTTTTAAGAGTTACAAATTTACTATTTTCAGTTTAAGGGTTATAAAAATATTTTAACAAAAAAATAAAAAATTTAGAGAGTATAGGCGTTGCCTCACGTGTAAGGGGGCGAATCAGAGGTTTTCCTCTTACTCGACTCATTCTTATGTGCGCGAGCTCACTCTACTTTCTTTGTTGGTTACTATCCCATCTCAAGTTTTATTATACACTTGATGAAAATTTTATTTTCCAATGTGGGATAGTAAGTCCTATATATACTCTATGCACTCAAAAGGTTCTTTATGTTTTACCAATGTGGGATAATCTTTTGAAATATCTATTATAAATTTTACAACAATTTTAACATGTCTCATAGTTGAAAATGCTCAAGACGAATCACCCTCTCAACCAAATGATAATGTTGTAATTTTTTTTATTTCAACTAATTCTTGATATAATTTAAAAATGGTTGACATATTCTAAAAGATCTCATGATAAATCACATCAATTTAATAATTTTGTAGCTAAGATTATGCATTTCTTAGGTTTTTCAAATAATTCATCTCAAATAATCACATCAATTTGTTAATCTTTGGGATAAAATTTTCCAACAAGCTTATAAATAGCATTGATTTTAAACAATTTAAAGTTTTTCATAAGTTCTAAAGCAAAGCTAAGTGCAAGTCTTCTCATTATCCCATCATTGAATCTAGAATTTAACTATTCCAACTAAAATTTATTATTGAGTATATCATAATGATAGTGTTGGTAAACTATCATTAATTATTATTGCTGACATAAACGACTTGTAGCCTTTTATATGAAACATTTATATATGGTATGTCAATCTTATATTGTGTGCAAATAGATTGCACATGTGCAAGAAAAAGACCAAACCTTGCATCTCTTAAAGTTTAAAGCAATGCTTTGGTAGTTGATATAAGATGTTACGAGATTTTTTATTCAAAGCTTAACAAAGTAAATCAATAATTCCTATTATTGTATGCATTAAATATAAGATAAATATAAATTTAAAAGATCTCATCACAATCAAACAACCACTAGCTTCTCCATATATAAAGTTAGAAGATTCTTCTAGGACCATACTTCCAAGCACAATAATATATATATATATATATATAATAAGTATTATAAAATCCTCTATGGAAAAAAGCATCAGTGACAGGTTATATTAGGTCTCATCCAGGCAGGATATGTGTGGCGCGGGAGATAAAAAAAATTTATAGTTGAAACAGAACAGACGAAGTAATACCAGCACCTATCGATCGATATTGGGTCGAAAAATTCAGTACCAACCAGAATTTAAATTAAGGTAAGAACAACATCGTTTTGTCTCATTTCTCTTACAAAAAAAAATATTTCAACCGAAATGGATGAAATTTACAACTATGCTTAGAACTAGATTTTATTTTTACTTTTTTGGTGTGTATACAGCACTCACTCACTAAAGAGGAAAAAAATCAAAGTATTATTCAAGCTCTAAAAAAAGTCAAGGGAAACTTAAAAGAAAGGAATCCAGGTGAAGGGGTCAATAAAATGGTTAAATAGGTATTTGGCTTTGCGGTTCAACCAGTGGTTGCGTTGAATTACATAGCCAAATAGTAGGTATACCAAACGGGACTCTAGTTTTTTACTGTGAGTCTCACGCCAAAATAATGGTCCGGCCATAGGTGCAAAAATAGCTGAGAGATGCTTTTACACCTGCGGCATAAATTAACCACACACGCAGTCATCTCTGATACGGGACACTCCCTCACCCTCACCTCTGTCTTCTCCCTCCCTCATCCCATCTTTGTCTTCCCCTCCCTCACCTCGGTCTTCTCCCTCCCTCACGCCATCCCTGTCTTCCCTGGCCTCACCCCTGTCTTCTCCCTCCCTCCCTCCCTCACAGACCTCCTTCACCCCTGTCTTCTCCCTCCCTAACCCCATCTCTATCCACTTGTGAAGAATGTTGGAGCCGCATGCTTGTGCAATTGAGGACCTTTTTTCTTCTTCTTCTTTTCCAGGGGAATTGAGGGTAAAGATAGACGAAAAAAGCAATGATAAAAAACCTAGCACGTCGCGGTCAAAGCATTCAGCAACTGAGCAACGTAGGAGGAGCAAGATAAATGACATACATGCATTAATTAATTGACTTACATTTAGAAAACCTGAGCACCTTTTCCTTTAATTAGTTTGTATATAATGTTGTTGGCGTCTTGTTACAAGTGAAGTTTTAGTAATTTAAGAATGTTAATCTGGTAAACTAACTCAATTCCACACAATTTGTTCCTTTTGTTTTCTATTGGCTTAAATTATGAAGGCTGATGGATATAAACTAGAAAAGACCCTAAATAAAGCAGATTAGTTTTTTCTTTCTTTCTATGTACTGACTTAATAAAGCAGCTAGTTACCATAACTTTTTCTTGTTGAATAATTACGATTTCTATATTAGATGATCACAAGGTGATATTACTTTTGTTGAATATGATCGTAATCTTAATTTTGTTCCTGAAGATATTTTACCATATGTTGTTCCTCTATCAAATAGTCAGGGATCGCAAACGTGTTCACGTATGAATTTAGTTTGTGATGGAATTGCAAGTAGTTTGATGGGAGAATAAAAACAAGTTTTTAATTTACTTCAATTATTTCAAACTTTTTGTTATTATAATTATTAATAAATATATGAAATTATTCCAACAAAATATTTATATATATGTACGTATGAATGTGTGTGTACATGTATACTTTAAAATAATTTCACAAGTTTGACAGCAATATGAAAAACATGGTAACCAAACACATGAAACTATTTTTCATTAAACTCAAACTCAACCACAGTTTTAACCAAACACTTAAATTTCAATTACAAACCGCAATTAATAGCGTTTTTTATTAAACTTCTGTTTTTCAACCTCAACTACAATGTCAAATAGGTCCTAAAAGTCCCAGTGATTAGTGAACCCAAGAATATATTTTCTTACCATTATACTGTGAATTTACCACCATTATGATTCATCACCGCAAAAGAGTCACAAATCAGAGTAAGTCCAACGGTGAAGGTATATGAAGAGCCATATCCAAATTTCTGTAGTTTTAGATTTTTTTTCATTTTACAACACTTCATCGGGACAACTATTTGAGTAGGGAAAATAGTTATTATGTGGTTGCTATTTGTAGCTGCCCAAAAGAGAAAAGCTAAAAGTAAATGTTACCGTTGAAAAACTGTTCAGAAACACTTCGTCAAAATGAATAAATCACCCTGAACCAGTATCTTCTTCAAGGGATTGATTTGTAGACCCGAGAGTTAAGAAAAAGAAAGAACACGGACTTGCTCTCAAGAATCCACTGCTTCCACCCATAAAGGTAAGTTTTCTAATCTTTTTCTATTTTTTATTTCTTGATCTGAGAGGCAAAATAAATGTTGGTTGATTTGAGTTTTGATATGGGTTTGGTTTTAATATGGGTTTTGCTTGATTGATTGTTATGTTTATGCATTTTGATATTAAATAGAAGAATTTGTGTTCTAGGAATATGAACAAGCATTGTGGTTTAAACCGTGTTTGTCATTAGTCTTGGACGTACTTAAAGTTTAGTGTAATTTACATTTCCTCCAAGAATTTTATGGAAAACTTAGTTCTGAATTGAAGTGTAAATGAAAATTGAAATTTGCATTTTCTTTGGCTTTGGATATGCTCACAAGTTGTTCGACCATTTGTCTATAACAAACCAACTAGGACAAACACACTTGTCCATCGTTAATCCTGCACAATCTTGGTACCCTCCATCGTTAGTTAGTTCTGCAACACCAAGTAATAGCACTTCTAGTTCCCACAACTTACAAATTCTGTCCTACTGAACGCACACTCTCTCCCTCACCTGCTGAAGTTGCAGCCATTAATACTCTTTTGAAGGATAAAAGGTTTATTGTTTAGATGGGATAAAATTATTGCATGTTATTCTGGTGATAAAAGAAGAACATGAATTTCTTTAATGATGTGAGACTTGTCTACACTAGAAGCGGACAGAAGTGTTGTGGTGGGCTATAGAATTCAAGATAATGGGATTGACAGATATGTTGTTTTATGTTTCCTTTTTGTTACATTTTCATTCTGGAGTTAGTGAAAGTTTTGGCGGGAAAAGCACAGATGTGAGTGTTAGAATTATGTGTGAGATGCTGCCTTGAAGATAGAATTTAGTCAATTTGAATGCTCTGTTTTTGAATTCTGAATTTTGATTTCCAAGTAGAGTTTAATTCGGCTTTTGCTGAATATCTGCTATCATTTACCAATAATCTCTCATGGTTGTTGAGAGTTTGTTTTTTTATTACAATTAATGTTTTTGTAAGCCTATATAATAGGCATTTTCAAGTTCAATAAAATTATCTTATCTCTTCAAATTTTCTCTGCTGTTGCAATCTCAGATTTTAATTACAACAGTAACTGTTATAAACAGATACTGTACAAACCAAGAGGTCCAACAGTGGTATCAGAGCTTTTGTTCCTACGGGTTGAGGGAAAGTTTTGCAAGTGAAAAAAAAAAGCGTGAGCTTTTTTAGTGTAAACACGGGAGGTTGAGAGTAAACACAGAGAGATTAACATTTCTTGATAAATCCATGGCTTCCTCATCTTCTTCTGGACACTCACATTCATCAGTTCTAGTTTTTGATGGTGAGCATAATCACATCTGGGCTGTGAAAATGAGATTCTTCTTAAGATCTCTAGGATTGTGGAATGTCGTGGCAACAGATGTTGGTCCACCACAATTACATGGAAATCCTACCATCACGTAGATGAAGGCTTTTGAAGAAGAAAAGCTAAAGAAAGACAGGGCCATCACCAGTCTTCATTCTGGACTTGCAGACCATATATTTACGAAAATCATGAACTTGGAAACACCAAAGTAAATTTGGGATAAACTCCAAGTTGAATTTGAAGGCAGCAACAGAGTTAAAACTGTCAAGCTACTTGCATTCAAGAGAGAATTTGAATTGATTTGAATTGATGAAGATGAAAGACAATGAAACTGTCAAAACTTATTCTGGCAGATTGATGAACATTGTATACCAAATGAGGCTCCTTGGGGAGACATTTGAAGATCATAAGATAGTGGAGAAGCTTATGATGTCAATTCCAAAAAAAATTGAGGCTAAAATCTCTGCAATAGAAGAGTCTTGCGATTTGCAAACCCTATCTATTGCAGAGTTAATTAGCAAGTTATATATACAGGAACAACGAGTACAAATGAGGGATGATGATGTTATGGAAGGAGCATTTCAAGCAAATTGGAAAGGAAGAAAAACTGGAAATTTTCTGAAGAAAGACTTCAACAATGGTAAAACAATTCTCTTGAAAAATAAATCTATTATACCTGTTAGCAGACAAAGTTTTTTCCCTTGTTCTTATTGTAAAAGAACAAACCATGCTAAGACTAATTGCTGGTTCAAAGGAAAATCACTTCTTCATTGTGATTTCTGCAAGAAGAGTGGTCATAGTGAGAAGTATTGCAGAATCAAAAGGAAACAACCTCAGCATGAAATTCAACAACATGCAAATGTTTTTGAAGAAGGCAAAGATGATGAAGAGCACTTGTTCATGGCTATACGTGTTGATAACACCTCCAGAAGGGATACATGGCTTATTGACAGTGTCTGCACCAGCTACATGACAAAAAATTTCTTCAATTGACAGATCAATTACACCAAAGATAAAGCTGGGAAATGGAGATATTATGGAGGCAAAAGGAAGAGGTACTGTCATAGTTCACACAAACAGAGGTACGAAAGTTATTACCAATGTGTTGTATATTCCAGAGTTGGATCAAAACCTTTTGAGTGTTGCACAGATGCTGAGAAATGGGTATGAAGTGTCATTTAGAGAAAACTTTTGTTATATCACTGATTCACATGATTTAGCAATTGCCAAAATCAAAATGGAGGGTAATAGCTTTTATTTGAATCTGAGTGTTGTGGAAGGTCATGCCTTAAGTGCCAAAACTGATGAGAGTATTATTTGGCTTAAGAGGTTTGGCCATTGTAATTTCAAATCATTAATGATGTTGTATAACAATGATTTGGCAGAAGGGATGCCTGAAATTTGTGACAGTAAACAAGTTTGTGAAGGCTGTGAAGTTGAAAAACAGCACCGAAAGCCATTTCCACAAAATGCATCAAGCAGAGCAGTAAGCAAATTGCAATTGGTCCATTCGGATATTTGTGGACCAATGAGAATAGAATCTTTGAACAACAATGTTTATTTTATCTTGTTCATAGATGACTACAGCAGAATGACTTGGGTTCATTTTTTGAAGAACAAGTCACAAGCTTTTTCAGAATTCAAAAAATTTAAGAGTTTGGCCGAAACTCAAAGTGGTCAGAAGATCAAGATGCTAATAACAGATAATGGTGGTGAGTATACTTCTAAGGAATTTAAATCTTACTGTCAAGAAGATGGGATTGTGCACCAATTGACAGTGTCCTACTCTCCTCAACAGAATGGAGTTTCTGAGAGAAAGAACAGGACAGTCATGGAGATGTCCAGGTGCATGTTGTTCGAAAAGAATTGCCAAAATTCCTATGGGCTGAAGCTGTTAATACTTCAGTTTATTTGCTAAATAGATTACCCACAAAATCTATTCAAAACAAAACACCTCTGGAAAGCTTGGTCTAGAGTGAAACCTACTATCAAACACTTGAAAATGTTTGGCTCTCTCTGCTATTTTCAGGTGCCTATTGAAAGAAGGGGAAAGCTTGATGAAGTAGCTGAAAAAGGAGTGCTTGTTGGTTATACAGCAGAATCAAAGGGGTACAGAGTCTACAATTTGAATAAAGCTAAAATTCAAATTAGTAGAGATGTACACTTTGATGAAATACATAACTGGAATTGGGAATCGAATGAAGTTGATCTACGAGTCATAGCCTCAAGACCAGAAATGGTTAGAACAGGTGATGAAGCTGAAGAAAAATTACTCATTGAAGCTACCACAGATTTAGAAGTCTGTAAGGTGAAATCCTTGACTGATGTATACGAGAGATGCAATTTAGTGCATGTTGAGCCTACAACCTACACTGATGCTGCAGCTTTTCCAGCTTGGATTGAGGCTATGAAGGCAGAAATTAATTCCATTGAAAGAAATGGAACTTGGAGTTTAACTAAGCTGCCTAACGATAAAAAGAAGATTGGTGTGAAGTGGGTGTTTAGAACCAAGTTTAATCCTGATGGTACAGTATTCAAACACAAGGCTAGATTGGTTGCTAAGGGATTTGCTCAAGTGGCTGGAGTGGATTATGGAGATACCTTTGCACCTGTTGCAAGGCATGATACCATTCAGCTCCTTCTTTCTCTTGCAGGACAATTAGGGTGGAATGTATATCATTTAGATGTAAAGTCTGTATTTTTAAATGGTATACTTCTTGAGGAAATCTATGTGCAACAACCAGAAGGGTTCGAAATTGCAGGGGAAGAACATAAAGTGTACAAGTTACACAAGGCACTTTATGGGTTGAAGCAAGCACCAAGGGCTTGGTACAGCAGGATTGATTCTTATTTGATTCAATTGGGGTTCAAAAGGAGTGAAAGTGAAGCAACTTTATATTTGAAATAGGAGGATGACAATCAACAGCTGATAATTTCTCTCAGTTGAAGATATGCTAGTGACTGGAAGCAATACAAAAATGCTAGGAAAATTTAAACTAGAAATGCAAGATGTGCTCGAAATGAGTGATTTGGGTGCTATGAATTATTTTCTTGGAATGGAGATACAACAGAGTAGCTCTGGGATCTTAATATCGCAAAAGAAATACGCCATTGATGTGTTGAAGAAGTTCAAACTGGAAAATCATGCAAGGAAGCAGCAACTCCATTAGCACAAAATGAGAAAATCTCAAAACATGATGGTGAGAAGCTTGAAGACCCCTCTGCATATAGAAGTCTGGTTGGCAGCCTGTTATACTTGACAGCAACCAGACCAGATTTAATGTTCCCGACAGGTTTACTGTCAAGGTTCATGAGCTCACCTAGTAATATTCATATGGGAATTGCTAAACGAGTGTTGAAATATATTAGAGGAACAAGTGATCTGGGAATTCGGTATTCAAAAACAGGAGGAGTAAGTTTAACAAGTTATGCAGACAGTGATTGGGTAGGTAGTATTGATGACATGAAGAGCACTTCTGGTTATGTGTTTACTCTTGGTTCAGGTGCAATTTGTTGGAATGCAAAGAAACAAGAGGTGGTGGCACAATCAACTACTGAGGCTGAAGATATCTCCATGGTTGCTGCTGCTAATCAATCTATTTGGTTAAATAAAGTTCTAGCTGATTTGGGTCAACATCAAAGCTCACTAACTGAGCTTTTTTGTGACAACAAATCTGCAATTGCTATTGCTCAAAATCCAGTTCAACATGGGAGGACCAAGCACATCAATGTGAAGTTTCATTCTTTACGAGAAGTTGAGAAGAACCAACTCATAAAAATTGTTCATTATTCAACTGATGTTCAACTGGCAGACTTAATGACCAAAGCTCTGCCAAGATCACAGCTAGAATTTCTAAGGTTGAATCTTGGTTTGTTCAAGGCAAGTCTCAAGGAGAAGTGTTAGAATTATGTGTGAGATGTTGCCTTGAAGATAGAATTTAGTCAATTTGAATGTTCTGTTTTTGAATTTTGAATTTTGATTTCCAAGCAGAGTTTAATTCGGCTTTTGCTGAATATCTGCTATCATTTACCAATAATCTCTCATGGTTGTTGAGAGTTTGTTTTTTATTACAATTAATGTTTTTGTAAGCCTATATAATAGGCATTTTCAAGTTCAATAAAATTATCTTATCTCTTCAAATTTTCTCTGTTGTTGCAATCTCAGATTTTAATTACAACAATAACTGTTATAAATAGATACTGTACAAATCAAGAGTTCCAACAGTGAGATGGCCTTTCCCTCTTTCTTTATTCTCTCTCCCTTCCTATCCTATTGTTGTCTTAAGAAGATTACAGTAAATCCAACTCTAATCAAATTTACCGGTCCAAGCAGACTCTAAAACATGAAATTGTTTCAAACATGCTGCTATGCTATTCTTTCTAGCTGCTTTTGTTCTATATAAATTGTTTATAGCAACTGCTAAATTGTCCATTCTTCACCTTTTTCTTCTCTTTTCTTTATTATTTCCATCACAGAGTAGTGTATTCCTTTCACAAGTTCTTCAAATTCTATCTCGTCCTCGGTCCTCTAGAGTTTACTTCAGATCAAGATTTAAGATTAACTGAAAAGAGAAGAGAAGATCTAATATTAAACAATGGTTACTAGTATTTTGTCTGGAAATTCACTCGGTTTTTATATCTTGAGTTGTTTATGATGTTCTCTGCTTATGAAACCTCACTCATTTCACTAGCTTTTACATCTAAACCTTAAGCTCAGCTATGAGGAATTTACCTGATTCCAGGAAACCCAAGTTCATAGATATTCCCCTGTATTATCAAGGACAGCTTCATCTTGTCAAAAACATTCTTCTCTTCTAAGTAACTGCTACCAAAGGCTATCCTAGAAATCAACTTCTGATATTAACAATCTGAATTCTTGGTAGACTTCGATCTCTCCACCTTTGCAGCGTCATCTGAACACTTTCAATCATTCCTGAAATCACCTCTCGAGATATCAGCTTAGGCTTTCATATATGGACAAAATGTTGGGCAGTTGTCTGTGAGAACTCTAACCTCTAGAGGTTATTTATACCAGAGATGATGGGAGCAATTGGAAGGGTGTGAAAAACTGATAGCAATTCTAGCTTATTATTAATATTCAAGCAAAAATCTTCCTTTCTGCTTTTCTATGTCAATCTGTTTCCAATCGAAATTTATTTGTAGAGTTAACAAAACCCATTTCGACAAAGAACACAGCCATGGAGGTGGGAGTTCTCAATCTATTTATTTTTTGGGAAGGGTGTGTGTTAATAAATTTCTAATCTGTTCAGACAACCT
>CM055429.1:6629472-6939092 GCA_029228465.1 Salix viminalis | reverse complement strand
TGACATGATCATGAGTGAAATTGCTTATGCATCAACGGTTTTGGGACAGATGGAGACCATCATCCATGAGATTTTTTACAGCCCTTCCATGGAAGAGCATATGATCTTGCATGTGTGAGCGTTACAGACATTACATGTATAGCTTCTACGTGGGAAGCTTTTCTTATTTATTAATTATATGGTTCAAGATTTTGTACTCAGAAACAAAATATTGAACATAATAGGGTATTTTTTTTCTTAGTGAGATAATCAGTAGCCTTGCAATATTAGAATTTTCAACCGTGAGTATGAGTCAGGATGGGTGACTTGCAGGGACCAAACACGTGGCCTTGCAAGGATAAAGAGTATAAATCTAGAAATAATTGAAATTTGCTTCAAAAAAAATTTAACCCTTTCTTCCTCCATGACAGACTCTAACATCCGTTGATTGGATTATATTTGAATTTAAAATTTTTAATCAAATGACTGTCTTATGAGGACTAGTTTTCTATAGCACTTACAGTATAAATACTTTGATGATAGTTTGCTACTAGGGAAAGAGCTCCTCCTTTTAATTTTGCAGTCCTCTTTCCTGTTTTGAATTAATATGCCAAATAGTGTTTGCAAATGCAAGATGTGCATGGCTTTTAATCCTGCATGCAGTAGGTGCTTGTATGCATGAGTTGAAAATTCTTTTAAAGGTATCATTTAATTTAAACAAATCAACTAACACAATACTTTTTTTGTTTAGATGGACTTAAATTTGCCAAACACATTCACTAATTTTCTTGTAAGTGAGTCTGAAGATATTGTAACTCAACCAAATGATCCTACTCAACAATCTTATGACTCCAGACACTCTAATTTAATTGTCCATCCAATTAAAAAAGCACAGAAGTAAAAACTTCTCACAAGAGGAAAATTGTTTATTTGTGTCTACATGGTTAAATGCAAGCAAAGATCCAATTACAGGAATTGAACAACAAACAAGACAATTATGTGCTCGAGTACATGCTTACTTAGTTGAGAACGGAGGAAACTTGAATAATCGTTCCCAAATAAGCATCTCAAGTAGATGGCAAGAAATAAATAGAGAAGTTGGAAAATTTGTTGGCTTTGGTACCCAAATTGAAAATCATCAACAAAGTGGAACGACTAAAGTATCAAGGGTAATTTTTTTTCTTAACATTTTCATATTAAATTATTTGTTTAACATATTTATTATATAACATAGTTTTATTTATTGAATTTGTTTTACCAGATTAATGATGCTCGGCAAATATATGCTTCAATCGTTGGTAAACGATTTTCAACTAGAACATTGTTGGGTTATCTTAAAAATAAAAAATAACCAAATGGCAATTTGAGCGTGCAAGTCTTCATCAAAAGTCAAACAAAAAACAAAAAAATCATGGAAATGCAAGTCCAACTTATCCAACTCCATCAACCCATGATTATGTTAGTTTAGGAGAAGATAGTGATGCATTTATTTATCAAAATAGACCAATTGGTCAAAAAGTGCAAAGGAACAACTTAAACGCAGACAAGAAAAAAAAAAAGTTGAGGAGACAAGTGTAACAAATCTCTTACAATAATTCAAAGGATACTTTAGTTGAAATTGAGGGAGAAAAAAAACAATACAGAAAAATTATGTTAGAGCAACAAGCTCTAATGATTAAACAAAAGGAAGAGAAACAAGAAATGGACAAGATTGAGAAAAAAGATCAAATTATGAAGATAGATATTTCTACATTGGATCCAATTTCTACAGCGTATTTTCAAAATAGAAAGTTGGAAATTATGACAAATAGGGGTTTTAATTTGTAATTAATTTGATTTAATTATTTGTAATGGAATGTATTTTAATTAATTATGTTTAAACTTATTGGTTACTTGAAATATATTGTTTAGTATGTTAATTTTAGTATTTGATAATTGTTTTTTTTAGTTTGTGGGTATTTTATTTTAAATTCATTTTTTTTATTTAAATATAATTAAAAATAATAATTTTATTGTTGGGGGGTTTTTTAAAAGCAAATATTTAATTATATAACCTACTCCTATTAATTGTATAATTAATTGTATAATTAAACTATATACAAAATAATTGCATTATATTTAAAATAATATAAAAAAAATAATTCTTCAAAATAGTTTTTAACATTGAAATACACATCAATAAAAAATTATATATATACTATTTAAAAAATTATTTTAAAGATTTTTCCAGAATAGTTTTTGTCAGCGGAGGAAGACTGGAAGACTGATGCTATCATTAATCGTTTATTTTATCCTAATCACCCGGTTCAACTTTTAGTATCAAGGCCCCACGTGTGGTTTGTAAATCTCTACTTCTTACATCGCATAGAGATGAACCGGGGCCTGTAATTGGGTCATTCTCATCACATAGTTACAGGCTAGCTGAGAGAAATGTCACAAGCAGCAGGAAAGCCAGACGGGTCTGATTCTCCGGCAAGAAAATCTTGCATGTTTTACAAGTTGATGGTTGCTTCCATTCTCCAAGACAAAAAGCTGGTACCCTTTAATTTACTTTCTCGCTCTCTTTGCTTGTTTGGGTACAGAGAAAATGAAGAGAAGAGCTCTTCTGTTGTTATAGTATTAGCTCCTATTTAGGTACTCAAGATGTAGAAATTTGTTTGGCTTTTGAGAAAATTGGAGTTATAGTTTTTCCAGTTAGAATCCAACTTTGATTACTGACCACGACTTTTTTTAATATCCTTTTTTTGTCTTATTGCAAATTTTGCTTGATGATTTTCTATCCTCATGGGAGATGAAAATTTTCAAATTTGTTAACTATAGGCGAGGTTGAAGAAAGAGTTGGAAATTAGCTTGCTGTTAATGTCTCTTCACTCTTTCCAGATTGTTTTAACAAACAGTTTGAGTTCTGCATCATCGTTTGCCTAATGGGTCTTTCTTTTCCTTAATTATTCTGTATGTGGGCTTGAATGGTGTTATTTTTCGTTTTTTTTAGCCTTAACGTCTTGTTCTTTTTTTTTCCTTTTTCAAGGTATTTTCTGTGGTTTGCTCTTGTTTACTGTACAAGAGTATTCAATGTTTTGTTTGACTTTGACTTGAAAGATAGTGCCTAGGTTGTCTTGAAAGATGGTGTCTTTGTTTCGAAATGTGACTTGATTGTTTATGCCAACAGAAGATACCAAAAAAGTTTGTAAACAAATATGGAGATGAACTTTCTTCCATTGCCACACTTACTGTTCCCTGTGGTGGTATCTGTCTAGTGGAATTGCAAAAAGATAACGGCAAGTTATGGTTTCACAAGGGTTGGCATGAATTTGTAGAATGCTACTCCATTCGTGTTGGGTATTTCTTGGTCTTCCTATATGAAGGAAAATCAAACTTCAATGTCCATATGTATGATTTGACGGTTTCAGAGATAAAGAATCCATGTAGTCAGTCGCAAGAATCCAGTCATGACAATCCATGTCTATTACCCCACGAGAAAGATGATGGCTTAAAAAAAATCTTGGGTTTCAGACCTCCATCTCCTAATCTCCTTTCCTCGACAACAAGCAAGAATTTTAATGAATATGTCCATTGCAACTGGCCTCAATCTACTTACACTGCTAGTCTAGAGAAGCCACATGTAAGAACCGATGCATACAATTTGAGAGAAAATTGTCAATCTTCTCGAGACATAGGTACACAGTTTAATGGGGGAGAGCTTACAAGTACCGAGGATGGAGTTGGTTCCATTATCTCAGCCATAACAGCAAAAACCAGTGGAAGCAAACGGATGAGTGAGAATAGTAAGCATATTTAACTTGCATTCTGTCTTTACGAGATGTTCTTAATTGACTTTTACATTACTAGTTTGTTGAAGATGTTGATAAACATGAGTCTCTAGGCATCCAGAACGTGAAACAAAAGTCGAGTGTCAAAAATACTTCTGAAACTCATACAAGGAGGCAGAGAGCCGTAACACCAGAAGAAAAGGAAAGGACGATTCGTGCAGCTCACATGTTCAGGCCTGCCAATCCTTTTTTCCAGGTTATCTTGCGACCATCTTATGTATATAGGGGATTTCTTCTGGTAAGCCTTCGGACTGGATTGTTTAAAATAATCCCAAATTCATTTGTAAAGAATGTATACAAAGTTTTGATGGTTTTCTTTTACAGCACATCCCATCCAGTTTTGCGCGGACCTTTTTGAACAGGGTTACAGGATTTGTCACACTTCAGGTTTGTGATGGAAAACAATGGCCTGTCCGATGCTCTTTCAAGGATGGTAAAGCAAAGTTGGGCCAGGGGTGGACGGAATTTGTTTGGGAAAATAATTTGGAGGAAGGGGATGTTTGTATCTTTGAGTTGATTCATGCAAAAGAAATTGTGATGAAAGTTTCCATATTTCGGGTTCTGGAGGATGCAGTACCAACCGACCAACTTTCAAATTAGATTCAGTCAGACAAACTAATCATAGTTTTTGTAGGAAGTGAACTGTAAAACATCAATCAGGTATATCACTCTTCGTGTTCTATTAGCTAGTTAACCTTTGTTTGTTCAGCTGGAATCTGGTGCTAACTTCTTTCCATACATAATGCCAACGTTACATGATTGAAATTTTATCTGCTGGTGCAATCTTAATGTCATAACTAGCACATAACTGCCTTTTCTTTCTTTTCTTGTGTGAAATCCCAAATAATATGTGGCTGTCTACAGGGTTTTGCCGCACGTTCTGCATCTCAGTTATAGCGATGTGATGGCATTCAAACTGCCTTGTATCTGTGCATAGCGTGACTGCTTTGTAAATTATAAAGAGTGATTACCAGCTTCGGGTTTCATGTTGTAGAATATATATATAAGCAACTCTCTTGCTTATTAAAGGATGAGTCATGTATTTGTGTTTCTGAAAGTTGAATGTGCCAAGGCTAATTAGATAGCCAAGTCATTGTTTTTATGGATATTGATATAAATTTCTAGATTTAACGATAGATGCAAGAATCAATTTGTTGAAAAGAAGAAAAGAATAGTCAAATATGTAGTTTGTATTTACTTATTTCTTTATTTTCTTGTTTCATATTTTTTTTCTCTTTTTTTAAAAAATAATCATAACTATATGATATTCATGCTTGTATAGCTACAAATATTCCTTATCTACTCTTATAGCCCTATGTTTCTTTTATTTGCACATGAAACCCCACACTTTTCTTTTTTGTTTAATTAGTATTAGTAGTTTTCCATTCTTTTAATTTCATCCCTTCATTTAATCAAGTTCCTTTAATGGAAATCTGTTCATTTGCATTATAGGAGTGAATTTCTATAACTTCCACAACTTAAGGTAGTTAACCAAATATATATATTCATACTACAAAAAAAATTTAAATCAGAGGTGTATATAGAACTTACCGAACCATATTCTAAAGTAACTTTTATAATCATATTAAAAATTATATAAAACTTATTGAACCATCTTCTAAACTAACTTTTATAATCATATTAAAAATTATAACATATCAACCTATGAATCAACAAAACATTAATATACATATACAAGTTAAATCATGTCATAAAGAGATATGTAAACACAAAACTCTATTTCATTTTAAACTGATAATAAAAATAGAAGTTATACAATAAACAATCTAAACTTGGGTTTAAGAGCCAATTGCAAGCAGGATGGAGTGTTCTTGAGCTTTACCCTCCTTCCCATCAAATTTAAAGGTATAATTTGTAGACATAATGTTGATTCCTTACCTAGGTTATTTGTGTATTTCCTTTCATTTTTAGCTTTTTATCAATCTAAGATTGGTCTTACTTCTCTTCATTCCTTCTTAGCACACAATCCTTATAGCTTTTTTAACCAATTCAAAGATGTTCTTATCAATCCCTTTGTGTTTCCTCACTTTCCTCCCTATCCTTTTACTCTTTTCAATAGATCTCCTCTGCTCAATAGCACTTGCCTTTTTATAAGCAAACAAAAACTAGAAGTTGCAAAACCATAGTGGTTTTGCACAAGATGGATGGTATATGGAATATTCTTCCTCATCCTCTCCTCTAACTTCCCTAAAAAGATGCATTCTAATTCAATCTGTCTTTTTATGACCTTAAACCTATTAAGAGAAAACCACGAAGTCTACTCAAACATGATTTTTTCTTCTTCAGTCATGTCTAACTAAAAGGAATACTTTGGCGAGATCATTATGACAAATAAGAAATAAACATGTCATGGTCAAATATGAATAATATAAAGGGGATTTATATATAATATTAGAAACAAATTTCATATGTTTTAAAGGTCTAGAACTTTCGATTTATTTATTGGAAGATTGGTCCCCAATCAACTTGCATCTATTAATGCAAGGGACACTGACTAACAACAAGATGTTATCAATCTTATTGAAGCAGGCCTAATAAAAGTTTTAGCCAAAATTAGATTTTAAAAAATTGCAAGTGGTTAGTTCTAAAATTTTATAAACAAAAAAATAATGCTATTTGAAAACCCGTTTTTGCATTATTATAAGAAATCTAAAAGAGATCCAATTTTTACCATTTAGTCAATCACAAGTCACTATGATCCACACAATGTCTTGCTTTCATTTGTTTTTATCTTTTTTTTCAATCCTCTAATTATTTTTGTTTGCATTTGTTTTTTTTATTTTGTCCCTTGACAGTGCAGTTATTAGAGATTGCACTATGATATTTGTTTTAATTTGCTTTCGACTCTCTTTATGTTTGAAAAAAAATGTTCTTAAGGTTGGCCAAATTTCATATTTAGTCCCTTTAGTTTAGATCTTATTTTTGGTCAAAATGTTTATTTTCTCTGCATTGTGATCCTTGTTTTAAGATATGAGAGAGAAAGTTATCGGACAGAGGCAAAAAAAAATAGAAAGTTTTAGGTTCTTCTCATTCCAACAACAAAATAATATTCATCTTGGTATCAATGAGTTTCATTCAGCAAGGAGAATTTTATTAACATGTTTTTTAAACCTCCGTCATGTTAGAAAAGGTAGATCAAGGTTCAAAAACATTTTTTTATCCTAGTTATATTTTGTGTTTTCAGATATTTTTTGGATTTTTGAGTTGTTAAATTGGTTTTTTGGGATCTAATAGCATTAATTGAGGGTTTTTTAAGATTAATACAGGTTAAAAATAATTTTTTAAATTCAAAAGATATCGTCCTGATTTTTCAACTACCTTTGTAGTAGTTAGATTCTGAACAATACGATGATGTAGATACAACAAGAGACTTGTTGTTTTTGTTCTCTTTTTGAAAAGAAAAACGTTGGGCTTAATTTTTAGGCCCAACTGATGGGTTACACAAACAATTTGAAATGTTTTAAAAATACATATTATTAATGAATATTATATTATTTTATTAGATTAATTATAAATATGCTTAAAATTTATTTATTTTATTTGTAACAATTCATTTTTTGTTGCGTGTTTATAAAAATCTGTTATTTTTTAATTTAAAAAAACAACCCATCATAATTATTTGGTTTTTTTGCCATCTGTTTCAGTTTTTGCCATCATTCTATTGGGTAAAAAACGATTTTAAAATCAATGTAAAAAATAGTTTGGATCAAAGTCGTCTAAGCTCAGAAGCTGAGCTGCGCTGTGCTGTTTTATAATAATAATTTTATGGTCTCGCAATTCATCAGAGAGAGAGAGTCGTAGTCCAATGGGCGAAGAAGGAGAAAACCCATCTGCACCTCCTCTTCCTCCTTCCGCGGCCGCTGAAGGAAGTGGGGCTCCGGAAACACAATCCGATCCTCCTACTCCATTCGATCCTAGTCGAAGTAAATTCCCTTTCTCTTCTATTGTAGGGTTTTCTTTTTTGTCCATGTATCTATCTATCTGACTGATTGATTTACCTTGAGATAGTGATTGGTGTAATTAAAAGAAAGGGGTTGATCAAAGAGCTGGCAGCAGTATACCACGCTCAGTGCCTTTTTTATTGTCAGCAACTTTTGGAACTGCAGAAAAATTGCCAAGAGGTCACTCCCTCTATCTATCTATTTTATTTTTCTCATTCAATTATCATTACTTATGTGCTTGTCAAAAATACTTACTTGCAGCCATTTGTTGAATTAAAAGCTGTTGATGATTCAAGAAAAGAAACAATGAGGGGCCCCAAACGCCTTAAGAAGTCCCGCTAATAAAATCATACTGTTGGTTTTAATAAATCAACATTATCTTGTTTGTTTTGTCTTTGGATGGATTACTCTAGGTTTGAACAGGTTATGTTTTTTCTTTAAGGGTCTCTGTCACTTTGATTTCACCAAATATAATGTTTTCCACTTATTCAGTGTAGTTGCTGCTTGCAATGCCTTGTGCCCTCTGCCTGCACGTCCACCATCTTGTAGAATTGGAAAAAAAAAACACTTGTGGCTTCATCTTTCCTCCTCAAGTTTCACCACCTATTTTCAATGTTTTGATTATTTCCTATTTATCATTTAGCTGCATCATCCAGGCTTGTCTGCTTGGAAATTGGGTTGAATGTTCCTGTTTGCACTTGTAGTTAGTGAGTGACTCTGCCTCTGTTCCCCTGATCCAACCATTTCATACTACAAATCTACATGCTACTGCAATCAGTAGTTTAACTGGCACCACTTTGGGTTCATTCAATCACAGGTGTGGCACATGTATACTTAAAACCTGTACTGTTCAGAGGGAAAGTAGAGTAAATCATTAGCAAATGTTTTTCATGCTGTAATCAATATGTTGTTATGGTCATCTTAATGCCCAACAAATACGTTGGTTATGATATATCCATTACAACGTACAAGAATGGTACTATGCTAGTCTAACCCCCTTGATAATTTTGGTGCAATAACATTTCTCTTATTTTTTGGGTTTTATGAATGATTAGTTACTTAATGGTAGAGCAGTGTTGTTGTTGACTGATTTGTGCCAGTTTGGTTCCAATCCGTGCTTGGACTAGTGTACTTTGGAACAAATTTGCAAACTCAAACTTGGTGTAAGGCTTGTGTTTGTCACAGTTTTCTTGCCATGCTATATCTGGCTATTCGCCAGTGGCAATGCAAGGAAACTGAAGGGTCATGGGTCCAGGTGAGTGAGTAAAACACTGGTTGCTCTAGGCTTTTACAAGAGATGCATGTCCTGACTCGAAATCGAGACCTGCTATGCAGATCTCAAATCCTTTGTCATCACGTCACACCTCTTGGAGACTCTACATGTGAGAATCGTTCGAGCATCAGTAGCTTCTTTTTGAAAATAAAATTGAAATGCCAAATTGTTCTGTAAGAAGTCATTTTCATATCATCTGTATATGAGTTTGTCTTGATGATTTCGTTAGGAATAAGCGCATCCATGATCAATTAGTTATGGTAACTCTTTGCTCTTTTATATTTATGTCTGTTTTTAAAAGAATAAAAAAGGGTGGATGAATCGAAGTGTCAAATAAATCAATGTGTTATTTGTATTGTGAAATGAAATTAAACTAGAATCAAAGCCACCTAACTGCTCATTGAAGTTGCTTTTTTCTTCTTTTTGATCTTGCTTCCGTATGGAAATCATTGAAATGTGCAGGCATAAGCTTAGAAATGATCTCCCTTCAGGGAAATGGAAAAGTAGGGCGTGGCATCAATCTGTAGAGCCATTACAATATCTAGCCATTACATCCTCCACCTCGTTCTCCCTTTCAGTCAAAACTACTTCCACCTTCTCTTCCATAATTGAAAAAAACAAATGTTTGCCTCTCCCCTGAAGTCCATATCGCACCCTTTCTCCTTTTCTCTATAAAAAAAAATAGATGAAAAAAAACTGGGTTGTTCAGCCACGTTCCATGAACCTACTAGAAAAAAAAAAAGGTAGGAAAACATGCGTCCATGAAAAAAATCAAAAACATAACCTATCTGAATCAGTTAGCCATGGTCAAAATCTCAATTACAATATTTGAATCCAAAGTAAAACTAATTTGATGTTATTATTTTACTCTTTCTTGTGGCTTTATTTGCTTTTACCTCAATAATAGATGATGGAGTTTATAGTGCATACACGGTTAAATAGAAGGTCAAAGCTTATGGGTTCAACCAACTTTTTCCCTAACCCATTAAGTTATATAGGTTTTCATCAAGTTAATGAATATTCTTCTTTTCTTTGAGAAAAATGTTGCTAATGGTACACATGTATCATCTAAGAATAGCTTATGAAAACTTGGTCTTTTGCTCCACCTTCATCATTCTCATAAGCTACAATACAATCGATGTTAAGAACTAATATATTAGTGTTTATCGGATAACATGTGTATTAAATTGAACCACATAAGAATTTCATATGAAAAAATCATTTATGTTTATGGAAAAAATCATATAATGATTATATAAATAATTATTAGACTTGAGATAACTAAGTTATATAAAAAAATAATATGCTTTGATCTTGTTACACTATGTCCTAATCAAAGAAAAAAAATGGGTATATAATGGGTATAACATGAATTTTATAAAGATATTTGAGTAATCATTCATCACCTTAGATATTTAAGAATGTATGATCCTACAACACATTATCCTATATGAATTAAAGAATATTTTATTTGTTCTCAAATAGTATTTGATTGTAATCCTTGTGCAATGTGAGATGAGATTTGAAAAGAGTTTTGAATCTTATTCAAATAATCAATAACTATGGCGTTAAAAACAAATATGATTTAACAAAGTATATATACTTTATGTTATAATATTTAAATCAGAATATTAATGATGAAAGGATAGTAATTACACTAAAAACTTGTGACTAAAAGGTTAAGTCAAATAACTTATGATTTTTATAATATTTGGAGAATCATGATATGATACTAGATATTATACTTGATATGCAAATATAAATTAATCAATTTTTAAATTGATAATTTATTTATTTATTTATTTAAAATTATGATTTATATTTGAACTAACTTCTTAGAGAACCTAATGGGTCATACGCGTAAAAATCATTGATAATAAATTAAACTTGATTAATTAATTAAGGGCAACTTACTTATAAATAAGTTTCAGAAAATGGAGACTACAATGTTATAGATGTAGGGGATTACAATTCTAGTCCTAGAAAAAAAAAATCAATTAGGAGCTTGATTGAATAAATTTATAAAATTATACTGAAATAATATGTGATATTTTTCAAAGACAAAATTGATATTTTTTTTTCATTTATAAGTTTTTCTATAAATAGAATGTTATGCTGTTTATTTTTTATACAATACACAAATAGAAAGAAAAATCATATAAGTTATAGAACACGTGAAAAACATAAAAAAAAAAAAAAAATAGCACTTTAAGGCATTGCTATTCCTCTCTCTTAAAAGGGTTTGGAAGATTTTTTATTAATAGTTCATATGTGTCGTACATTTAAATTACTTGTGATTTGTGATAACATAGCATTGAAACAATTATAAATAATATATGATCTTCAAGTAATTTCTATATAAACTCCAAAAAAAATCTAGGTCTGTCTAACTAGATAGATCCTTAAAATTCTTGAGAAAATTTTGAGTTTGTTATTTTTGTTGTGTATATGTGTTCCAATAAACTCAACACTAGTATTAGATGGCTAACATGAATTTGGATTGTGCTTAAAATCCTATAATGACTTAGGATTTAGACTGATTCCTAGCATGTGCCCAGCCCACCATGGCATATGACTTTTCACGTACAAGGAGGGAGTTGTGTGAGAAAAGCATACAAACATGCAAGCATTGAAGAGCACGAACTGAAATACATAGCAGGTTTAGCTTCGAATAAGTAAACGATCAACAGCTGAATTGATTCCGTAATGACCTAATATCAATTTGTAAAATATTCATATTGCAAGATCTAATTTTGAAGATCAACACCAGGCCGGAAAAAAAATTCTCAAGAAAAAGATTGGGGGTGTTTTTCATGGGATAATAAAACTAGACTTGGTTGGCTCGGCGACACCTCCAAGACACTTTGATGTTTATGTTAGTATAATGTCGGAAAGTGAGAGCTCAGGTGAGCGAATAAAACTCTGGCTGTCTCGGACTCTTACAAAAGGCACAGGTGAACGAATAAAACTCTGATTGTCTCAGCCTCTTACAAGAGGTACACGCACCGCAGCACCAACAACTCGTCAACATTTGAACTCAAACAACTCGACAATGATATCAGGTTAGGATTTGGCAAGTGTCGGAGCTTATAAATTTCACCATATGGCGATGTTCAACTGTAATTATAAACACTGCAACTGTTGATGAAAACAATCAGATATCATTTGATCTTAGAATGGTTCGAGTTATCATCAAGGCATGAGTGTGGCATCAAAAGGAGATTTTGAATGTGAATTACACTCCCCCATTACCTCCTCTCCCTCGATATTTTTAAGGTCTTGGCAGCTGCAATCGATGGAAACTCTGCCTCGCAGGTTCTCCGTAAACAAGACTGCAACTGGTTGTTTTATAGATACTGTATCCATATATTTTAGATTTTGTTTTTTGTTTTTTGTTTTTTGAACTGTAATGAATTTGGGGAAGGTATATTTGGTTTAATGGGTAAACTTTGAAAATACCATTCCAGTTATACAAGTCTTTTAATATTACAATTAACTAATTTTTCATCGATGTTTTTAGCTGCTGTAAAAATCAATTTCAGTTTCTTGAAAACGTTGGCCGATTGTTTCACGTTTGGTACTGGTAATTCCCCTGGCACCGGTAATTCCCCTGGCACCGAAGGTCCTAGCATCGAGACTGGTGGTTCTGTAGCCAAAGGAATTGCTTCTGTATTTGATCAGCACAACTCTAATCAAACAGAGCTTTCCCTACTGGCAGCTGGCTCTGTTCTGGTTTGTTTCTCTCATCTTTCTCTTTCTCAAATACTGCATCCATCTTAGAGAATTTACAAAGAAACGCAGGATTCAATGCTGCTGTTGCGGGGTGCTTTTTTGCTGTGGAGACAGTGTTGCGGCCATCCCCTACTGATTCATCGACCTCAAACGCAGAACTTGGTCGTGGTTCTGAACCTTCTTTTAAGGTCCCTCAACATGACTTCCCCTCCCCGAGTGGCAAGTAGAAAGAAATAAATTCAATTACTAGTGGAACTATTTACGTAATTTCTCCTTGGTTGATTGACTGGTTTTACTTGGAATATTAATTAGAATTTTCCAATCAAACCTAGCTATTATTCGTTCATCTCATTTTCAGAATTTGCTGGGGCACAAAGTGATTTCTCATTTATTAATTAAATGTCCACAAATATTAACTACAGCATATGGAGGAGGTGATCTAGTCAGGCCATGACTAGAACCATACCGTATAAACTCAATATACAAGTGGTGCTGCTACAAGCAAACATAGCTTCACAATTACATCAATCAATAGCCTACTCCAGTAAAACAGAGTTTATCCCATTATTATGCAAAATAAAAAGGACCATCTCCCATTGTATAACCCAACATCCATTGGGCCTTCGGGAGGGAAAAAATAAAACACTGACGCGGGCAAGTGTTTGGAGATGGGGGAAATCGGGATGCGCGGCATAACCGTGATCAAAATCATGGGTTATTTTTGTTGGCTTTTTTAGACATTGAGGTACAGAAGCAAAACCACAGAAGAAGAAGAAGAAGAAGAAAACACAGTAGAGCAAACTGAAATCAAATAGATGACGCTAGGCAATGCAAAGACTGAAGTCTGTTACAACTTACAAGCAAGTTTGCACAAAAAAAAAAAGGTAATATAATCAGTTCAATGCCAAGAAGAAAGTAATGAAACCACGCTTGTTTGGGACAAAATCATAACCCATTGAGTTGCTCACATCGATACAGACAGAAATGTCTTGAAAAAGAAGACGAGAAATGGCATTTAAGGTACAAAACCAATATCCTTGAAGTATTCATGCTCCAAAGCACTCCTGGCAGTAATTCTTTTAGTGGGATCCAAGCAAAGCATTTTCTGATATGTAAAATTTTATATATAAGCAATTAATAGGGCAAAAAAAACAGCAAATATTATTACGCTTCGGTTGCATAGATTCCATCGCTTAGTGATAGTGTAGAGTGTTGGGTATAACTATAAAATCCACTTACAGCGAGAAGATCCACGCCAGCTTTATCAAGAGTTGGAACTACAGTTGCCAAATCCTGCAAATTAAAGCAAGCATCAGAAACTTCAAAACAATACAACTCTTAAGAATACTGAATGGCACAAGGAAAAAAAGGAATGAAGAATGACACCTTAGAAGGCCACTTAGGGAATGCACTCTTGAAGTCCGGCAAAGAAGTAACTCCGGGCCATGTGTCCTCATTTGGAGTACCCAAGATTCTTCACATTAAAACAACAATGAGTGAATAGGCATTAATAAATTAAATGCCTTTAAAATCAGTGTTTCTGTAACTTCTTCCATAACATATTTGTTTACAACAGCATGTATGAACATCCCACGCAAATTGAATAGCTCTGCACATTTACAGTATTTACGTCAAGCAAGGTAACTGTCCACACACATAAAAAAACACAATGTAAATCACAGCCAAAGGCCAGGGAAGCTGATACATATGAATTAACTTCAAAACATAATAAATTTCAGAAGAGAGGTGGAGGGCCATCCATGAGGTGATCGTAACCCATATTGTAAATGACACAAGGTCTAGTTATAAACGTATAGCAAAGAGGCTATTCATATTGGTTAACAAAATTATATCACACAACATTCTCCTAATTTAACTAGTCAGCTGCTTCGCATTTTTAGCAATTCTGTGCAAGGCCAATAATTATGTCTCAAAATGAATTTCAGCAAAAAATTGAAGGAAGCTTATCCCACTCATTCAAACAAAGGAAAAGTGACAGTGCTAAAGGAGCACAGTAAATATGGAACTTGTGATTCCAAACTAGCCATATATAAACACTTTCTGCAGCAGCTTGGTTTGGGTTTTAGCCACAACCAATTAAAGGTCAGGTTGATTCTTAGAATTTGAACCCAAACCCAGCCATTAGAACCAAAAGCCAATACAACCCATGTAGGGCTTCGTTCTTCTGGATTGACTGGCTGAAAGGCTCTTTTGTGTTCCGCTTTTTCACAGTTTTGTCTTTTGTTAAAACCACGAGTCAAATCAAAACAACTCAATGTTGATTTAGAAAAGGAAAAAATAAACTTACCATAGAAGAATCATCAAATATTGTATCTTATGAATAAACAACAAAACACAAATCAAGATGCACATGTGTTTTATATCAGCACATATCAGTTCTGAAGCAACACTTTAACCCCTAATGTGAGATTGTTCCAAAGGCAATCCTCGTCTTCTGAAACAACCCAAGACACTGTAAAAAGCTAAAATCAGTTGCTTCACAGGTTGGCCTAGAGCAACTTATGTCATATTAAGAAAGACAAGGTTAGCATCACTACTCCATCTTAATCTTAATGTTATCATCATTTTCTTATTACATGTGTTATAATTTAATCTTTACTAGATGAAAAGAATTGAAGAGGGATAGAGAAAACAACTGTAGTATTCCAAACAAAAGCAATGTATCTAACAAACATTTTAAGAAAGCCAGAAGGCGGTTGAGAAGCAATAACACCTGAAAATTTTGAATAGTTCATCTATCTCGGAATCCCCTGGGAACAGTGGCTTCTGGTTCACCATCTCAGCAAATATACATCCCACTGACCAAACATCAACTGGGGTAGAGTAATGGCGAGATCCAAGCAGAATTTCAGGGGCTCTATACCACAGGGTAACAACCTACAGAGAAAAACCAGATACCCTCAGAGTGTTGGCTCATAAAATTGCCAATAGTTAATATGCCCAAATTAAACACCGATTATGATTGTCATATTATTTCCTCCAAATGCAGGAAAATATCAAAGAAAAGAAAACACCCGACAAAGCTGGATATTTAATACTTTGAAGCTTCTACTTTTGTTTATCTGAAGAAAAGTTGATTCTTATATTCAGATATCATACCCTAATGATTTATCAAAACTATGATTTAGCAAACACAAAATTGTAAATTTAGAGAAACAGATCCATACCTTGCATAAATATAATTAGAGCATGCCAAACCCAAACAGGGTTTCTGTGTGTGTGTGTGTGTGTGTGTGTGTGTGTCTGTGAGAGCTAACTAGAATTGGGTGCGTGTACATTTTTAGAGTTGCTAGAGACAAGAGAAATGACCTCAGACCAGACACAAGATGCAAAAAGGCATGTTGTTAGCAGAAACATATACTTCTTTTGACAGTAAATAAACTAAATATTGTGGTAATTCAGATTTAGACATTCTAATCAAGTGCTTACTAGAATGCAGGAACATTACACTAGATAAAACCCAAGGCATCATACAGATACCTCATGTGTAAATGTCCTAACAGGTATACCAAATGCTCTAGCCAGTCCAAAATCTGCAAGCTTCAGCGCGTTGGTACGGCGATCAATGAGCAAATTCTGAGGTTTCAAATCTCGATGCAGAACTCTATGAGAATGGCAGTATGCAATGCCACGGAGAATTTGATAAAGAAATGTCTGCAAATACAAGAATTGTACATATGTATTTAATCATGAGTATTATGATCACAACTATCACCAATCATTCATTCAAGTCAAGACAGAAAAGGTTAGTCATGTTAAGAGGGACCTGCAGAGAAGGAACACAAACACATAACCAAATGATGACTATAGAAAGAGGTATTCTAAAAGGAATAACACATGAGCTTCTAGGGGGGAAAGATCCAACTCACTTTAACCAGGCGTGGATCATTAGCAAATTCAGGTGAAGAATCCATGTGCTTCTTCAAATCCAAGTCTAGATACTCAAAAACCAAGTAAAGGCGCTTCTCACTGTGCACCACATCCTGCAGTCTGTTACCGGAATAAAAATCAGATAATTTGTTATACGATAAATCAAAAGAAGTAAAAAAAAGATCTAGACAGTTGAGGATGGAAAAATGACAAAGGAGAAAGAAAGTTATAGGAAAAACAGTAACAGAGCCACAAACTAAGATGATTTGACACTATACGTAACGTTTACCAGTTCAGCAAAAGGAACTATTACAACTTAGTAAGGCGGTCATGTGTATAAACAATGAATAGACGGACTGCAGCATCATTTAGACTTGAAAAGGCTTTACTTCTATGCTAGAGATCTAAACACCAACTATAATCATCTAAGAAAGATGACAAGGAAAACTCCTAACCCCCTTTTGCTTGTTTCCATGAAATACAACATCACAACTTCATGTTTTCAACAAGATCTCCACCACTCCAACAAGCGAGGAAATTGAGGCCTTGAAAGAGAAGAGTAGCCAAGAAAAACTTGTGAAAGGCATTTAGAAATATGTTTGGAGGCCTAGTCCATAAGAATGCTTTCCAGGTTACCTCCGAAGGCTCTCTCACCTCAGGTGGGAGTTTGCTGTACAGTTTGGCATGCGTTAAGGTAGTGAAAAGTGAAAAGGAAATGGAAATGACCTGACAATGTTACCATGCTGCATCTCTTTCAAGAGAGAGATTTCTCGGATAGCAGTGCTGGGTACGCCCTCGTCTTCCTGCTCCAAACGGATCTTCTTTAAAGCAATGGTCTCATTGGTGACACGATCACGAGCTTTGTAGACCACTCCGTAGGTTCCTTCACCAATTTTTTCCACTTTCTCATACTTAAACAAAAAAATTAAAAATTAATTAAGCAATAGCCAATAAAACAATCAAACGCAAAATTAAAGATGATTACAAAAGGAATGTACAGAACACAACACAAATTGTTTAAGATGACTACCTGATCCATGGGAATGGGATATGGGCTGGTCAAATTAAACACCGCCTCTCTCTCTCTCTCTGCAACAAACAAGCAGAAAAAAGTTGGTAGCAATATCATGGAAACGAATGTAGCAGCAGTATGTAGTAGCAGAAGCAGAATCAATTACAGTAATTATAGAAAAAGATTGGGAAAACAAAGAAAGAAAGAAAGAAACCCTAGCTTTTGCTATTGAGAGATTAGAGTGATTAATAATTGGGAGATCGATCTTACTTGCCTCTTCTCTTACCAAGAAGAAAGAAAGGAAAGGAAGCAGCAATACACAATCACTCGCTCTGCAACTTTGTTGCTTTGCTCTCTGCTCTTTTCTTTTCTTTTTTTTTTTTTTAACTCGGTCAGTAACCACAAATGCTTTCTCTCTCCCTTTTCTCCTTTATTTCTCTCTTTTTAATTTAATTTATTTGCTATTTAAGTGGTTAGGGCTTCCCCAATTGATTTTTTTTGTAAAATAAAAAATAATGGTCGAGCATTGCTTGTAAAGAAGAAGAAACACCAGGTTAATTAATTATACAAAAAAAAAAGTAAATAAACTTAATATTAAAAGCAAAAATAATCACCATAACTAAGAGGGAATCAAGATAACCCAAAAACAAATTGAAAAAAAAAAAAAAAAATTCTAGTCAACAAGAGCTACATTCACAAAATGGGATTAGGAGTACAAGCCAATATCAAAGAAGTAAATTAAAAAATTAATAATATTCAATCACTAACAATTTAAATATAAAAAGTTAAGATAAAAAAATAAAATAAATGAAGCCCAAAAAAAATCTAAACATTTATAAATCAGAGTATAATTATTAAATCTGCAAGTTGCATCATATGAATGGGACACTAGAAAAAAATAAAATGTATTTGAGGGTATTTTGGTCATTGAAAAGTTCTTAAAAAAAAGCAAGTGAACCTTTAAAATTAGGTTAATATTTGAAACTTGTAAACCATTAAATTTTATACTTGGATGCAAAAAAAAGCTCAATTGCCAAAAAATATTAATGTTAAAGAACTAAACTAAGAAAAAAATATCAATCTAAACATCAACCAAGGTGTGTGTGTGTATCAAAAGAATAAGGATTAGATATGATTTTATAAAAAAATTCAAATAAAACAAAAACTAAAAAAAATAAAGATTAGATCTGAAGGTAAAAGAATAAAAAGGTTGTGTTTGAGAGTTTGGAGGGTCAACACGGAACTTAAGGAGGAGAGAGAAGAAAAAATAAACAATTGATTGTTGATGTCAAACTAAAGGTGATTCAGTCACACACACTATCTTGGATGGAGGGGTCATCGAGATGATTCAAACGCCACCTTGGAGACCATCATTTGATGATTCAAGGCAATCACATATGTCGTCTGAAGATTGCGAGAGTGTTCCATCCAACTAAAAGCTTAATCACTAAGTCTAAGATGAGTGCAAACAAGATATTTGTTGTACTTGCAGCAATTATACCTAAAGCTACTACTTGTCTTCAAATTATAACAGATGATGAAAGATACTTGTGTCAATGCGGATTTGGCCACATGAGCTTCAAAGGGTTGAAAATCCTTCAATCCAAAAGGATGGTTAGAGGTTTGCCTTCTAGTTTACCTTCACTAATAGCTAAAGAGACTAGACACAAAGGTGATGAATAAGTGTTTTCCCACACTTGTAATATTATCATAGTGTATGATTTATACAAATATAGTGTAACGGTAAACTATTCTAAATACAGAATGTGCATGATGGCTTTGATGAATATAACGGTAAACTATTCTAAATACAGAAGGTATGATAAATGTGATGCTGGGATTGTGCTATCTTTTATTTGCAGAATATGTGTCTTGATCTTCATCTGATTGTGCTGATTTGGTGTTGCTATGATCTGCCTTGATACACCCCCTCAAAATAAAGCTGTCGTCGGCCAGTGAGATTTTGCTCTTGAGGAGGTCAGTGCGTTGCCGAGATAAAGGTTTAGTGAGAAGGTCGGCAAGTTGATCATTGGTATGAACATGACTCACACGAAGAATGCCTTTGTTGACCAGGTCTCGGACAAAATGCAAGTCGATCTGAATGTGCTTCATTCTAGAGTGATGAACTGGATTGTGACTTAAGTGAGTAGCCCCAAGATTGTCACATCGTAGGGACAGAGATGCTGAAAGCCGAAACCCAAGTTCTTGCAAGAGTGAGGATATCCACACAGTTTCGGATGCAGCATTTGCAAGGGCCCTGTATTCTGCTTCTGTGGAGGATCTTGCAACAGCGCGTTGTTTCTTTGAGCTCCATGAAATTGGATTTGAGCCGAGAAAACTAATATAGGCAGAAGTGGATGTGCGATCATCAAGATTACTTGCCCAATCAGCATCAGAAAAAGTAGTGAGAGTGGAATGTGATGCAGATGTGAGATGAATGCCATAAAAAATAGTATTTTTGAGATAGCGAAGAAGACGCTTAGCTGCTGTCCAATGAGCTTGAGTCGGCTTGTGCATGAACTGGGAAAGCTTGTTCACAACAAAAAAAATGTCAGGCCGAGTAAGTGACAAATACTGGAGGCTGCCAAGTACTTGACGATATGTGGTGCTATCAAAGGAGGATGTGCCATCTATGAGTGTGAGAGGAGTACTAGTAGACAGTGGGGTGGAAACAGGCTTGGCCCCAAGCATATTAGTAGTAGTTAAAAGATCATTGATATATTGGTGTTGAGATAGAAATATACCATGCTTAGTGGGTAAAACTTCCACTCCCAGAAAAAAATGTAATTGTCCCATGTCTTTTAGGGAAAATTGACAACCAAGATAGTTAACAATATAGTTCACAAAGTTCACATCATTTCTAGTAAGCACTAAATCATCAACATAAACAAGCAAATAACAAGTAATTGAGCCATGAATATAGATAAATAAAGAAGAATCTGCCAATGAGTTCGAAAAACCAGTCTTAAGTAAGGCATTTTTCAGAGCTAAATACCATGCTCTGGGAGCCTGTTTAAGACCATAAATTGCCTTACGTAAACGACAAACATGATTAGGCTTACTATCATCTTTGAACCCGGGAGGTTGCTGCATGTACACAATTTCATCTAATTTACCATGCAAGAGTGCATTATTAATGTCCATTTGTCTCAACCCCCACCCATGCATCACTGTAATGGACAACACTGTCCGAATAGTGGTCGGTTTGACCACAGGGCTAAATGTCTATGTGTAGTCCACCCCTTGCCGTTGGTGAAAGCCTTTGGCTACAAGCCTGGCCTTAAATCGGTCAATTGACCCATCGGGTTTTCATTTTACACGAAAAACCCAGCGACACCCAACAGGATTGCAAGAGGTGGGAGAAGGGACTAAATCCCAAGTTCCATGACTCATAAGGGTTGTGATTTCTTGTGACATTGCATCACGTCAGTGGGGTTGAGATAAAGCTTGACTTACACAGGTGGGTTCAATGAAGGCAGCCGGTGGGTGTTTGGTGATGGTGTTTAACTGTTTGGGTTTAAAAATGTTGTTCTGAGATCGGGTAATCATGGGATGGGATCGGGATAATAATGGTGAGGATGGGTTATGGGTGATGGTTGTAGGTGGATTATGAACTTGAATCGGTTTGGGTTCTAAGGGCAAGGGATCAGTGATGGTGGGGCGAGTTATCGGACCAGGAGATGATGTATGTGTGGGCAACAATGTGACAGATTGATGATGTAAAGAAGAAGAAGGTAGAGAAGACATACCTGGAGGGTTGATGATCGACGGTGAGACATTGCCCAGAGAAACTGATGGCCGAACGACATTGGAGAGGACGGGTGCTGATGAGGACGAAGGATGGGAGTGGACTGGGATTGGGGATGGGCTTGACGGTGGGGAGGTAAGTGTTTGGGAGAGTGGGCCGGTGTTTGGAGATGGGCTTAATGAGGGAAATAAAGAATGGGCTGGACATAGTGTGGACTGGGTTGGTGGGTTGGGCTGTTGATCAGAAATTGGGATAGTTGGCAGGGAAGGATATTGGTTTTCATCAAAAATAACATGGCGAGAAATATATGTCCGGTTTGACTGTGGGTCCAGACAAATATAAGCATTTTGAGTTAGAGAATAACCCAAAAAGATGCAAGTTATGGATTTGGGTTCTAGTTTATGTTTGTTATAAGGTTTGGTGAGGGGATAACACAAGCAACCAAATTTTCATAATTTGAGATAATTCGGTTTTTGACCAAAAAGTTTTTGATAAGGAGACATATTATGAAGTAGAGGTGTGGGTTGATGATTTATAAGATACGTTGCTGTATTGAAAGCATAAGGCCAATATGTAAGAGGTAACTTAGAGTCATGAAGAAGAGTAAGACACTACAAGATGGTGATGACGCCTCTCAGAGACACCATTTTGTTGTGGTGTATGAGGGGCAGTAGTCAAGTGACTTATGCCATGTTGAGCAAGGAAATTTTTGAGGCCTATATACTCACCCCCATTATCTGAGTATAAGGTTTTAATTTTACTTTGAAAACGATTTTCAACAAATGTTTTAAATTGGGGAAAAATAGTTTGAACATCAGATTTTGCTTTTAAAACAAAGAACCATATATATTTGGTATAATGGTCAACAAAAATAACATAGTACCGGGAGCCATCAAAACCGGTAGAGTGAGCTGGGGCCCACACATCAGTGTATATAAGATCAAGTGGAGCAGTGCTAGATAAACTAGTGGATTGAAAAGGTTGTTTATGAGCTTTATTGATGGAACATGAAGAACATATAGAAAAACTTTTATTGGGAATAACTGGAAGCGAAAAACCATTGACAATTTGTTGAACAATTTTTGGAGATGGGTGACCGAGTCTTTTATGCCAACCATCAAGAGAAATGCGCTCATGCACATTTGCAACCATCGGATATGAAGGAGCCATCAGTTTATCCGGAAAAATGTAGACACCATCTTTACACGAACCCCGTGCCAGAATTACCCTCGAGTACCTGTCCTTCAAAAGAAAATAATAAGGGTGAAATTCAACATAGACATTATTTTGCAATGTAATACGATGTACGGATATAAGATTTTTTGAAATATTAGGCACACAAAGAGTATTTTTAAGAAAAAATATTTTTTTATTTGTCTTTAGGATAAGTGATCCTATTTGTGAGACAGGCAAACCTGAACCATCACCGAGCACAACTTCATCAGAACCATCATATTCTGAATGAATGGTGAGGTTATTGAGATCTCCCGTGATGTTATGGGAGGCAGCGGAATCCATAAGCCATTTAGGGTCTGAACCGTGTGCAACAGAAATGGAATTAGCAGTGGCCGTAGCAGACTGTAATTGTGGACAAGATTTAGCAGTGTGCCCAACATTATCACAAAACTGACATTTGGGCTGATAGTTGGACTCATAGTGGGGCTGAAAATTGGGCTGATAACGCCGTGGGCTAGGCATGGGCCGGCCCACATTTCTATCACTTTGTCTTTAAAAGTGTTGATTGTTCCCTGAGTCTCGGTGATGTGCCTGGTGCCGTGGAGAGCCAAACGGCTTGCTCGACCCACGCTGTGGGTAACGGTGAGAGGGGCTGCTCCGATTGGTGTAGTTCGTCGACACCAACAATTGCGATGAGGTTGTTTCCAGCCGACGAAGGTAACTGTCATGACCAACTAACATGTCATGCAATTCTTCAAAGGTAATTGATTTCTCTCGAGCTCGGATCGGTCCGGTGATTTCATGAAAATCAGAGCCTAACCCATTTAAGATGTAAAGAGTTAGGTCGTCGTCTGAGATGGGATGGTCGATTATGGCGATTTCATCAGCCAGAATTTTGACGGCATGAAGGTATTCGGTAATTGACCGATTTCCCTTTTTAATCAAGGTAATATCTTCCTTCAATTGCATAGCTCTCATTCGAGATTTGCTAGCATACATATGGTGTAATTTCTTCCAAGCCTCATGAGATGTTTTTGAGGCAGAAATCAGTGGAGTAATGGCTGTGGAGGTAGATGCAAAAATTGCACTGAGGATCAATTTGTCCTGTCGAATCCAATGATTCACAGTTGAGGCAGAGATGAGGGTGTCGTCGGGGACTGGGCATGTTGCCTTGCCTGTGACATAGTCTAAAAGGTCATAGCCAATTAGAAGAGCTTCGAATTGTGCACGCCACTGAGAGAAGGTAGATGAGGTCAGTTTCCCATTGATCTGAGCAACAATATTGAGTGCTATTAATGTTGTTTCTGTGGGTGATGTTGGCTGATTGTTTTGGGTTTGGGTACTGACAGTGGCCATGTCTGTGTTTAGGATCGTGTTCTCGGTGGAAATTTCTTGCTCTGATACCATAAAGAGACTAGACACAAAGGTGATGAATAAGTGTTTTCCCACACTTGTAATATTATCACAGTGTATGATTTATACAAATATAGTGTAACGGTAAACTATTCTAAATACAGAATGTGTATGATGGCTTTGATGAATATAACGGTAAACTATTCTAAATACAGAAGGTATGATAAATGTTATGCTGGGATTGTGTTATCTTTTATTTGCAGAATATGTGTCTTGATCTTCATCTGATTGTGCTAATTTGGTGTTGCTATGATCTGCCTTGATAATAGCTTGTGCAAAGATATGTATAACCTGTCTAGTTGGCAAACAGCACAGGGAATCCATTCTCAAAAGGAGCCTATGGAGGGCATCACCTAAACTATAATTGGGCGCATGCAGATATATATGGCCCTATAAAGTCAAAATTAAACAGCAACAAGAGGTATTTTTTTAGTTTTATTGATGATTTCAGTCGAAAGACATGGATCTACTTTTTGCATGAAAAATCAGAAGTTTTTATCATGTTCAAAAGATATAAAACATGTGTTGAAAAGGAAACAGGAGCTTACCTCAAATGTTTAAGGACTGAAAAAGATGGTGAGTTCAACTCGAATAAGTTTGAGGAATTTTGCAAAAAGAATGGCATAACTAGGCAATTAACCTCAGCCTATACTTCTCAGCAGAATAGAGTTACTGAGAGGAAGAATAGAACTGTGATGAATTTAGTACGATGTATTCTTACAAACAAACAGGTTCCAAAGGCTTTCTAGCCAGAGGTTGTGAGATGGTGTATGCATATGCTTAATAGGAGCCCTACTCTAGCCATCCAAAACAAAACTCCAGAAGAAGCATGGAGTGGTATGAAGCCCACAGTAGAGTATTTCAAAGTTTTTGGATGCCTAGCTCATGTACATATACTAGACCAAAGAAGAATTAAGTTGGATAATAAAAGCACATAATGTATTTTGTTGGGAGTGGGTGATGAGTCCAAAGCCTACAAATTGTTTGATCAAATATCTAAGAAAATAATTTTTAGTAGTGATGTTGTTTTTTTGGAAAATAAAGGCTGGAATTGGGACATGAGAAGGGAAGAAATAACTTCAGATATGCTAGAATGGGGTGATGTTGAAGAAGAAACTCAAATTGAAGAGGCTAACTCAAATGAAAAACTTGGAACATAAGTTAATGAGAATGAAGATGTCAGTTTAAAAAACATGAATGAAGTAGGTCTAAGTAATACTTGCACACATTCCAGTGTGACACATGATGAGAATTCCTTAGTTTCAAAGAGGATAAGACAAATTCCACTCTAGATGCATGATTATGAAACAGGAGAGAGTTTATCAGAAGAGGAAGATTTAAATGTTATGATTAATAGAAGTTGATCTCTCTACATTCGAGGAAGCTATGAAGAGCAAGAAATGGAGAGATGTGAATAGGGAAATTAAGGCTATTGAACGCAATATAACATGGGTTCTGACTACTCTGCCTGAATGGGTGAACAACATTAGAGTTAAATGGATATTTAAGACAAAACTCAATGAAAATGTTGAGATAGACAAAAGCAAGCTAGACTTGTGGGAAAGGGATATGCACAATAGTATGGGATTGATTACACAGAGGTATTTGCTCCAGTTGCAAGATTAGACACCATACGTCTGATAATTGCTTTAACAGCTCAACAAGAATGGAACATCTTTTAACTTGACGTGAAAAGTGCATTTCTGCATGGTGAACTCGGTGAGCAAGTATTTGTCCAATAGCCTCAAGGATATGAGAAAAAGGAAGAGGAGCACAAAGTCTATAAACTAAACAAGGCCTTATATGGTCTCAAACAAGTTTTGTGAGCTCGATACAACAAAATTGAGACTTATTTCACTAAAGAAGGATTTGAAAAGTGTTACTGTGAACACATCTTATCCACTAAACTAGAAAAAGGAAACAAGATATTGATTGTTAGTCTTTTTGTGAAAGATTTAATCTTCACTGGAAATGACAGGAACATGTGTGAAAAATTCAAAAAGTTAATGATGTTGGAATTTAATATGTCTGACTTGGGGAAGATGAGATATTTTCTAGGGATTGAGGTGATACAAAACTCTAAGAGGATTTACATTTGTCAAAGAAGGTTATGCTCATGAAATCTTAAAACGATTTGGCATGGACAAAAGCAACTCAACAAAGAATCTTATAGTTCCAGGCTGCAAATTATCAAAGGATAAGGAACCAAGGTTGATGCAAGTATATATAAGCAAGTGTTTGACAATCTTATGTACTTAATTGCAATCAAACCTGATTTAATGTATTGTGTGAGTCTTATTAGCACGTTTACGTCATGTCCAACACAACAACACTGGTTAGCAACAAAAAAGTTACTTAGATATCTGATGGGAACAATGAATATGAAGATTCTCTATAAGAAAAGGGGTTGTAATCAACTCATAGCCTATTTAGATAGTGATTTTGCTAGAGATGTAGATGATTGCAAGAATACTACAAGTTGTGTGTTTGTACTCAGTTCTGGAGCAGAATTATAGACTTCCAAAAGGCAACTTGTTGTTAGCTTATCAACCACCTAAGCTGAGTACATTGATGTTGCCTCTTGTGTTTGTCACTATGTTTGGCTAAGAAGAGTCCTGGATCAGCTTGGTTGTGTGCAGAAGGAATGCACTATAATTTTGCGTGATAATAATTCAAGCATCAAACTTTCAAAAAATCTTGTTCTTCGCTTCAAAAGCAAGCATATTGATATCAAATTTAAGTTTCTTCATGAAATGGTAAAGGATAATGTGGTTAACTTGAATCACTGTAACACTAAAGATCAAGTAGCTAACATCATGACAAAACCTCTCAGGTTAGAGGTGTTAAAGGAGATGGAAGTGGCAATTTGGTAACGTGATGCAAACTGTATTTTAAGGAAAACATAGTTTGCACACGTTTGGTAACCAATGAACTGCAATTTTAATTGTCATGGGACCCGCCAATAACATGGTCGAGCCACCGTTTACAAAAAGAGGAAATTTCAAGCTTTTATCGCATTTCATTTTACCTGTGTTTCATTTTATCTGCATTTCATTGACTGGTAAGTAGCAATATGAACGAAGAAGACGATGGCACAGATTAACCAAAGCTGAGAGGAAGAAGACGATGACACAACAACCAACCAACAGCCAGCCTTGGTGCCGACAGGATCACCGAAAGCTCTCTCTCGGTTGCATCTTTCTCTCTCCAAAATAGTCATGGATGCAACTCTCTCTTCTCAGCAGTCACCGATGGCACCACCAGCTGCTCCTTTGACACCGACAACCTCTCCTCTTCACCGGCAATGCCTGCACCATACAGTCTTCTCCCACAGCTCCGATGTCAAGCAGCAGCTATTGCATCAACAACAATAGCAATTTTTCAACATTGTCATCAGCCATCACGGTCCACCATTTATGGCACCACCACCATAAAAAGAATCACCTCGGCCTCCTCTACCCATTGGTATTGGCAGGTGAGCCTCTCGTCACCATCGACCATGTTACTGTTCACGTATTATGTGAATAATAATTGCGTGAATTAATTCACGATGAACAGTGTAATGCACCATTTTGTGTTTTCTTTTATTAACTCTTAGGCTAGGCTGGACCTGCTATCGGCCCAGCCCGAGTCCAGCAGAGTTGGGCCCTTATGGCCTAATTTGGTTGGGTTGACCCATTTAGTTTGTGATAGGCCCAATCCGATTTTTAAAATATATATATAAATATCATATTTAAAAAAAAATAAAAATTATATAGATAGAGATCAGCCTTGATGAAAGGGAAAAGCACGTAACTTCGTTTCACTCCACAACCCTGTTGCTTTTCGATTGATTATGGATCGGAAACTTGCTACTGGATTTGGTCTTGGAATTATATCTCTACAACATGTAGATAGAGATCCTGAAACAACACTATTTATGGATCACAAATGTTGTTTCTGATGATATTTTACCAGATGTTGTTCATCGATCAAATAGCAAGGGATCGTAGAGGCCTTGACATATGGATTTTGTTCGTGATGGAATTGCAAGTAGTTTGATGGGAGAATAAAAATGAGTGTCTAATTTACTTGAATTATTAATTATATTTTATTATTATGATAATTAAATCTACAATATTTAAAAAATATATATGTGTGTCATTTAAAGTAATTTCATAAATTGACAGCAATATGAAAAGCATGATAACCACACACATGAAACTGCTTTTCATTAAATCTCAAACTCAATCACAATTTTAACTAAACACTTCAATTTCAGTTATGAACCGCAACTAAAAATATTTTTCATGAAACTATTTTTTTGAAACTTCAACCACAACAGCAACCACAATATCAAACACACCCGAAAAACAAATGCAACTACGATTATTGCTCCGACTGTGTGACCTTTGGAATCACATCAAAACTGTTTTATTGAATAACATGAAACTCACCGTTTCATTTCCGATCTTGTAGAGTCTTGCATTAGGGCAAGTCTAACGGGAGAGGCATCACAAGAGGCAAAGCTATATTTTCAAATTTTTAGCTTCTTTTGCTCTATTTCATGTCTCCAACGATGAGAGCTAAATGAAGAGCCAAAATGGCTTCTCTATTCCTAGGAGGCATTCCTACAGATTTCAATTGGAGAGGCAAAAAAAAATCCGACCGTTGTAATGTTACTGTTGCCTTGTCTACATTGAAACACGCAGCAACACAATGAATTCACAATTGAAACAATTGAAACAATTGAAAAAACACAATATATTTTCCAGCCAATCCGAACAAGAAAATACACAGAAAATTAGCAGAAAAAATACTGAGTAAAAACAAACTCATTGCCCACCGCACCAGTTGCTCCTCCCGTTACAAGCTCCCGCATCGCCATCTTCTTCCTCTTTTATTGTGATTTTGAAGAAAAAATACTGAGTAATTGAAGGAAGATAGAGTGGAGTAATGGAAGGAAGGACGAGGAGTATTTTTGGACGAACGGACGGACGAACAAATTGGTTGTTGAGAAAAAATGATGTGGGTGAGGGATTTTGTCTGGCTGGCGGCGCAAAATAGAGGGACGGAAAAAGAGGATAAGGTTAGGGTTTTTGAGAGTGATAAATGAATGGGAACGGGGTGGGGGTGGGTTTTATATTAATTATAATAATTATTATCATTATTAATTATAATAATAATAATCATTATTATTATTATTTATTATAATTATAATAATTAGCATAAAAAATAAAGGTATTAATTTGTAATTAATTTGATTGAATTATTTGTAATGGAATGTATTTTAATTAATTATGTTTGAATTTATTGGTTATTTGTTAATGTGTTCATTTTGCTTTTTTAAGTTTTTCTAACACTCAAAGATAGTAAGTAATATTAATTAACTTTAAATACAACAACCATAAAAAAAAAACATACAAATTACTTGAAAAACATATGAGTATCTTAAATTTTAAATTTTAAATATTGTGGGTCTTTTAATTATATTTAAATTCTTTTTTTTTAATTTAAATATAATTAAAAATAATATTTTTATTGTTGGCGGGTTTCTCACAAATAATTATTTAATTATATAACTTACTCATATTAATTGTATAATGAATTTTATAATTACACTATATACAAAATAATTGAATTTTATTTAAAATAAGTTTAAAAAAATAGCTCTTAAAAATGGTTCTTACCATTGGAGACCACATCAACTCAAGAGTCATTATACAATAAACTAAAAGAGCTCAGGAAAATACTGTGCATTGTGAGTGAAAAAACTGTGGATTTCAATAGTGTTTTTTTTTTTCGTTTTTGAACAGTAAATATACTATTTATATATACTTTCACAAAAAAGACAAAAAAAGGCATGTAGAATACTGGCAAAGACACACCTGTGTCTTAAGAGGGGCAGGGGTTCGACCCCTGCCAGTGCACATTGTTTTTTCACTTTTGCTTTTTTATGTTTTGTTTGCTTTTTTTTTTCACTTGTGTTTTTTTTTTTCATTTTTATTTATTTTGACGTTTTTTTTTATTTTGACCTTAATTGTTTTTTTCACTTATGTTTTTTTTTAAAAACAATTTATTGATATTTTTTTTCTTTGATTGAATTTTTTCCAATTATTAACTCAATAAGAATAATAATATTAGTTTTTTTTTCTTGCTTCCTTTTTTTTATGTTTTTTATTTTTTTCATCGTAATAATTTAATAATTTTTATTGTTTTATTTGTAATTTTTCATCGTAATAATTTAATAATTTTTATTGTTTTAGTTGTAATAGTAATAATATTCTTAGATTTTAAGACTTCGATGTTTTCATTTCAGCCCTTATACTTTTAATTTTGGATTTTAATCCCTTTATATTTAATGTTCATTTCAGCCCTATTACTTTTAATTTTTTATTTTAATCCCTTTATTTCTTTTGATTTCAAGAATAATCCTTACTTTTGCCCATATATATATATATATATATATATATATATATATATATATATATATATATATATATATAAGTGTGCTTAGCTTTGATTTTTAATTTTTTTTCTTTTCTTATTTGTTGGGCTGGTATATTTTTTTTCAAAAAAAATAGTTCTTAAATTTTATTTTATATCTATGATCATTTGAAAATTGATATTTCTATTTTTTTATTATTTCTTTTAGTTTTTTTTTCCTTTTTTATTTTTACGTCATATGACTTTTTTTACCTGATAATTTTTATTTTATTTTTTTGTTTGATCTTTTGTTAAAGTTTTTTATGATTTTTTTAGTCTTTTATTTTTTTCATTATTAGCATAATAATAATAATAATAATAATTTAATATTTTTCTCTTACTTACTCTTTTGTTAATATTTTTTAGGTTTTTTTTCTCTCTTGGGATAATTTGATAATTTTTATTCTTTTAACAGTTATACAAAATTTTTACTCAACCCGCAAAGTAGTGTAATATTTTTTTTATAAATTTTCAGGTCAAATAATTTTTTTTCCAGTCAATAATTTATTTATTTATTCATTTATTTTATTTTTTCATTTGCTCTTTTGTTAATGTTTTTAGGTTTTTTTTAAGCCTTTGATTTAATTTTGTTTTCTTCCTGTTATTAAAACAATAATAATATGAATATTAAGAATAATAATAATAATTTTAAGTTTTTGTTCTTACGTGCTTTTTTATTAAAAATTTTTGGTTTTTCTCTAAGATTTGTTAAATAATATTTATTGTTTTGACAGTGATGGTGATGATAATTTAAGAAGTTAAGACTTTGATTTACTATTATTATAATAAAGGATGTTGATCTTTTTTATTATATCAAATTTTACATACTGAAATATTATATTTTAATCTCAATAGTTATGAAGATTATTTGTTCTGCCCGCACTATGCCCGCAACGTAGTGCGGGCAATCCAGCTAGTTTATACACTATTCAAAGAGCCATTTTTATCATTTGCCTCTTAAAAATGCCTCCTACCATTGGATTTGCTCTTACAAGCTAAGCCATAGGTTTTCTCTAGGAATAGTAAGAAAAACTGAATACTTCTCATGTGTGTGCGTGTGCTTGTTCTATCTTCTTCTTCCTCCCTTCCTTTCTCTAAGGCATCCCTTTATTCCATCTCTGAACCATCAAGCACTTTAACTAGAATCAATTCCAGGATTACACTGGGATTCAAATGGGGGGGCTCATTCCATCTCACTTGTTACACTTCTCCTCTTTTCTCTAAATTGCCATGAATTACATTCCATGGTTTAGAAAAATACCCCCCTTTCAAATTTTGTCATCTTTCCTTTTTTTTTTACTATGAATTTCATAATAGCAACCCATTCATAATGTATCATTGAAATAATCTAAAATCACAGTGCTCTGCAGGGATAGAAAACAGAGGTGGGGTTGTTCAAGGGTGGGACTTTGGAAAGTTAAACACAATCAACTATTAGACACTACATCTGGAAATAACTGGCCAAGAACATCACTCAATAATACTGCCTCGTTTCGGCTCTGTCCTGTCTTCCAAACCTTGAACCCTGGAAGAAAGTAGTCAGCGTCATTCCAACGTTTTAATAATGTCAATGAGAAGGGACCTTGTATATCTCCTTGGGGATCTAAATAATGCCACAAAAAACTTCCCGGATCACAATCTATCTGAACACTATCTCTATGACTCGGGCCTTCATCTTCTTCACTGTCGTCACTCAAATCAATCACCTGCATGGCAATCGAGCATTGAGAGTGCTTGTTCTCTTCTATGTTGACAGGCAGCATTTCATTTGTTAATTGCTTTGGCTGATCTTCAACAAAAACATCTTGGTGATGATCTGAAATAGAATCGTGGGATACCAATGAGCAAAAAGAATTGAAAATTAACAGACTACCCTGCTGATTCTTGCACGGACGAGAAACCATCTAAATAGAAATTAATTAACGATGACCAAGATAAGCAAATGAATTCCCTCCTTTTTTTTAAACCATTTCATAGTTTCTTCCCAGCAGAACTTAGTATAAAACATCTAAAATAGTGATGGCTGTAGGTTGAGGTATTCCGTATTTCAGTATGCAGCATCTTTACCTCATAAATATCTCATACTCCTTTAGTGCCTACTGTCTAATTTAAAAAACCAATTCAATTTTCCTAGTCTAATAAAAAATCTCACTATTTTCTCTGTCATTACCCCTTACCACCAAATGTGATAAAATTGCATCACTCCCTATGATAGACAACAGTAACCAGAATGCCTGTAATATCTCATGTAAAATGATGAACATATCTAGGTTCACGTAAGAACTTGGAGGAGAAAATAGACCAAGCACTTCTGGAACATAATAATTTGTAGGAACAATTTCCAGTTTCCTTCCCTCTGATCTAGATATCCTGATTCCAAATTCTCAAACAGCAAAGAAAAAACAAAAAGATATCCCCATTCCAAATAATTGTATTGCAAAGAGAAGGGAATAAAATATAATTTACCCATTCTATTGCTCTGTTTTGGTGTTGCCAGGACAGCTTGGTCCCCTGCAGAAAGGAAGAAAATAATTTCAGATTGTTTAATAAAACTGAAGGTGTTATGCCTCACAGCAATGCTGGAGGCTTTATACCATCCAACATTTCAACTTATTTTGACACATTTATTTTGGATGCTGATCTCGGGAGAAAAAGAAAGAATATTTAACTTTTACTGCAAAGAAACCTTCCATTGACTCTGCTTGGTATCAGGAGATGAATGGGCAAGTTAATCCTTCCTCGGTTCTACAGTACAGGTGGGGATATCTTAACTTTTTGCGTGCCAAATGTGCATCCAATGGATCAGTGTTTTCCAGAAGTAATGTTCTGAATACTTCAAATAATGATATTAAGATCTATATGAATATAGAGAGAGAGGTTAACATAGCCACCCATACTCATAGGCAAAGCTTTTTATACCATGGATGTTCTAAGGGTACACCCAACATCAACTCCCTGATAAGTTATCCTGTAAACAGAGGGTTCACCATATAGCTGACCAATCACCCTGTATAGAAGAAACAGAAACTTAAGAGGTCTTATATTTCCTACAAGCTTGCCATGCCATGTACTGTCCACAAGCTTCCTAGTATTTAAATGTTAGACCTGCTGCTTATTTCCAAGCTTAGCTTGCTCGCACCTTTTGCATGTATTTTGATTTCAAAACCCACTATAGGGAAGGATCATGCAAAGCATTTTGCAATATGATATGTAATTTGCAAATTGCTTATAAATGATCCAGAATTGTCCGAACCCACATATGAATCACTGCAGCCTTGAAAATCAAGATACAACGCATGTTTTTTCAGAGATTATGTATTATTTAGTGGTTTCCCATTCCTATCTGTCAAATTGGCAGCACTTCTACAGTAGATCACCAATGGGGTTGATGTGCCCTGTATTATTTCAGACTAGATTGTTGTTTATTTTTCCTACTTGAAGGGATGTCTTATTTTAAATTTATTTATGATTCCTTTTCCATCCTTCTAATTAACATTTCTTCTTTCAACTGAAAAGGGAAAAATCACAAATGCTTTCATAATCAAAGGCAACATTCTCCATTTCCCCAGTTGGAAATACCAGACCAAATAGATGCATGGACACACATGCAATTCCATGTTGTAAATATGCACCCACTTGAGGAGAAACAAAAAAATAAAACCTTCTAGGAGTCCCCATTCCAAATAAAACATCGCTGGAAAGAATAACTGGATGTTACTAACATACCTGCAGAGTTCTTGCTGAAAGAAATCCAAGTCGAAGTTTTATTTGAAGCTACATCAGAATTAGGAATTTCCAACACTCCATTCAGAGATGGTTTTGGTGAAACATCATTTCCTTGTTTTATATTCACTGGAAAATCCTCTGGTGCAGGCTCATTTTCTATTTCATCAGCAATGACTTTTGGAATGTCAAGCAACAGCCGTGTCTGTTCATCAGGAGTCTCAAGCAGCTTCTTTCTTTCCAAGTAATCAAACAGTGTAAGGCTCAGGTGAGTTAAGGATTCAAAATATAATGGTGTAACAAACCAAGAGGAAGTATAATGCAGGAACAGATGAAAAGATGAACGTAGGGTGGTGCATTTCTAAGAAACATGTCCTTTGGTGATATAGTTTATCATAGAAGGCAAAAAAGAGGAAAGGGAAAACTTTGACATTTGTTTGAGTGTAAAATGGTTCCTAGAGTAAGAAAAAACCTTTTGTATATAATAAGAAGAAAAGAAATTTACATGAAAAAAAGTTTTTCTACATGACTATTTTATGCTCAGTTCAAAGTATGAAAGCCAATCTCATGGGAATGGAAAAAAAGAATAGTACAAATTAGACCCTAAACTTTGACCGTCTGAGAAGCTGAAATAGCCTACCAGTCATATGGATTAAGGATTCTACCCAAATGGATAAGATGTATGCCATTATAAATTAACATTTACTTCTAGAAAGTTTCATAGTGCCTTTGCAAATACCAGCCTTAGCAAGGACCTTCAAGACACATCTATGTGTCATTTCTGATCCCATATCCTTTTTCATTTTGAGCAGCCTCAACAACACTCCCTTTTCCCTTATTATGCTCTGATTGAACCTCAACTTTTTGGCTTTGAAATCAAACTGTGACTAGTTTCTTCATAATACCAAACAAGAAGAGCAATGACATACATGCAATGATTCCTGTCATTTGAATTTCCTCAACGAAATAGTTAATAGTTATCCAGCTCATCCATGATTTATTACCTGAGAAGATGTGACTAGTAGCCCACAGCTTTTAAGAAGCAGAGCATACCAGTGTTAACCAACACCGGTGGGCACCAGCCACAACCATACAATTATTGAGTGATTTTCATTTTGAGCAGCATCAACACACTTCCCTTTCCATTATTACACCCTGATTGAACCTCAACTCTTCGGTCTTGAAATCAAATTGTGATAAGTTTCTTCATAATACCAAACAAGAAGAATGATGGCATGCGTGCAGTGATTCCTATGATTTGAATTTCCTCAAGGAAATAGTGATAGTTATCCAACTCATCCATGTTTAATTACCTGAAAAATGCAACTAGTAGCCCACAGCTTTTAAGAAGCAAAGCATACCAGTCTCAACCAACACTAAATGGCACCAGCCAGAGCAATGCAATTATTGAGCAATTTTGCTACCACTAATCATAGAGAATCCCGAGTTCTTTGATAAGCTCAATTGAATTGATTTTTTCCCTCAATTACAGTGTTTCTTGCTGATAATCAGTATCTTGTTATATTTAAAATAGAGTTTAGACTGGATTATATTAGCTGGGGAAACTTAATATGATAATTCATGAAATGTTGGCCTCATAGCGATATCAGAGGAAATTTGAATAGCAATAGTAAGAAAGGATATTCTCTACGCCAACCCTTTTCATTTGCCCGATCAATGAGCTTTTGAAGAAAAGCAAGTTCTCCACGAAGCCACTGCAACAGATCCACATTTAGTGGCTTAAAAGTTGAAGAATCAAACCTTAGATAAATCATGAAGAACATGCATGATACCCTATATAGATGCTAGGACCAGTATATGAAGTGGCTTACTGTCACAGAGCATATAAGATAATTACATTCAAATTTGGTAGTTACACTTAAGCAAGTCAAAGCGCGTGAAAGAGAAATATAATGGACCAGTGAAGAATGGCTTCTTCCACAACAACATTTAAAGTCTGAGTCAGTTTTTATAAAGCATGTATGATAATTGGCAATAGATGCACATTTCGATACCTAGACAGTCAAAAGCCAAATGAACATGACAGAGAAACATAAGGAATAAATAAAATAAAAAATGACATCTTCCATCAGGATTCCTCATTTTATGGAGAGAGAAATTTTTTTATAAATTTTATAGCATAATATCTAAAAACATCAAAACAACAATAACATAATAAACAAGTCAAGACACCATCTTCAAAACATTTAGCATGTTCTTACTTCTTGCTTTTTCAAAATAAAGAAAGAGCTAAGAACTGTTTATCTTACAAAACCATCATTGCAATTATTGTCCGAGTTATCATTTTGCATGGCATTCAGCACAAAAACTGAGCCAAGAAATTGGCGTTAAGGAATGGCACATCATTATAAAAGTTGAGACTAGGTGCTTCGCAAATTTTGTAGAGGGATTCTCTTGGAGGTTATAGTGGTTATAACAACTTTCCTTGTTAACCACATTTGAGATGATACATTTGTGTGCTGGATTCTCTACTTACCAGTGAAATAATTCACTTCTATAGCGCAACCAAACTTGAGATGCATCAAGGGGCAAAATAAAGTGCTTGAGATTTCTCATTATCAATATAAACTTGTTAATCTTTATAATTCAATACTTCAAACATATAAATATCAATTTTGCAATGCATATTTAAGGCTCTCTTTTTCCTGCGGTATCTACATGTGGTTTTTTTTAACTACAACTGAAAAAATTGCAAGTTCATTGTCAATTAGCATTACAATCCCCTACAAGCTTGCATACAACAACATTTTGATGAAATTATAGTTCAGAGTTTATGCCTAGTTTATCAATTTCATAAGTTTAATTGCAAATGCACATTGTCTACATCTTTATAAATGCACTCTAAGTTTTTCATATTGGATCATCAGGAATATTTGTACTTTATATAGGGATCCTGACACATCAATCTCACTAGTAAAACAGTACAGAAACAATCAACAACCTGTAAGCAAATATGAACTACAGGGAGAACAGGAACGAGAAAAAGGGATAAGCAGCCATTTTGTTCATGGTTGAGTTTCCTTTTAGTCAAGTACCTACATGCTTTGTTATATCTTCATGCAAAGCTTGAACCTTCTCTTCAAGCTCTACCTGTAAGAAGTTTAGAAAGTACATTAACAAAAGATTGAGGGATGGAGAACCTTAAAACAGACAACTCAATTACCAAGGCAAACAAGACCCATCTTGTTACCAGGTGACATGACTTTCTTCATGCACGGAGAATAGTGGTTATTATTTTTCTTCTCTGTCCATGAAATTTCTTTGCCAATCAAATATAAAGCTTAGGGCATGAAGAAAGTCATACAAAAAACATAAATATTTTTAACATAAATCACAGTGAGAATAACCAGAGCTACAGAGGAAACACTACAAAACTATGCAAGAGAATAGACAGCTTACAATAGTTGGTCTCTTGAGTGAACCATCTCTTACTCTCTGATTCAGATCTTCACATTCTTCCTGCAACCAACAGAAGCAAGGCTAGAAGTGAATGATTACACCTTGATGTAATTTTCTACGAGCTTACATTTTGCAGAATCTTATCTGCAGCAACTCAACAAAAATGTGGACTCTGTTATCCTGCATCAGTCTCCAACTTCTTATCGATACATTCAAGGCCATTTCTCAAGACCATCACAAGACCTCATATTAAAAGTGAAACTCTAACTAAAGAGAACACAGAACCATGGTCTAATTTATTTAAAAAAAGTATTGATTCCTAACACAGAATATAATTGGTTTCTTGAAATCAGCTGAGTTTTTAAGACTTATAAGCATCTTCAAAACTTCAACGAAAATATAGACCAGTAAGCATTCAACAAGAAAAGAAGACAGTGCCATATCTAGCTAGGTATCGGAGCCAATACAACAAGAAAACTAAGCAGTGCTTAGAAAGAGCTAGCGAAATGTGTCACTTACTTTAGAAAAGTTATCATCTGAAAGCATAGATATGCACACATCTTTCATATAATTTGAAACTTCAAGAAGAATTTCAGTGTCAATACCATTAGGTCTTGAAGACTGCGCTAAACCTAGAGAATAGACAACACAAACACTATAAGTTAATCATCGGTAGTAGAGATCAATAAGTCCTAGCAAATGTTTCCTTTCCAACAAAAATAACTAACACGTGCAATCCAAATATACCAGCATCTGTGCAATAAAAGAAATTTAATAATGTTATCAAAATGAATTAGCACATAGAAGCTCAAATGGGTTCATAAATAAGTATAGTTTCATAGAAGAAGCAAAGGATGCAATAACAGTGAGTAACCAACCAGTGACTTGCACGAGCATGTGAGAGTTTTTCTGGAGGTAATCATTAGGATCAGACTTGATTCTTACAAAGCTGCCAACAATTTTGCTTTCAAATGTTTCGGGGTTGTTCTTGACAAGATCCTGAACCAAAATCCTCTTCAAATAAACAAGCTTGATGTTATCAGGAACAATAGCAGCAAAACAGCTCTTGGGAGCTTCAAAAACCTTTTCCTTAGAATGGCATTTTCTATCCGAGGCTGAACACTTTTGGCGATGGTAGGCATTATTATCCTCGTCGTCGTCAGTAGTATCGAAGAAATCATCATCAGAACCAACTTTGTTTTCAGCAAAATGGGGTTCGAGGAGGTCATAGATTCGGATTCTATTGATGGTCTTCCTTCCAAAAAGAGGAAGAAGCCATTCGTCGCAAAGAACCCTCTTCTTTTTGGTGGGGTGGAGGAGGTTGTGGTCTTTGACATACTTGTTAATGATGGCAGTAACATCGCGTTGAGAAATCTTATTGGTCGTAGCTGTACCAATATATTGAAGGAATTCAATGAGGAGAGTGGAGCCCCATCCAGCAAATTCCTGTTTCCTGGGCGTTCGAGCCTTTCTTTTGGAGGATGAAGCAGGAGCAAACAGTGGGGGGCCATCTGTAAATTCTTCCATCCAGACAAAACCACCCATTTTTTTCTTTTATCAATACTAATAATCACTCTCCTCCTTCACTAATAGACTGCAGCTGCATGCAAGCAGAATCACTAACAATAATTGATGATAATAATGACAATACAGTGAAGACAGAAAAGGCATCCATCCATCCGGTACATAAAAGAGAGAGAAAGCAGAAATCAACTGAATACATAGAAAAAATACCTTTTTTTACAGTACGGAAAGGATAGTTTCTCCACTCCACTCCACTCCACTCCTGCGACAACTCTGCTCTATCAGTCCATCGCTTTGCTGCATACTCGCCTCTCTAGAGACAGAGGTGAGTGATGAACAAAGGCCAAGAGAGAAGGAAGGAAAAGAAACGGACGTTGATCGATGAGTCAGTCTCTATTGCTAATGTGTGGGTGGGTAGGGACTAATATGAAATCTGTTTTTGCTTGTGTTTCTTTCATGGGCTTCTTCGTAAATCAGCAACCACCTCGCTGACCCGTTCTTACGATTCCCCGCTGGGCCTTTTCATTCTCCTTCCGTTTTCTTTTTTTCCCTGTTTCCAACCACTCCTCTACTGCCATTTATCCCTTTCTATTTATTTATTCTTCTCCTACCGCCGGAAACCGTTTATCTTTTTGGACTATCTTAATTTAGTTTTTTTTAATATAGTAAAATAATATTTTTTATTTTTAAATTATATTAAAAAAATATAAAGATAAAATTAATTTGAAGTGAAACACAAGATTTTAATTTTTAAGGAACTTCATTTTTAAGATGTTCTCAAATAGCTTCTTACTTGAGTTTTTTTGTTTGTCTCTTTAGAAAGTGGTTTGTATCGTCACCCCGTTATATGGGGGCTGAAAAAAATTAGAGTTAAATAAAAGATAACAAAATTTCCCGAACATGTTTTTAAAAAGTAGAAAAAAAAAATCAAGATTTAGGGTTTTGATGTGAACCTCTCTAATCGCATGATCAAACACCCTCCAATGAAGATGATACTTTCCTAACAATTTTGAAAATCATGTGTTGAGAAATGTGACACAATAAAAAACTTATCTCAAAAAATCAGTATTATAAGAATTGAATCAAGAGACGCCACAAAATTATGTAAACCATGATAAGTCAAATTTGATCTTTGTTCAAGCAAAGAAAGCATGTTGTATTGTGTAAACATGCAAGTTTATTTTATAAATCCGGCTTTGTAGCATGCAAAAATATTAATATAATATTCCAAATAATCATAATAGATCTACCCTAGGCCATTAATTTGAGCCCGCTTACAAAATAAAATCAAATAAGGGATAATAGCCCCAAAACTAAGAAATAAAATATAAAATTAATATCATACGATATGCTAGAATATGAGTCATCCCTAAAAAGTCATAAAGACTAGCAAATCTGATTTGATCCCACCATATTAATTAACCAAAATCAACTTTAGACCTCTTATGACCCAAACCTATATTTATTAATATGAATGAAATAAAACCCAAAATAAACTTCAAATAAGATTTCTTTGTTGTTTGAAAGCATCTAATGAATAAAACTAACCTGATTTGACTGAATTACTCGCAAAAAAATTTAGATTGTATCTATCATCCATAGAATTTCATTTTGACCGGATACATCCCTATGTAAAATCATATAATGAAAAACTCAAGGTTGAACCGTATGTTGAACCATATTAACAACCAATCATAAACATATAATCGAATGCTTGCTATAAGAAATCCAATGCAAAAATTGAAACATAGGATATCCCAAAAATTGATTGCCACATCCTTGTCGGGGAAGGGTCATTGCCAAATAAGAAGTCCCATGTCAAAATAAAATAAACAGCAAAATTCAGTCTATTTTAACCTATATCGCAAGGTTTCCTTGGGGCTCTAAATGACCTGTCATTTTACCCTGACATATAAAAATACATTTTGAATCCTTTGATAAAGTTTTAGTTTGATCCAATAGTTTGGTATGAAGTTATGCTCAATAACATGAAATTGGATAATAGGAATTTTTACGTTAAAGTCTGAATTTAACCTTGCTTGGATCGTATCATTTTGATGAGCAAGATACAATTTGGTGACTTCATCCATCTTTTACTAATAAAAACCAATAATCATTTATTGTTCTCCCATTGCCACAAATATCCCAACCTAGAAGGACGATTATTGAGACGCCACACATGTGCGATACCTATCTATAGCGCATTGAGTCCATATGCATAGTGGTTTATCCACCTTATTGTTTTTTTTTAAGGTATGTGAATTCTTGAAAATTAGATTTATTTTATGATATTTAACAATGTATTATAAAATAAGTTGGAAAGTATTTTCCGCTATTTATATGCTATGAAAAATGACTTGGATTTTTTTTTAAAAGTTCACTAAAAGAATAAAGATCACATTCAATAGATAAAAAATGTGAACAAAAATGAAATTGAAAATAATGACAGTCCCATTAATCAATTATTTTAAATAAAACAATAACAATCAAAATATTGTGGATTAAGTAGATAAAAAAAGTTGAAAGATGATAAAATTGAAAAAAAATTATAATGTTATATATATTTTTTTTTAAAAAGAATAAAGATAAAATCTGATATATGAAAGTTTTTAAATTAATAAAAGGATAAAAAAAAATAATAATAATCAAAAGAATGAAGACTAAAATTGATATAAAAATATAATTAAATTAAAATGATAAGAGATGAGATTAAAAAAATAAAATAAAAGCTCAAAAAATAAATATATAACAATAAAAAAATCAGGGACTAATTTTTCTTATAATAGTGATCTAATTGTTTTACGTTTTTTTTTGCAAATTCTAAAAAAGTACATCCCGCTAAAAATAAAAGGAAAAATATTTTTTTAAAACCAAATTAATATTTTTTACTAGAATGTTTTTAATTAATCAATTTTTTTTTAATAGTAAACATAATAAAAAACTAAAAAAATATTTTCTAAAACTAGAGGTTACTCTTATTTATTTAATACTTTTAAATATAACCAAATAACAAATCACCTCTTTTACGTGATGTATATATGGATCTATATAGAAATAGAATACGATAATTGATGTTGCTATTTGTTTTTCTATATTAGCATGTTTAATATTATGATAACATTTATTTTTTATTTTTTTGATCTGAAAATATATAAAAATAATATATATATTTTTAATTTTTTTATTTACACGAGTACATCCAAACAATCTAAAAATATTTTTAAAGCATAAAAAGTACCGCATCTATTTTTAAACATTAAAAATAGTGATGCAACTATAATAATAAAAATAAAAATGAGTAATTAACTTCTTCTTTTAATTTTATTTTTGATAATTGTTTTTTAAATAAATCAACTCAAATAAATACAGCTAATTGATGATTAAATTTACGAGAGGCATCATAAAAGATAGATTAAGTCCAGGTGATGCATGTTAAAGTAATTAATTAAAACACATGGTGATGGTCTGTCTGGTCATATCGAGGTTATTAATCTTGCATATAGATGATGGTGTTTGAAAAATATTTTTTAAAAAATTAGAAATTTTTAATTTTTTAGTCGCTGTATTTAAATCATTTTAATATATTAAATATTAAAAATAATCTTTTTTAAAATAAAAAAATATTTTTCATATATTTTGAATAAAATAATAAAATATATTTTTAAAACAGCTTTAACAACCTCCGATCAAACATTACGTTAATCGGATAGAATATTATTTATTTATTTTTCATTAAGAAGGTTTAGTTTGGAAAATTAGAATTTGTTCTTTTTTTTTTTTTATGTAAAAAGAGAGGAAAAAGACATAAAAAAAGCCGAGATGATTGGTGATCATAATGGTGAGCATCGTGGTTGTCTGGGGGAGAGATAGATTTTGAGGGTGACTTCGTTAACACGCACATCATCATTAGTGTTATTACGAACACAGAATTAATCTTAAAAATCAAATCGAGTCTCTCTCTCTCTCTCTCTCGAGAATTCTTTTCTTGTAGTGTTTTATAATATAAATTAGGGTTTGGGAAATACGAGCTCCGCCAGTATTGGGTATCAGTAGTAGTAGAAGAGGAGGTGCGATTGGAACTGGAAGATTGGGAGGGAGACGAAGAAGATGGAGAACGGTGGTCACGAAAGGAAATTAGCGGATAAGCTGTCTGGATTATCCCTCAATAACAACAACGACTCCAGCCATAACGACAACAACAGCTTGTTTCAGGTCATGAAAGCAGTCGAAGCTGCCGAAGCTACCATCAGGCAACAGGTTTTCTCCCCCTCTCCTTTTCCTCCGACAATAGATCCGTACTTACAATGAGCTACTTTCAATTCAAACATTTCCTGTATATTTAATTGTTTGCAAACCCTGGTTATACCTTGCATCCAGTTATTGTGTATAATCAGTAACCATATTGGATTTTGATTTAATACCAATGGTTTTGTTGTCAGGTGGAAGAGAATACGCTATTGAGGTCTGAACTTCAGAGCAAGATTCAGCAACTTGAAAAATATGTAATTACTGTGAATTTCAACCTTTTCTCATTACAATGAAACTGTTTCTCTTACACTTGGCCCTTTTTTGCCTGGCAGAAAATAGATGAACCAGTGACTGAAAGGTCTCGTTCTCCTGATCAATGGAACGAGCAGGCTCATCAATCAGCATCATCTGCCGTTGCTGGTGATCCTACCAGTGTACTGGTTCCCAACAACGGGGATCCTGCTACCCAGAGTCATCTTTGGAAGCAGGTATCTGCATGTGCTTCTGCTTAGCTAGCTTTTCCTTAGTTAAAGCTTTAGACCTACGATTTTTTTTTTATATTTGTTAGGATTTTGCTCTCAAGGTTCATGAAAATGAAGAAGAGATTACACAGTTGAGGAAACATCTTGCTGAGTATTCTGTCAAGGTAGAATTAACCGAACTAATTATCATTTGCTTGCTCTATGCTTACATTATATCATGGAAATCTTTTGTGTAATTTGGTTTTTATTTATAGGAAGCACAAATTCGGAATGAAAAGTATGTTCTGGAAAAGCGCATTGCTTATATGCGACTTGTAAGTGTACCTTCTTGCCTTCCTTGCTTTGATCAAGAGCCCCCCTATCATTGCTCTATTTTTTTTTGAGGAGTATTTCACACAAATTTTAAATGAATTTCATGCTGCCAGGCCTTTGATCAACAGCAACAGGACCTTGTTGATGCTGCATCAAAAGCTCTATCATACAGACAAGATATAATCGAGGAGAACATACGTCTTACATATGAATTGCAAGTAGGTCTCTTCTTTTTTATTTCATTGTTATGGGGGTTGGTTTTATGTTCTCTATTTCTTTCTTGGATATTTTCACTGTTTTATCCAACTTTTAACCAGAGAATTTGACTTAATCCTCTGGTTCTGTAGGCTGCACAGCAAGAAAGATCTGCATTTGTATCATCATTGCTGCCTCTTCTCGCGGAGTATTCTTTGCGGCCACCAGTTACTGATGCTCAGTCTATTGTTAGCAATGTTAAGGTCAGTGTCGAATGCTTTCTGATGGTATATGGTGTATTTTATGCACACACAACCCTAAACAATAATTTTTCATCATGTCTCTTTCGGAGATACTGGATTGAGCAAATTTTCTACTTTAAGTGATTGATGCTCCAGAATCACAAGCTTAAGTTTATACGTGGACTAAAGTTTGCATGTAAGCATTGACGTCCAACCAGACAAGGTTCTAATTATGGTTCACTCATATGCATCGTGTTTTAGGAGTCTAATTAAATGAACTCATCTGATCACATCTGGGATGAAACAACTTCTTTAGCTAGCAAACTCATGCATTGACGTCCAACCAGACAAGGTTCTAATTATGGTTCACTCATATGCATCGTGTTTTAGGAGTCTAATTAAATAAACTCATCTGATCACATCTGAGATGAAACAACTTCTTTAGCTAGCAAACTGCTCTTTTAATTAATTTTTTTTACATTCTAACTTGTCCAAAATAATGCTTCACAATATGCACAAACTCTCTTTTCTTTATTTCTTTTGATTTTTAGAGATGGCCACCATATAAGATGTGTTGTTTCATAGGGATGTGCTATAATTATGTTCTTTAAAGTATAGATACAGATGCTTGAATATTTCTGGCTATTGAGCAATGTGACTGGAGCTTCCTTTTGAAGGGAGAACTTGAAATATCTTGTCAGTATCTTGACTTATTCTCTTCCAATATCCTTTTTGTTCCTTGTGTCGTTTCCCCCTGAAAAACATTTTCTTGTTGGGGAAGGGCATAATGGAGAGACTATCCAGGGATAGCTATGTTGTGTCAGGGTAGGTGCTGTTTTTTATTATCAGGTTAGAGCACAGAGGCAAAAACTTTTGAGCAGTGACATTACTTTGAAGCATTTCTGAAGCTGACCTTAAACACCTGCCTTTTTTCACTCTTGTTGTTTAAAATCATTTATACATGCTATAAATTCACTTGCTTGTTGTTTACCCGCTGAAGATTTCTTGTGTAGGTGCTGTTCAGACATCTCCAGGAGAAGCTTATTCATACCGAGGTATGTTATGCAGATATGAGGTTGTTATAGATAGTTTAAGATTACTCATCTGATGTGATCTGTAATTAGCGAGTTAACTTAAGTTATGGTAGTTTTCTTTTGCTCTTCGGCTTATTACTTCCATAATGAATGGATGGGTGCCCATTATCTTCTTTGCTTCTGTCTCAGTCAAAGCTCAAGGAGTCCCAGTATCAATTGGCACCTTGGCGTTCAGATGTGAACCACTCAAATTTTGCTCCACAGTCACCTTCTCATGCTGCTTTGGTATGTTGATATCTTGCTATAATTTCATCTAGCATTTGAAAATTATTTCTTTTAAATGCTCATGTGTTTTACATGTCAGAGCAAAAGTGGACTTGAATTGGTGCCACAGCCACCATATTCCCATGGAAAGATACCTATGACTTCTTCTGATACTCAGACAGCAGCAGATTGGGATCCATTGAGTCATCATCAGAGTGGTTTGGCTGATGGTGCTGCAAAAAATCTGGATCTTGATGATGTGGGGAGGTATTCACCTCTTGCTAGCAGGTGAGCCTGGTCAATGGAGACTGCTACTGTGAACTGAATGTATACTCTGCATTTGTTGGTGGGTTCTGTTTTCATTAGACTCTTGCACCAATTGGTCATATGTATGATTTAATTTTTTTAAGTAATGAAATCTCCATTCCTTAATCAGAAAATATTGTGCTTTTTACAATAGTATTATCAACCATTCTTTTTTAAAACAAAAGCTTGTGCTAGCTTCTTATCATCAAAAGAGAGAATTATCGTGTGCTATGAGCTTTGCATAAACTTTAATTCATCTCTAATGTTTCATTATTCTTCTTATTCCTTTAAAAAATTTCTTCTTTTAGTCTTCTTATTTTCATGATGCGCTCCGTATGAAAATCCTTAAAGCTCTGCAACTTTAGCCAACAAGGGAAAGTAACCTTTTTTTTGTTAAAAAACACTTCCTCTCAGATATACTTGAGGAACCTTGGAAACAAACTATACTAAACTTGTGGATCCACACAGGAGACCTATGCTTGGTCAGGGTTGATGTTTAGGTATTAAACAGCCAAAGAATATTTGGCAGCATTGGAGATCTCATTTTTCCTTTTGATTGAATTCATTCTTTCTGACTTTGTTGTACTCCACCATTTTAAGTAAAATTCAAAGGTTGTGCAACCTTTCGGCTCACCAAAAATTGGACCATCTCAGCAATATAGTTCTTATAATTTTGCCGCTGCATCGTGCATATCCCTAGCAGTGTAAGCTGTGCATATCAAGAAATTCTTTAGATTAACTTTTGACAATCAATTTATCTCAACCATGCATACTTGTCTTTCTCTTTCCCTTTCCCCTTTTTGCCTCTGGGAGGGGACTTATTTTTCTTCATTTATTCAGATTTTTACAGGCTTTTCGTGTTTCTTTTAAGGATTTCTTGTGAATTTTCTCATTAATTTCTCATTATAGAAATTGTGTAGATAAAACAATTTACTGCTTTTCTACAAGCTGCTCTTGATCCTGTGACATTGACTTTTCACCAGGAATTCAGCAGCTCATGATACCCCAGCACATTTTACAGTTACTAGGGGTGATGCACAAGCTATTCATTATGGTGAAGAAACAACAAATAAACAAGTCATGTTTCGTGACCCTGTCAACAACAGTGAGATGGATTATCCTGAAGCAGAGGTACAGCTGGACAAGAGAGAACCTCAAGCTAATTGGGGATCAGGAAACCCCTATATACTCAAATACATTGGATGATCCTGGCTCCTCATTTTCTCCTTTCCTACCTCCAGTTCTTGAAGAGCCTTCTTCTTCCGTTTCCGAGGGTGAGATTGCAGTGTTGTTGGAAGCTTGAGAATTTCTTCTCCAAGAAGGGTTTTAGTTAAGTATTGTTGCTGAACATCCCCATTTGATGTATTATGATATGCAGCTGCAGATGATGATCCATTACCAGCAATAGAGGGCCTCCAGATTTCAGGCGAAGCACTTCCAGGAAGAGAACTCCAGGCATCCGGATACTCCATCAATGGAACAACCAGTTGTAATTTTGAGGTATGATTCTGTTGCTTAAACTCCCCATCCGTTATTGCTTCTGGTTGCAGTTTCTTGAGCTATGTGGAAGCATCTGGGTAGAATGTTAATGTTTCTCATAACCTTCTCTTTCTTCATTGGTAGTGGGTACGGCATTTGGAAGATGGATCTGTTAATTACATTGAAGGTACTCTCTCTCTTCTGTACCCCAGGGCTGTTTCTTAATGAGTTTCTGGTTCCAGGAGCAAAACAACCAAACTATCTAGTTACTGCTGATGATGTCGAAACCTACCTTGCTATAGAAGTCCAGCCTCTGGATGACAGGAAGCGCAAGGTATAAGGTTCTCAGTTTGGGCTGGTGACTCCCATGTGCTTGCAATAGTTGGTTCTTCTTGTGCGCTTGCGTGTCATTTTCTTGTCTGGTTTTCTTTTTGGTTTTCCAAGTTCCTGTGACAAGCTAGGTGATGTAGGACCAGGACAGAGATAAGATTTAGGAGAGGATAGAACAAAGGGAAAGAAATAGAAGAAGAATACCAAAGGGAGAAAACAAAGGCTTCACAATTCTCAAACTAAATTCAACCTCTTACGAGTGCTCTTATACACACTAAAATCGTAATGAAATCCTGTAGTAAGATTGGAAATATAATGGTCTTGAACAAAATAAAACTTCTAACTCATACTGAATATAGCTAGATTTATGAAATATATTCTAAATGAAATGAAATAATATCTCAAAAGTTATTAAGCAATGCTTTGAAAAGCTTCCATACGTCTTGCTCCACCAACAGTCTGATTAAATGTGATAAAGTGTATATATATATATATATTCATTTTTATTCTTTTTTAGATCTTATAGTTATTTTTTACCTCATCTCCTGGGATAAATAGTTGAGCTTCTTCTTAACTCACATGCAAAGGTTGCTACTTAGAGTGGAAATGCCAAGTACAGCTGAGTTTAGACTCTCAGCTGTATAGGATGATCAGGAAGAGGTTAAGATCCTCAGTCTTTGTAGAACCCTCAATATGAAATTTTCCCTTCCTTTGCAGATGTAGATGTACAATTTAGAAAATGCCAACTGCTGCTTCTATTTCTTTCCCCATCTTAGCTCTCTCATTTTTTTTATATCTATCTCCTTTCTCTTATTGCTGGATTTTCTAGCTCCTTATCGTCTTTATCTCCATTATCTTATTCAATTTTGCTATCTGCTTCCTCTTATTGCTGAAAAACTAAACTTGACCTCCTTGCCCATTGAAGATTAACATTTGGCAGAGCTTGGTAAAAAACCCAAAACAACCTAATAAGCTGTCAGATATACACCTTAATGATTTCCTGTGCTCATGTTATCGTCCTAACTTGCTTTGAGCTCATTCTGCATCAGTTTTAGGGTTGCATGGCCATACTGGTTCTCTTGTTTTAATATAGGTTTAATTATTGATTTGGCTCATTCCTTTTACTGGCTGGGCCAATATACTTCTTTGTGACAATTGCTGGTGTAGCTTGCTTGTATCTTGATGCTTCAAGAACAAAACATCGAAATTTAACAAGAATCTTGGTAAAACAATGTCAGAAGTTGATTTAAGATAAAAAAAAAGAAAGCAAGATGGGAGGCTGTCTCTGTTATAGGCTCCTTTTTCATGTATGATAGGTTTTACAATTGTGATGGGTTGGTAATGTAGCTATGATAAGGAATAGGTTTACTAAGGGCCTCCTAGTGTTCTGCTGCATACCTGCTGTTATGTAGGCCTTTTTTTGTTAAACTTTTTTGCACACTGTACATTAGTCTATTGACTGCAGCTGAATTGAATTGAGCTACATCTACTTTTTGAGTGTGTGTGAGCATGTGCTCTTGAAAGGGAGTGTATCAGGCTGCATTTTGGCATACGAGTTAATTCATGTCTGCATGGGTAAAGAACTCAGAAAACCCTTTCAATTGTCTTTTCTAAGTCCAAGTAATTGGATCATATATGTATTCAAGATATTCAGAATAGTACTGCATCAGGTGATTAGATCTGCATACAAATTGGAGGTTTTGTTTGAGCCCATTTGCAAAAGATACATAATATTTGAATGTGCTCATGCACACACACATGCATAATAGTTATCCTTGTTTTAATTTTTTGATGATAGTTTTCTTGTCAAGCTTCTTGGGTTGTACTGATAAAAATGCTAATTTGAGTGATTACTATTGTCATCACTACATATGTTAGTTGTCATAAAAATTGTGGGTGAGATAACCTTTTTTATTTCTTGATGTCTCCAGGGGGAGATTGTAAAGGTCTTTGCAAATGAGCACAAAAAGATCAGATATGGTTAGTAATTATGCTATAACATGCAGTTTCGATGGAGTTTAGCTCTTTCTATTCTTTTATTCTTCTGTTTTTTTTATGGGATGTCCCTTGTTACATCATAAAAGCATTGCTTACTAAAGGTGTCCTCTTGTTCTCCTTGTGCTATGATCCTCACATCAGTTATAAAAGCATCCTTGCACCCTTCCTATTCAATGTGGATTTTTCTTCTTCTTGACTTTTCTTCCCTATCCAATCTTCTTCTTCCTTTAACTTTGGTTGCCTATGGTCAGCAGATTCAAGTTCTGTATTTGTCACCTATGTTCTAGCAACAGTTCAGAGCTACCTTTCCCACATGTACAAGTTAGGGATAGAAGTCTTCCTAATACTGTTTGCAGGTAGCATCAAAATTGGTCACTCCAAGCTGACAACTCCTTTATGGATTTTGGAAACCTATACTAAGGGCCACAGTTAATCTTTAATATTTTTATTACATTGAATTGAATTTGTTATGGAGTTGCAGTTCCCTTTACAGTTCCTTTGCATTTTGATATTTTAATTTATTTTTTCTTGTCAAGTTGCTCACCATAGGATGAATTTTACAAATTGTTGCTTTCCTGGTCACAGATCCTGAGATGCATGAACACATACAGAAGATTGTTTATAGTGGCCATGTTTCATATAAAATAGGCCTTTGGGTATGAATCTATACACAAATTTTGTTCTCACATTTGTTATCAAGGTCTTACAGATGACCTTTTATACATCTTTTTAAACAGGATGGATAGTAATTTGGTGTTTGATATTGCAGACCAGATTTATTGATATATGGGAACCAGCTACTTTGGCCATCAAGAGGGAGGGCTACAGTATCAAGAGTGATTCTGGGGGTGTGGTTGTCACTGAGAAGTTTTCACAAACGATAAGTGTATGATCCTCTCTACATCCTCTTAATTTTTTTGTATGAAGGGCCTTGCAATCTAATGAACAATGTGATCTCCTGATGCTAAAGAATTTAGAGTTCCAATTATGTTAAGTGCTATGGATGCCACTAAAGAAAATATTTTCATGGAATACTAAAAAACTGACTACTTGCCTTGATGGGATGTATTAACTGATTTTTAAACTCACACCCCTAATAAGCAATGCCTTCAGACCAGAATCCAGCCCCAAACAGTCTTTGATAGTGGATGTTGTGCAAGTCTGTGAGTAATGCAGTCTGACATGGACCTTTCTACTCACTTTTTAGTCGATCTTTATCCAGCAAATTTCTTGTCAAGAAATTACATGGATGAAGATCGATTAATGCATAGTGCTTGTGATACGATCCAGACATGGTCAATTTCGGACTTTGATGTAAATTTTCATACTGTCCAGTTATACTCTATTGATCATATCTCCATATTTAACTGTTTGATTGTGCTGAAACTTTACCAAATGATTCTAGAGCAATGGTTCTATCTTCTATGCGGGGATGAAATTTTAGATCAATCGCATTTCAGGAAGGCCTTGCAATATAGATTATAACAGACTCTACTGGTTTTGTTATACAATTCCTTTTGGGCAACAAATAAAGCTTATTTGGAGTGTATATTGGGTCTTATTTGGATCATATTAATGAATATGAGCTTGGGCCATATGAGATCCAAAGTTGACTTGAGTGATGTTGGGATCAGATCAAATTTCCTAGTCTATTTAGGACTTTTTAGGGGTGACAAATCTGATACTAGCATATCTAGCATATTAATTTTGGATTTTTATTTATTTTTTATTTTGTTGTTAGTTTTTGGATTATTATTACATATTCGGGTTAATTTTTGTAAGTCGGCTCAAATCAGCCCCCGATGGAGATCCATTAGGGTTATTTGAAACCTTATATAAGTTAATTGCATGCTGCAAACCTAACAACCATGAATTAATGAAATAAACTTGTGTTTTGTGTGATGCAACATGTTTTTTTTTGTCGGGACAGATAAAATATGACTTATCAAGGTATAACTGACCTTTTGGCTTCATTCGATTCAATTCCAATAGTGTTGGTGTCTTGGGACAAGTTTTCATTGCATCACACTTCTCAAACCTGATTCTTGGCTTTCATGGGGAAGTATCATCTTCGTTGGGGGTTTCTTGACCACATGATCAAGGGGGTCGCATCAGCTTGTGCATGTACACTTGTGTCTTGCAATATATGCACACTTTCTGGAGGAAAGTGGCAATAGCTAGTTTCAATTATTGTAGTTATGATTAATTGACTTGGACATACAATACGAATATTTTTCATATAAATGGAATTTAAGTCTGCACAAAGTCTCCATGTGATTGTGATCATCTTGCGAGTCTTGCAAGTTTAGTGGTGCTGGGCTCATGCTCTCTGTCATTGAAGATTACCATCCTTAAGCCAACTGTTTATCTTTCAAAATCACATAGGTGGTGGTCGATGTCTTATTATGGTGTTCTCATAATTTTCTATTTTTTCTCCCTCTATAGGTTACAATTCCCTACGGACATGCTTTGGAATTTATATTAACTGATTCTGCTGGTCATCAGCATCTCCTACAAGCAGATGACAGCTCAGCAGATATCAACTAGTAAGTTAGAATTTTTATTGTCCTTGGGCGATCTTCCTGTTCCTCCACCATGGTCAAAAAGTAAAAGAAATAAGATATATGTTTTTCTTCCTTATAATTATGAATATGGTGCATAATATAGAGAATAACACAAATCTATAGAATTGGATTGCTAAAGGTTCGAGTATTTTGTTTTCTCATGTGTATCATGTGGAAGGTTATGATAAATTTCATACATCATTAATTTATTTTAAATGGAAGAACATATCCCCCCTTTTTTTCCTTTTTTTGAGGAATAATAATTCGGTTTTGATATTTTGATCCATTATGCCTTACCTTTCATGCACTCTTTTTTGCAGCGCAAGAGATACAATTGTTCTCACATTGAGATTATTTATCAAACAGGTATAGTTCTTGTACCCTTTTTTTCTCCCACTTCTTCTTTGTGAATTTCATGGAATTCTGTAACTTGCATGTGACATGTATATCTATACAACATACAATGCAAGCTACATTACAAATCATGCGTTGTGGCGTGTATGTAGCACTGGGATTTATAAGAATGAGAGAGTGTCGGGGGTGATGAAAGTTTTTGAGAAATGTGGTCATGTGGCTTGTTAGCTGTCGTACACTTTTTTTGTTAAAAGGGTTGCCTGGTTCTGTGGACGCTTCATTCAGAGCTGTTCGTTTACTATGAGATAACTTATGAAGAACAACTCTGTTGAGTTAGCACTCATTAAACCATAATCCACACTCTTACTGGCTGTTGCAGTTTGGTGAAAGAAGGAAAGGAAAGAAGAGAGGTCTATTTTTCGGCAAGTGAGCAACAACATTTTTTGAGAAGTCAAGCCTGGGAGTAGCTTTCTGAACTTGTTGAATCCTTTGTACAATTTGTTGTCTGCAATGAGCTTGAGTTGTAATTGCAAGTGTATTAGTGCTTATTTCTTGTCGTCCTAGTCTCCCTCTCAGCTTACTCTATTTGTAATTAGAAACTCATTTCAAAGGAAAGAGAAACCGTGTTGATTGGGGAAGTTAGCCCGATGCAGCCATGAAGATCAAGGTGGTTTTTACAAAATCTCAGCCTCTGTATTCTTCTGCTGATAACTTCTTACACCGACAACACTTTGAAGATGAGTTGATTTCAGCTTGGTACGTTTATAAAATTCTTTTTCTCTCACAAAAAAAACCTCGAACCATAGACCAGGGGAAAGGGGGATGGGATAGGTGGATGCCAGTCGACTTACATGCTTTCAATCTGGGAAATTTAGGGTTTGTTGTTGAGATTGCTTTTTAAATTGTTTTTTTTTGTGTGTGTAGAAATGTAATACAAATGATTTTTTATTTTTGATATTATTATATTAAAATGATCTAAAAATATAAAATAAAATAAATTTAAAACAAAAAATAAAAATATTTAAAAAAAAACATGGTGCTAAATATGCATTTAATTACCAGCATTATTACAGTAGAGATGCATCTAGTTAACTGAGAGAGAGAGGTGATCTGAAGTGGGGTTTTTCTTTTAAATCTTATTTTTTCTTAAAAATAAGGATTTTTTCCCTTATTATTTAATGAAATTTATGAGTTCATTTGGAGGGGGAATTTATCTTTTAAATCGCACAAACAAAATAATTTTTCTTAAAAATAAGGATTTTTTTTCCTTTTTATTCAATGAAATTTCTGAGTTCTATACAAAACTTGGATCCATGAAGCGGTGTTTCCCTCAAGCTGTAAGCCCAACTAGTAATTTGTGCTTAAAGGGGCTTTGTTACAGGAGGAAAATAGGATAGAGTGGATAGTTGGGTTGGGCTCCTTATCCTCTTCTCTCCTTTTCCTCCAGCCGCATTACTATGCTGCTGGGTGTAGAAACGACATCGGTTTGTGGCGTTGTTAATTTAAAATATTTCTTCTTGAGTCTTGAAAGGTTTTTAGATTTTTCTATTTTTTGAAGTTATTTTTGTTTATTGATATTAAAAATTATTTTAAAACACTATTTACAAGTCTTAAAGCTTACCCAACCCACCGAGGGAGGGCTGGCGGCCTTTTTTTCGTTTTTAAGAAGAGGCAGGCACTTAACACTTGAAAGTTTACACACACAAACAGCCAGTCTCTTCTTCTCCTCCCGTCTCCTTTTCTAGGGTTTTTCTACCTGTAACCGAAACAAACGAAAAGGAAGGATGCACGCTCCAGTTCTCGTTCTCAGTAAGTTCTGAAACCCTAATCTTTCCTTTTCAAGTATTTTGTGAAAATAATTATCACAATAATAAATGAAAAATGAAAAATGAAAATGTATGGCCGCTGCTGCAGGGGATTCGTTAAAACGAGAATCAGGAACGAAGGTGCATCATGCCAACATACAGGCTGCAAAGGCAGTTGCCGATATCATAAGGACCACCTTAGGTCCTCGTTCCATGTTGAAGATGCTTCTCGATGCCAGCGGTGGTATTGTTGTTACCAACGACGGCAATGCAATCCTCCGTGAGTTAGATCTGGCTCATCCTGCTGCTAAATCCATGATTGAACTGAGTCGCACTCAAGACGAAGAAGTCGGTGACGGAACGACCTCTGTCATTGTTCTCGGTCGGTACCGCCTTGTGTATTTTTCTCTCTCTTAAAAGAAAACTACTTATTGAATATATTATTACTGACTTTAATTGGATAAATGAAAATAGGAGGAGAGATGCTTCATGTTGCTGAAGCATTCATCGAAAAGAGCTATCATCCTACTGTCATTTGCCGAGGTAACTTAACCACATCTACTACTAGTCCTGCATAATAAAATTATTTAAGGGTTTTTATGGATCATCAGTTTGTTTCTCACTAACTAGCTAACTAACTTTTTTAATTATTTCTATTACCATTGCTGCAGCCTACAATAAAGCTCTGGAGGATGCTATTGCTGTGCTTGACAAAATTGCTGTGTCTATTGATGTCAACGATCGTAAGTTGTTGCTCCTTCACTTTCTGATTGTTATTGTCCATCAAGATTCTTCCTTTTTGTTGGTGGTGTTATTGCCGTTTCAATTTACTTCTTATGGTCATTGGTTGTATCTTATTATGTTAATTATTTGAGTTTATATTGAGGGAGATGATTAGTGGTTGGTGTTTTCATTAGTTGGGATTTGTAATATTCATCCGATAACCTAGAAGGTTAGTTATTTTATATATATATATATATAGGAAAAAGATAAAGATGAAAGTTTATAAAGAACACCCTGTTGTAGGAGTTCAGTTTGACTAATTTTACAGGGAATGTAGTACTGATTTCATATGATATAAAGCATTGTAAAAAATCCTCATGGTTGAGTTTTAGTAACTTACGGATATATATGACAGGTCCGACAATGTTGGGGCTGATCAAGAGTTGCATAGGCACAAAGTTCACTAGTCAATTTGGGGACTTGATTGCTGTAAGTATCCTTCGCATTCTAAGGGCTTATACACATGGCATTAGTTCACTTCGGTTTTGGTCTTTTCTGTTATCTGAACCGTGAAATTTCTTTATACTCTTATTTCGGATGCCTAACTATCCAAGGTTATTGGATGCTTTTAAATGTGAGACTCCAGTCTCTTTGTTTTATATGATTATGCATGGTTTACTTTGTTATTTTTGTCCCGGATTATAACAATGAAGATCTATGAGATGGTTAAATTTTGCATTTTTCATTTTTCATTTAGTGAATTATGGATGAGGAATATTCATGCAAACAATGAATACATGTTGCTACTTGAAGGAAACATAGTTGAATAGAGCTGTACTATTCAGTGAAACTTTTTTTCTTGCTGATGAATAGACAACACTTCGATAAAAATTAAGCTGAAGCACAATATTTGGTGATGCAGTGTTGATATTTTTATTGCATTTCCTTATTTTCCTGCCTTGGATTTAAAATATTCTGAATACAAAAAGTACCTTGAAGATCAATCATTGTCCCAAGCCTTGTTATGGTTACTTCGTATATGCTAATTACTTACTAACTTCTAGGATCTAGCAATTGATGCCACCTCAACAGTTGGTGTTGACCTTGGCCAAGGGTTGCGGGAAGTTGACATTAAGAAATACATTAAGGTTGAGAAGGTGCCTGGTGGCCAGTTGGAAGATTCAAAGGTTCTTAAAGGGGTTATGTTTAACAAAGATGTGGTTGCCCCAGGAAAAATGAAAAGAAAAATTCCCAACCCTCGCATTATTCTTCTTGATTGTCCCGTTGAATATAAGAAAGGAGAGAACCAGACAAATGCCGAGCTGGTTAGAGAAGAAGACTGGGAAGTCCTGTTGAAAATGGAAGAGGAATACATAGAGAATATGTGTGTGCAGATACTTAAGTTCAAACCGGATTTGGTAATCACAGAGAAAGGTCTCAGTGATTTAGCATGCCACTATCTGAGCAAAGCTGGTGTTAGTGCAATCAGGAGGCTGAGGAAGACTGATAATAATAGAATTGCCAAGGCATGTGGGGCCACCATTGTTAACAGGCCAGATGAGTTGCAAGAGTCTGATGTTGGTACTGGGGCTGGCTTATTTGAGGTTAAGAAAATTGGGGATGAATTCTTTGCTTTCATTGTTGATTGCAAAGATCCAAAGGCATGCACTGTTCTCTTGAGAGGTGCCAGCAAGGATCTTCTGAATGAAGTGGAAAGAAACTTGCAGGTATTGAATGGCTTAATTGTCACTCCTCTCTCTCCATTGTTTTAAAACATTCCTCAGCCATCTGATGTTCTAAATCGTGCTCTCAATATAGGATGCCATGTCTGTAGCAAGAAATATACTCAAGAATCCAAAACTCCTTCCTGGTGGGGGTGCTACAGAATTAACTGTATCTGCTGCTCTGAAGCAAAAAAGTTCATCCATTGAAGGCATAGAAAAGGTGAATGACTCTTGCACCAACACCAATGGATCACCCTTCAATAATTCTTAGATTTGACAAACTGTTATGTATTTTTTTTTGTTAGAATAAAATTAGGATATGCATTATAGATTAACATGATTTTCCTTAATGTTATATCTATTGGTTGTGAAACAGTGGCCTTATGAAGCTGCTGCTATAGCATTTGAGGCTATACCAAGGACATTGGCTCAGAATTGTGGTGTTAATGTGATCCGAACCATGACTGCTTTGCAGGGAAAGGTATGGACCTTTTTTGTAGCTTGCTTTTACAGAATAAGAGCTCTGCCTACAGATTCCACTCATCCATCTTCTGTTTATATTGTGTCGAATTCATTACTGCAGCATGCAAATGGTGAAAACGCATGGATTGGCATAGATGGCAACACTGGTGAAATTACTGATATGAAAGAGAGGAAGGTATAATATTGTAGTTTCAAGTCCTGTTGCTTTGTTTTCATAGAATCTCATTAACTTTGGTGGAATCTCATTCTTCAAATGGAGTTCAGATAATGACCCCTTTATGCAAACATTCTTTTGCATCTTAGTTTAATCCCTGTAGTTGATTAGTTTGGTACTTGCATGTCTGTGATATGATTACCTTATCTTTGTCGTCACATATTCTTGTATGAAGTTAACAAGATAGATATGTTATGGTGATGGTGGTGATTGAATTCTCAAGTCCACAAAATTTGTTTTATCTCGACTGTTTTGATAACCATCTGCTTCTGTCGTCAGATATGGGATACATACAATGTCAAGGCACAAACCTTCAAAACAGCAATTGAGTCCGCTTGCATGCTTCTGAGGATTGATGACATTGTGAGTGGAATCAAGAAGAAGCAGGCCCCTGGAGCCCAGGGTCCATCCAAGCCTAAGATTGAGACGGAAGCAGATGCAGACTGGCGAGCAGATACTTCCGGACTGAAGATGTTAGTTACCTCGTGAACTGACTTTCCTTGAAGTATTTGACAAAAGAAGGCATATCCTTTTCTCAGGTCCTTCAGCTGCTCTATTCAAGTTTTGATAAGGGAGTGCGTTTCTTCAAAGTTTTGGGCCAATTTCTCTGTGTGTCTGCCTGCCGGTGTTGTGGAGCATACAGCTATTGTATGCCTACTCTTATTAGTTAGTGGTAGTGTCCAGCCTGAATTTCTTCATTTACATGAACAGTAATGACGTGGTTTTCCTTTCCTTTTGCCTTCTTGTTGTCTTGCGCATCATAACTTTGAAAAATAGTTACTTTGCTTTGCGAGTTTGTTGTGTGATTTAGGAACGTGGGTCTTGTTGTTATTATGAATTATGCCATGTGGCGAGTTCCCCAGACAGAGCGCCTCTCTAATGTTTTGCCAAGAGTCGGTCTAGGGCAGCATTTCTATTTGTTTGATAGATGAGGAACGTTGATGAAGAGGACGAAAGCAAAAATTGAGAAAGCAATTACTAGCTTAGCTCAAACGTGACTGTATACCAGCGGCGGGTCTGTTTTAGCTGTCAAATATTTGAATGTTGCATGTTCATTTTTTTGAAAAAAAATAAAAAATTTGATAACTTGGGTTAGAGCTTACTTGAGATAATCAGTCCTGGAAAACCTGGGTCAGTTTTACTTGTAAAATATTTGAATGTTGCGCATTCATTTTTTAAAAATAATAAAAATTTAATATCTCGGGTTTGTTCAGATTAGATAATTAGTTCAAAAAACCAAATAAAAGATATACATTTTTTATATAAAAAGAACAATGCTATATTTATAAAATAAAAAAGAGTTAATCCAGGTGAACCGATTTCATTCAAGTTGATATAGGTCAACTAACCTGATTTTTTTCTGTTACTTCATTTAAAATAAATAAATTATATTTACATCTTTATAAGAAAAAAAAAAACGAGTTGGCCTTCGTCAATTCTCTTCCATATTAATCTTGTTCAACCAACCTTTTATATATATATATATATAAACTGTTATTTTTACATATTTAAAAATCAAATAGGGTTGATCTTCATGTCTGATTTGAAAAAGTACAATAAATGATCTTTAAAACTCGGGACATAAGAGCATCCGCAGCGGCAAGAGGCACATGGAAAGCTAAAAAAATAAAAAAATGAATTGTTTGCTTTTTTTGTTTAGTTTTTGACACTCCAGCGGGCGTGCCAAAAGGGGGGGTAAAAATACCTCCCCCTGCATGAGCTGCTATTTATAGCAGCTCATGCAAAACATAAAATATATTATAAATAATGCAATATATATATATATATTAGAAAAGCTCATGCAGCGGGAGCAAAACGTAAAATATATTATAAATAATGCAATATATATATATATATATTAGAAAATAATATAAAAATATATTATAAATAATGCAATATATATATTAGAAAATAATGTAACTATATCAAAAATATTTATTTTTATTTTTATTTAAAAATATCTCAACAAGAATAAATTATTATATACAAAATTAATAATTATATTGTTGGAGGGTTTTTAAAAATGATTATTTAATTATATAACTTATTTCTATTAATTGTATAATTAAACTACATATAAAATAATTATACTATATTTAAAATAATATAAAAATAAATGGCTCTTCAAAATGGTTTTTACCACTGGAGCACACATCAACAAAAATGCCATTTTTACACTATTCAAAGTGTCATTTTGGAGATTTGCCTCTCCAAAATGGCACTCCCCACTGGAGATGCTCCAAGTCCTTAGAGCGCACACCATACATGAAAAAACAAAAAAGCCCAATCCTCAACAAATTCAAAGCTGAAGGATAAAACTATAAAAAAAATCCATTGCATAAGAAGCTAAAAATAAAAATATCAATTAAAATAATAGAGCTACAAATAAATTAGAGTATAATAAAAGCTCTTTGTCACAAGGTTAAATTGAAAAAAAATTAACTTAAGGACAAAAATAATCAAAGTAATTAGAAAACAAATAGTCTTGACCATGTTGAATAAACCAATTTTATTTTAAATAAAAAAATAATTTTTCTGGCAACCATGGTAAACAAACAATGTTTTTTTTATTAAAAAAATGACTGAAAATCTTGGAGAAACAACCTAAGGAATTATATAATTGGATAAAAAGGGACAAGTATTTGGCTCAAGCAAGCTCAAAGTTGCTTGATAAATATATAAGTTGGGTAAAAAAGTGAGTCAACTCGAGTTGACTCAAAATCTATGGCCTAAACAATGAGATTAGGATAACCCCACAAATCATTTATTTAAAATTTGACTTGACCTAACACTTTGATTTGTTACCCTAGACCAAGCCAAGCTCCAATAAAAATAGAGGGAGGATTGACCCAGTATGATATAGTCAAATCACCTTGGAAAAACTACTCAAAACCTTTTGATTTTTTTTTTTTCAAAACGAAGTCATTTTTATATGTTTTGTTTTTTTAAAAAGGATTAACCTGAATTGACTTTGAAAATTATGTTATAAATAAATTTTAAAACATGTGACATAGGTCATTACAATAGAAGCACCATACTTGAGAAAACTAAGAAGTTCATTTCTTAGCAAATCAAATGTTGAACGATAAAATTGAGAAATAAACTAATTATACAAAAGAATTAAAATATAAAATAACAATTAAAATAATGAGGATGGCAATTGAAATAAAAATAAATAAATTAGAGGACAAGCACAACTCTTTGATTAGAGGGCTAAGTTGAAAAAATAATTTAACAAAAGGAAAAAAAAATCAAAAGTATGATGACTAAATTAGAAAAAAAATTCAATAATCTTTGATTGAGAAATGGAATTGAAAACCACCAAAAGCTTGACAAAAGTAAAAAAGGAGAAAATAATTAAAATAAAAACAAGAAAAAACAAATTGAAAAAACTATATGACAATCAAGAAGAAAATGAGAGATCAAAACAACAAGAACTGAACTTGGAAAAAGAAATAAAACATGCCAAATTGGAATTGAAGGACAAAATTAAAAAAAAATTTATACAAAATGGTCAAAGACAAAAGATAGCAATTAAAGAAAAAAAAGGAATGGAATTAAAATAGCAAAAAAAGGGGACAATTCTACATTTTTTAGGGAGGAAAGAGAAAAGAAGAGAAAAAAAAAAGCCAACTAACAACAACCTACCACACCATGATTATACGTGTCGCACTTAGTGGAATAGGATGCAACGACGTATCTAATGACATAACAAAAGAGCTTGTCGGTCACCAAGAGATGCTTCTTGCCTATTTAAAAGGCATGACATCTTTCATGCACCGATGCGTGATAAGCATGCATCGACAACTTTATTAATTAAGAAATAAGAAGATAAAATTACCTTTATGTTTATAGGATTCATAGTAAAACCTATTTGAAAATAACAAAAAGCCCCCAAGTCCATGTTAATTTCTCTTTAACGATAAGAGTAAAGTTGACTTCTTACTACTCTTAAGAAATAAAATAACTAAAATACCCTTTATCAACCCTTTATTTAAAAAAAAAATAAGGGTTCATAAAGTTATTTTACTGCTTAAAAATTATGGAAAAGAATATATACCCCTGTACAATCATTAAATGACTTATAGGATGTATAAAATACCCTTAAGCTAAAGCTTAAAGTGTTTTTTTTTTTTTGGAAAAGACAAAAACTTCACTGTAGTTAATTGTGTGAAAAGAGAAAAGAGAGAAAAAGAAAAAAAGATACTATAGGCATACTAAAGCTTTGATTGTGACATCATAAATATCGTTACCCTTTTTCAGGCACCAACATGAACAGAATAAATCAGAAAAAAAATGATGGAATAAAATAAAAAAACAAATCAGTAAGAAGAATATATTAGAACACGATGAAATTGCCAAAACTAGTTAAGAAGGATAAAAATACATATAATAGAAAGATTTGAAGACATATTTTCAATTGATGAAGGCCTTATTTGCAAGAAAAATTCAGTTTGAGCAAGAAAAATCAAAATTATATGTTTAAGGACCTTATTAGAACTTTTCAAGGTTTAATTGAACTTATAAAGAGTTAATTATAACAAAAAATGATTTTTTTAAATTAATTTAGGTTTTAATTGGAAGAAATTAAATTATAGAGGTCAAATTGCAATTCTTAATAGTTAATTTGGTCAAATTAGGGACTTAAAAGCATAAATATTAAAATATGATGGCTATTAGGTACTTGATATGAGAAATTAAGAACTAATGACCAAACTAAAAAATATATGTGAATGCAGGGGCTGGAATTGATCAAATTAAGGGCTAAATTAAAGAAATTAAAAGCTTATTGGTAAATTAAGGGTCAAAATACACAAAATCAGAATCAAAGACTAAAATGAAATAATAGGTCACCTTTGGAGCTGTAATTAAGTTTGACAAAAGTGAAATTTCCATGAAACTAAAAGTTAGGAGGTTATTATGGGTGCAATTAGAAGAAAAAAAAAGAAGAATAAAGACTCAATTAAAACTTGTCAATCTCGAATTAAAACCCTAGACGATGTGTCATTTAGACTTAATGAAGAGAAGGTGAGTGATATGTCGTTTGTTGCCTGGACATCACAATTTTTACAATTTTGTGTAATCGAGTCGGAAAATTTAAGAGAATGAATGTGGAGCTATAGATCACCAAATTAGCAAAAAAAAATGATAATAAAAAACATGGGTAGTAAAGGCTCTATATTAGAATGTGAAGTTGTAAATACAAAAAATAATAATTAGCAATATACATTCAAAGCTAATAAAAGATGAATGAGGTTTGTTTTTTAACCAAATGATTGAGTTTAGGTGTTTATATGAAAAGAGAAATTTCCTTTGCAAAAAAGATCCATGTTGGTATTGAAAAGAGGTGGATTATTTCAAATACCTGACAAAATTAATGGCAATGCTTATAGAGTGAATCTATTAGGTGAGTATGATATTAATACTACTTTTAATGTTTGTAATATCTCTTTGTTTGATATAAGTGACAATTTAAAGTTGAATCCTTTTGAGGATCAAAGGTATGATATTATCAAAACTACATCAAAAGATCTATTACAAGGTCCAATTGAGAGGCATACAAGATCAAGAGCAAATAAGCCCAATTCTAGACTTTATCTTAACTTTCTTGGACAAAGTTGATTTGATTATGGTTTTTAGGATCTATACTTCCACGATTAGATTACTTAGATTACTCATATCACTATTTATAACCATTTTTTATAAGGAAGAAAAATGTGATTTCATGGTATTAGGAATTGAAAGAGATAATAATGCTCACGAGTTGGAAAACCTTTGTTCTCCTAGATTTGTTTCGGGGTCTTTTCATATAATGATCCCATGAAAGCCCTTACCTAAGACAAATGACATTAGTTGAAGCTTACAAAACTCAATTTGAATTACTCTCAAATCAAGTTAGATGCTTATTAGACTTAAATCAACTCAACTCCATTGTAAAAGGGTTGAATGAAGAAATCAAATACATGGTAAAGATGTTGAATTCCTAAAATTTAATAGATGCTTATGGTCTAGAAAGAATACAATTTTTTTTCCTGGTGGTTATGAGAAGAACATAAAGGCTTGGTCTATCAAAAGTCAAGTGAAAAGATTGTTGCATTACTAATCAAATAATAGAGTGAAATCAATAATACTGATAAATGAAAAGAGAGATATATGACTTTGTTTTAAGTTTGATGTAAATTGAGGTCCACACTTTAAGTGTGGTTGGGTCTAAGGTGTTCATGATAGAGTAAATTAAGAAGGATCTAAATAACAAAAAAAAACTGATAGTTTTGGAGACCCTATAAGTTTAGGAAAGCCAAAAAAAAAGGAATAAGAAGGAAATAAAGATTTTACCAAATGTTATTATTAAGATTCCTAACCCTAAAACCATAAATGTGTAAATTAAGGTAAATTATCTTATTTTTATAATATTAATTGACACAAAAAGTACCCATAATTTTCTTTACCCACGAGTAACCAATTGAGTTGGGTTATATATCATCAAACAAAAAACTATTAGAGTAAGGATCATAAATGACACTAAAATCATTAGTTAGGCAAGAATTTCCAATGTTAGAATTTTTATCCAAGAAAACTAGTTTGTCATACAAACCTATATTGTTTATGATATTTCAATGCATTAACTATGAACATCCATCATAATAGGCTATAAGTCCAAATTTGATTATCAAGGATTTAGGAATCAGAAGTAGATAATGGGTTGACTTATTTTAGGAATTTTTAAGAGTAATTGAAGGTTTAATCATATAAATTTTTGGAATGAAGGCTGAATAAGTTACAGATCCTACATGGGTGAAAAATCTATTACAAGAATTCAAGGTAGTTTCTTAAGAATCTAAGGGCTTGCCTCTAATCAAGATACATGACAACCTAATTATGTTAAAAAGATGGGACTTCTCTTATCAATGTGAGACCTTACACTTATCTTCACTATTAAAAGTTGGAAATTAAGAAGCAAGTGATAGAATTTCTTAAGTTAGGCATGATAAGGCCTAACCACAGTCTATTTTCATCTCTAATATTACTGGTCAAGAAGGCAAATGGTTTATGATGAATGTGTTTTAACTATCAAACTCTTAAAAAAAATGAAGAATAAATCCTTTAAATTCACTTGTTTTCCAAAATAGACTTACAATTTGGTTTTCACTAGAAAAGGATAGAGGAGGAAAACATCTTTAAAAATGGTTTTAGAACGCATAATGATCACTAAGAATTTATGGTTATGCCTTTTTGCCTTATAAATGCCCCTTCAATATTCTAGGGCTTAATGAATAATGTTTTTCAACCATATCTTAGGAAACTCATGCTAGTTTCCTTTAACATACAATAAGAATGAAAATAATCATGTTAATAGGTTAAGGTTGGAGTTATAAACTTTAGTTTAACATCAACTTTATACAAAAGGTATAAATGCAAACTTTCTCGAAAGGAGATCAAGTACTTGGGCCATATAGTCTCAGGAGAAGGAGTTTGGAGAGTCCTAGGAAAGGTAGAGCTAATGTCTAAATGGCCCAAACTAGAAAGCCTAAAGTCACTAAGGTAGTTTTTAGGCTTAATAGGTTATTACAGAAGGTTCATTTAGGTTTATAGGGTCGTTAAAGACCCGCTAATTAGGCTATTAAAAAAGGGAATTTTAATGAAGTATAAAAGCAGATAAGGCCTTTGAAAAATTAAAAGAAATAGTCTGGATGCTAGTCCTAGTGCATTTGGATTTTAATCAAACATTCATTATGAATATGATGCTTGTAAAACAGGTATTGAGGAATTATTAATGCAAGAGAGAAGACCATGTTCTCACTTTAACACAAATATTAAGGTAAATGCTCTATATAAAACCATTAACAAGATATAGGAAGGTGAGTTATAAGCCATTACTAAATCTTAGTTAACTAGTTAGATCAATTAATAGATAAGTATAAATCTGATGTAAGGGTTTAAGGAATCATGTAACAATTAGAAAATAAGATTTTAGCTCACTTCAAATATCAATTTAGGGGGGCATTTTATAGCTCAAGGGTAAAAGTTATCTAATTATGACTTATTATATAAAGGATGTAGTCATGAATTATATTAATGATAGCCTAGTGTTAGGGTATTTAGGTTATGAAAGGACATTTATGAGGTCTAAGTTAGATTTATTTTTGGTAAGGATGAAGATATACATACAAGTTTATAAAAAAATATGAGATTTTCATTAGGCTAAAAGTGAAAATATAAATTCATCTAGGCCCCTATAGCCCTTACCTATACCCCATAGGCTATGGTCATTTATTTCTCTAAACTTTATAGACGGCTTACCAAAGTCCAATCATCATTCTGTTATGCTAGTTGTAGTTGATAAGTTAACCAAATATACTCATTTTATTCTCTTATCACATCCTTACAATGTTGTTAAGGTTGTCTGATCATTCTCCTAATATGTTATGAAACTTCATGGATTACTAGAAAACATAATAACTGATATGTTTCCAACTTTCATTAATATTTTTTTAGAGGGGAATTATTCAAGGTCCAATGAGTCAAATTAATTTATCATCCATATACTGCCTTAAAATTGATGGGAAAACTAAGGTAACTAACAAGACCCTATAAAGCTACATAATATGCTATTTTGGAGACAAATTAGAGGATTGGTTATATTGATTGACCATGATAGAGTGGTGTTATAATTAAAGTTTTCACACCTTTCTAAAAACTACCATGTTTGAAGTTATTTTTGGCTATCCATCTCTAGTATCACTAATCTCATTACAAGCTCATCAAACAATCAAGAAATTGAAACTCGACTATAATAGAGAAAAGAGATTCTGGAATAATAAAATACAATTTTACTAAGTTTCAAGTTAGGTGGAAGAAATATGCAAATAAAAATAGAAAAAAGCTCGAGTTAAGGTGGGAGAATGAGTTTACTTGAAGCTTTATCCATTTTGATAGTCTAACATGTAAAGAGACAAAAGCCAAAAGTTAGCATTCAAATACTAGGGATTGTTTAAAATCACAGAAGGATAGAAATGATGGCTTACCATATGAAATTACTTGACAAGACAAGGATTCATAACATTTTCCATATCTCTCTTCTTAAGAAGAAGATTAATAAGGGAAAGGTTTCAAAACCAAGACTTCATGTTTAAATTTAAGGAGAAGACTTAGATTGACTTGTAACAATTTAGATAAAAAAAAGTCAGATCTGAGATTGTACGTTTGCATGACATTCCTAAGAGTATTGTGTCAGATCGTGATGTTAACTTCCTTAGTTACTTTTGGAAGACCTTATGGGGAAAGTTGGGAACCAAACTTTTATTTTCGACAACATGTTATCCTCAAACAGATGGGCAAACTGAGTTAGTCAATAGAACATTATCTCAACTTTAGCGTGTTGTAATACAAAAGAATTTGAAAAGTTAGGAAGAATGTTTGCCTTTTGTTGAGTTTGCTTAAAATAGAACTGTGCATTCGACCACTGGTTTTTCTCCTTTTGAAATTGCTTATGGTTTTAATCCACTAACTCCTATGGACTTAATTCCTTTACCTTGTGAAGAAAGGGTAAGTTTAGATGGTGAACAGAAGGCAAAGATGGTGAGACAACTCCATGAAAAGTTCGACTGCAAATAGAGATAAAGAATAGACTTTACGCTACGCTTCTAAAGCAAATAAGGGACGTAAACTGGTTGGTTTCCAACCTGGTGATTGGGTTTGGGTGCACATGCGGAAGGAACGATTTCCTAACCAAAGAAAATCAAAATTACAGCCTCGTGGTGATGGTCCATTTCAGGTTTTCGAGAGAATAAATGACAACGCATACAAAATTGATCTTCCAGGTGAGTATAGTGTTAGTGCTACCTTTAATGTTGCTGATCTTACATTGTTTAACACAGATATTGATTCGAGGTCGAATCCTTTCGAGGAAAGAGGGGATGATGCGGACCAGCCCAAAAACACCAGCAAGGACCCATTACATGTGCCAAATAGTCCAATGACGCGGTCTAGGACAAAGGCATTGAAAGAGGCTATTAATGCATTGGTTTTAAAGGTTTCAACCAGGTCAGAATTGCAAGGACCATTGGAGTATCAAGAGGAGACCCTAGTACATCTTATCCATGTGCAGGAGGGGTCCAATACAACCTTATTTGGGTCATGAAGTGAGGACAACAAATGAGCCAAAACAATCCTACTACAACTTGGAAACATGGGATTGATGAGATGTATGAAAGAGAATAAATAAACCTTATGAGCTTTATTTAAGTTAGTTAGCTACAACCCAAGGCTTGTTTGGGCTTAATTAACACTTTGTTTTCAGCTAGGATCCAAGGCTTGCTTGGATAGTAATGGGCTTTTCAATTTAGGATTTTGGGTCAGTTTTTAGTGGACCTCTTTTAAGTCCACATAAGAGGTCCATTAGGGTTAGTTTTTAAAAGACTATTTAAACTCATGTTAGGAAAATTTTGGCAGCCATTGATTAATTTTAATTCTAAACTTTTCAGTTTATGTGTGAGAGTGATTCTTGCATTCTTTAGTTCTTGAACGAACTGAATCCGACTTATCAAAGATTAATTGGCTTCGTGGCGTCATTCTACTCATTTTAATAGTGCTGGTGCTTTGGGGCAGGTTTCCATTGTGTCACACTCCTATCGGACCTATTTCGGCTTTCCGGGATCAGATCTCATTCTTGGTTGTGGGTTGTGTGACCACGTGATCACGAGGTTCGCATCAGGTGGTATTAGAGCTAGGCTCCGAAACAAGGTCATATAATTCTGTTATTTTCATGTTTTTTTAGTGTTCCTTGAGGTTTTCCAGTGTTTGTGTTCATCTCCTTGTTCTTCGTGTCAGCGTCATCTAATAAAAAAAAGAGTTTATATTTCATCGTTTTCTGTTTCTTCATTTCAATATCTTAAGAAAAAAAACAGAAAAGAAAGAAAAGAAAGAGAGATAGAGGCATTAGTTGAAATTTGAAGAATCATTGAAATCTTGCCGCTGAAAACACTACTCTAGGAAACATAAGCAAACCACATTGGAATCAATTGAAAATTCATATTTTGTCTATTGGGGTTCAGATAGTATCATATGTCAAATTTGGGCTTATTCTAATATTGATTTCTTGAGGGTTATTTCGATATTCATTTCTACCGTAGAAACACTACCTTAGTGAACCCACATAAAAACACTTTAGAATCAATTGAAACTTTACATTCTGTGTCTTGGGGTTGATATCGCATGATATATTAAATTGGGGCTTATTTCGATATCGTATACTAGAGTTTTCAATTGGAGGTTCATTTGTGCCGCAAATTGATCATACAAGGGTTTATGTACCTAGAAGTACGAGAACAACCTATAAATTGAGTGTTTTTTTAGTATTAAAATACTAAATATTGATTTTGAGGTCATTTCGAAGTCGTTTGCTCTGGGTTTCAATTATGTTATGTAAAATTTGTATAAGAGGTTAGATTCTGGTCAAGTCTTAAAACATGATCCTTACTTCAATTATCTAGTAGTCAAGTAATTGTTTTCGCTAGTATTCGCTTCTGTTTTATTTTGTGTCTTCGTATCGTCCACAATTCCTACAAATTTGCATTGCACTCGCGAAATCGTAATCGTATTTTTCTTTTGCTTTGTTTTCAGTATTTTTATTGCTTCTTGAGTCTGAAAATCATAATTAGAGTGCACTGCGAAGGCTATTAACTTTGATTTGTTGATTTTAGTTCTGAAAGAACCAAAAGAAAGCAAGTTGTGAGGTAAAAGGTGTAGTGAGCTTACTAGAGTGAAAAGCCTTGATTTTTTTTTGTGATACACGAGAGTTGTGAGGATTTTTTTTTTTGCTACTAACCAAATTTTGCAGATTCAAAGGATGTCTAAAAACAACGAATCAACGACACAAAATGTTGACGTAGCATTCCAATTACGAGCCATGGGTCAACAACTTGAGTTGTTGTCTAGGACATACAAAGATCTGAAAGATGAGGTGAATTCGATAAAGCAACAAAATAGTGGGGCTGATCGCCGAGGAAATATGGTCCGTATGGCCGTACGGAATAACAGATTTGATTTTGAAGAGTATGTTGATGAAAACGCAGATGTGGGCGAAGATTACTATGATTTTGCATCTATTGGCCAAGGAATTAGGTCTGGACCGAACAGAGCTAGGAGGAATGTGAATTTCCGTGGCATGGGGAATTATGAAGATATGGACGGGGACACCATCAAAATGAAAATTCCAAACTTTCAAGGTAAAAATGATCCCTGAGGCTTACTTGGAGTGGGAGAAAAAGGTAGATTGGATTTTTGATTGTCATGGCTATTCTGAACAGAAAAAAATGAAATTGGTGATGATTGAGTTTACAGAATATGCAATGATTTGGTGGGATCAGATTGTAATCAGTAGGAGGAGGAATGGGGAGCGACCCGTTCAGACCTGGGGTGAGATGAAAGTCTTAATGAGGAGACGATTTGCGTCAAACCACTATTACAGAGACTTATACCTGAAGCTCCAAGGTCTGAATCAAGGCTATAAGACAATAGATGAATATCACAAAGAGATGGAGATAGCAATGATTCGGGCTAATGTTGTTGAGGATAGAGAAGCCACCATGGCTAGATTTCTTAATGGGTTGAATCCAGACATTGCCAATGTGGTAGAGCTACAACACTATGTGGAGCTAGAGGACATGGTTCACATGGCTACGAAGGTGGAGAGACAACTTAGGAAGGGACATGTTGCGTCAGGGTTTAATTCGGGTTTTTCATCATCTTGGAAGACAAATCTGAAAAGAGAGGGTACTGTCCAGCCACGATCCTTTGTTCCTTCTAAAACTGAACCATCAACGGCTAAAGTTGATATCCCTACCGGTGCTAAAGGTAAATCTGAAACTCAACCTAAACGTACGCATGATGTTAAATGTTTCAGGTGTCAAGGGCACGGACATTATGCTTTGGAATGTCCAAACAAGAGAATAATGATGATTAGAGATGTTGGTGATATGAAATTAGAAAGTAACAGATCTGATTGCGAAGGCATGCCGCCATTAGAGGATAATGATGGGGATGACTTAGCATTACCGGTTGCGGAGTCCTTGGTTATAAAGCGTACACTTCAGGTTCAGGTCAAGAAAAATGAATCTAATCAACAAAGAGAGAATATCTTCCATACGCGCTGTTACGTACAAAGCAAGGTGTGTGGTTTAATTATTGATAGTGGAAGCTGTGTTAATGTTTGCAATACCACCCTTGTTAGTAAACTGAATTTGAGTACTGTTAAGCATGTGAAACCATATAGATTGCAATGGCTAAATAATAGTGATGAAGTGAAAGTGACTAAGCAGATTGTGGTCCCATTTTTTCGATTGAGAAATATGTTGATGAAATTCTGTTCGATGTGGCACCAATCGAGAAGCCCGTAAAGTTGCAATGCGTGGACTATAAATTTGCAGGCCTAAATACATTGGAGAAACTAAATTTAGGACCCACGTAGCTTTGAAAGGGGCCCATGTTGAATGATGATAGGTTGAAGGGACGTTTTCACTTTTCACGATGAAGTAGCTCGTAATTACGAAGGCAATTGCACCAGTGCCACAGAGAACAGTAGCTTTTGCCACAACTGCAAATCTTCCGGGTTCTGAATCCTGATGTTGTCCCTGCAAAACATCTGGAGTACGCATTTGGGGCTCAAGTTCAACAGAAAATAGAAATGTCTTTATTCAGAAAGTGGAATGATTCGAATAGTTCTCAACACATTAGAATAATTAAGAGTAATATTTCTGTTATATTCAAATGAGGCATGATTATGGGATACATTCAGCTATTTCTGTAAATTCAATAAGAGATCCGCCACCAATTTACAACCTATACAGATCACAGCCCACTTTATCACATTTATGCACAAGTAGATAAGAAAAGCTTTTAACATCTTGATCTACTACCCCTTTAGATGATTCCAAGACTCTTTTTTTCTCCTCCACCTTCGAAATGTCGTTTTCTTGTACTTCCATATTCTAAATTTTTGTCGATCCCTCAACCAGCCAGAGTAATTCTTTCCCTGTTCGCATTCGATGAAGTCTGATAAATCATCTATAACATTGGATTTGGCATCCTTCCCTAGCACGCACTTCAGGAAGATCTCACCATTGCAGGTTTCCTTGTAATCTTCCATGCTGACTACAGAATCCAACTCATTCATGATGGAGCCATATTCTGACGTTCCTGCTTGATTGTGTTGTTTTCTGCCGTTGGAACATATGGTGGAGTGTTTTCTGCCGTTGGAACATATGGTGGAGTGTTTTCTGAATAAAACAATAAAAGCCAGCGAAAAATAGGTGATGTTATCATTTTTCTTGACACATGCAGTCTAAACAAAAAAAGGATGGTATCGCCAAAAAGTATAAACAAAAAATACAATTCTGGCAGCATGCATATTTCAACAGCATCGTACTACTTGAAAAAGAGACGCCATTAAATTTGAACAAACAATTTGATATACTGTAGACATGGGTCATTCCTGTATAGTGAGCAAAGTGGTTTATGCTGCAGCCCTCTTGACTAAATAGCCAGCAGAAACCAAATAAACCCTAGTTCTGGCATAGAACTTCAACATTTCCATTGTAGTTTATGAGATGATTGCATTATTTCACTATTATATATAAATTACAGCATTAAGATTCATTTTAATACAAAAGAAGTCTCTTATTTCAAAAACTATCAAATAATTTCAGAAATCAAAGTGAAGACTATATGAATACACATCTACAACGACCAAGTAACTTTTAGAAAGAACTAGTCACTAGTGCATTTGATACAGCTTCATCCACATTAATTTTTAACTCTCTAGATGTGCAAAGCATAATGGCATATAAACAATAACCTTTTGAAATACAGAAGCATGGAGAAAAGAAATCCTTTTGGGCAAATTGTAAATGCCTATATGTAACTTGCAATATTAATTAATAAAAACCAACAGAAAATTGGAAAGCAAAACAACAACTAAAGATGCTAAACTTGAGTTATTTAATTTTCCCTGTTCACAATTTTTGCACCATCAAGATAAACAACTCTGCATAAACAGCAGAAAAAGTACAGTGCTCAACAAACAAGGCCTGCCACAGGAAATTAATGGCACGGAGGTTGCATGCAACAGAAAAAGAAATGGAGCATGGTATCTTAAAAGCGAAAATCTATGAATAGAGGCGAAGGTGTCCAGTGAAGTATCAATCGTGAAGAGGCAAGATCATTTACCTCAAGTACATCTCGTGAATCTTTCGAATTTTTGATGAAACTATTTGGCTAGACTTTGAGATTGCCGTGACCTGCATCATTATTGGAAAATGCTAATGGGCTGGAAACACAGCAACAGTAAAACTGAGAAGGCCAGTAAATTAAGAAACCAAACTTACCCCTTCAAATTTATCAGAGGATTTAGATGAAAAGGATTCCAAGCTGGAACCAAATAATGAATCGGCTGCAGCTAGATCCCCCTCCTCAATAATAAACATATTCAACAATACCATCAGTGCAAATAAACAGTCCTTAACTAAAAAATCAAGTCCGCTAGCATAACTCAATGACAGCAATCCTGAAAAGTGAAAAAACATCCACTTGGACTTCTTATGCCTTGCTGGGTGAGATCGCAATGTTTCACATAAGAACTTTTGAATTGGTAAACTGATGCTGAAGTGCTCAAAACAACCAAGAATATCCACTATAACATCACAGCCCTTGCATGAAGACACATCTTCCAGTGATTTTGGGCAAACTGAAAACCTAAGATGCTTTACATACCATATAGCTTGCAACATTGAACTACTCATTAATTTCAAGATGGAAGCTAGAAGATATATGTCTTGAGAGCTGGTTTCCTCTTTTTTGTACAGTAAAGTGTCGCCATTATCATCAGATGGATTTCTAAGTATTATGCAACTTAAGATTGATAGAACCTCATCTTTAAACGATTCATCAACAATGCACAGGCTCTCCTTCATGAAGGCAATAGAGGCAGCCACCAGTTCAGAATTTGTTCTAGAAGACATACTGCTTAAATAGGAATTCCATGCATCATATGACTTGGAAATTAAATGATGTAGTTTGTCTCTTGTGGCTGGATGAAGAAAACATTCAAAATTCAGCTTACTGCTGCTCCCATGCAAATCTGATCTGATAAAAGAACTATTGTCGCCCAAAAAATCATCATCAACATGCAAACTAGACATGTGCCTAGTATACAAGAAGATAGACCTTTCAAATGCCACTGTATAACAATCCATAAGTTTAAGATCCAGCACCGTATTTGGTTGAGGCATGCGAATACCAATGGCTTCAGAAACCATTAAAATCAAGTATGCCTGAAACAATTTGGGTGCAGAAAGCATGATGGGATTGAGAAGCAATGATAAGGCAGCCGGCAAGCTCATTTCAGGAATTCTGAAATCGTCCCTGTGACACCAAAATAATCTGTTGTGGAAATTTTCAAAAGCTTGCTCATCAGAAAGTGATACGACAAAATGAGCACAAATCACCTCGAGAACACTTCCAATATTGCCATGCCCAGAGGGGCACATGAATAGCCTTTCGCTTCTGGAAGGTGCACAATCAATCATCACAAAGTACTGTCTCAATGTTTGACGCACCAAAAGCTCATCTGCAAATACCTAATGATGATACCTAAATATTAAGTTGGGTTTGGCAGATTAAAAAGCAGCTATGAGCTATCAGGAGAAAAAGGAAAGCATCAGAAGGAAATGAAAGGAGAAAAGACTCCATAAATATGAAGTCATTCCCTTGAATAGATAGGATATGACATGAACTTTTAACTAGAATTATTTTTTGTCAATGAAACTAGCATTGACGAAAAATGAGGACCATCAGACAGATTACAAATGTACCCCCATCCTAGATAGGATCGTCAAAAAAATTGGTTCTCTCTGATAAACCTGGATTTCTTTCACATTATGCAAATAAATGCCTGCCCCTATTATCTTTAGAAAACCAAATATTGTGCTCCAGTGAGACTTAGCGGTGCCTCAGGTTAGGATAAATCCAGGTCTAAAAATCTCATGTCCAGGAATGAAAAAGATCTAAATGAGATGAGATTATCTCGATCCATAGAAGTGAAGTAGTATATTTTGAATTCATTGAAGCTAGGGATGCATAAAAGACACATCTAATGTAAAGAAATCTACGTTCTACTTTTTTATAAGTCCTCCTAGCCATAATTTATGAACTTAAATTAAGCAGTACTCTTGCAAAATTGAGAACAAGATATATCATAAACCCATAAAAAACACGAATATCACCAAAGAAAAGAAAAGGGATGCAAAAACGAAAAGGTCGACCTCAAGTACAGCACAAAGAAATGCATAGCGCGGATCAGAAGGTTTCCACAAACATAAAGAAGCAACAAACTCCTCAGTAATAGAGGTGGTGCAATCATCACTAACACTTTGACGAGAAATCAACTTCTTGAAAGTAATAGAACTCTTTCCATTTCGACCACTTAACTCTGTAGTAACCAATCTGCTAAGCAAGTAAAGAATACCCAAACCCTTCTGTACGAGAAGAGGCTGGTCATATTCCATCAAAACCAGCATAACCAAACAGCATCTCAAAAGCAATTTCAGTTCTTCAATCAGGAAACATTTTCCATTATCAGCAGCTGAAACATTAAGCTCGTGCAAAGCAGAGAAGAACCCATGAAACCTAGCCTCAAGTTGCTTAAACAAAATATCGGACAGGCAGTTGATGTCTTTAAATTTGAAATTGAGCCCACATTTCTCAAACTTCATGTCTAGGGGACTGCCACTTATGGGGGTCTTCAAAGTTGACCAATGGTGAAGCAGAGCATACAATCTTTTAAGGTTGGGTGCATTTAGACCCTGCATGAAAATTGAAGTAAAGAAACAATCTTTTCAAAATGTGCTGCATGGAATTAGATGGGGGTTACTAACCTGTGGAGATTGAATTGCAGAGATTAGATGCTTGATCTTCCCCTTGGATTTCTTGGCAACCATTTTCTCCTACTATAAAGTCAAGTCTTTTTTGACAATTCTGAACAGAAAAGTTAACAAACAAGCCTTGAGCGTGGGAAAGGGGGGAGGGAAGGAGAATTCAATTGACAGTAGGAAAAAGAGAAAAAAATCAACCTTTATTGTTACTCGATAGGGCACAGCCCACGACAACAAACTTTGATTAATATTATGAGCTTTTGTTGTTAGGCCCAGCCCATTAGGAAATCTGTTGCGAGGCAGGGAAGAGATGGGAGTTAGAGACAAGGAGGAGGTTTTTATATATATATTAACTAAAATATAAATCCCGTGGCTCTTTTATTGTGTATTTATTCACTGTTTATCTAGACACAATTCATTGTAGATTACTACAATAAAATAACTATTTTACTCTCAGGACCAAAAAAATTTAACGCCTGGAACTAGGGGTGTTTTAGAATTTTTCAGGGGACATGAATGATATTTCCGAATTCATTGCACAGTAAAACTATAAAAATAGCCCCAAAAATGACAAAAGAAAGGCACCTAGAACTGGGGGTAGTTTAGAAATTTTCAAGGGACATGGATGGTGTTTTTGAATTCTTTGCACAATAAAACTATGAAATTAGCCTCCGAAAATGACAAAAAATAAGCCCCGAGCCCAAGGATATTGTTGCATTTTCCAAAATGGTATTTTTTGAGTTATTGTTGGGTCCAGGGATGTATAGGTAATTGTCCATTATTTTATTATTTTTTCTCTGAAATACTAGAGGCACGCCGTAAGGACGTAACTGCAGTATTTCATGCCATGTGCCATTTCAGGCGGTGCATGTGCCTCATTCCGGTGATAAAAAACAGTCGTCCGCCATGTCACATGGTGCACCAACATTTTCTCTTCCTTCCGGTTCACCGCGTGTCTGGTTACAGTGGTCGATGAAGCTCTGGTGGACGAGTTTAAGTTTTTTCTCCCTTTTCTCTCTCTTGCCACCCAGAAATACACTGCGGTCCTTGCGGTTTGTGACAGTTTTATTGTGCTCCCTGTTCTTTGATTTTTTTCTTTTATTACTATTTATTTCAATATATTTCATTTGACACTGATCATATATGTTGGGTTTCAATTTAGTCCTTCGTCTTTTAGTTTGTGATTTTCTTATGGTTATTTTAATTATTTCATTATTCAGGTTTTAAATGCTTCTAATTGGGTCCTCCAATTTCAATTTTTCATATATTTATCTTTCATTTCGGTCTTTATTCTTTTAATTTTTTAAAAACATTACACAACAATTTTTTTATGTGTTTATTTATATCAGTCCCAAGATTTTATTTTATTTCAATTTTGTCCTTCATTTGAAATTAACTATATAGTTTGTTTTAATTTGTTTTGATTATGTCCTCCAATTGAAATTAGTCATGTATTCTACTTTTCATTTCAATCCTTATTCTTTTATTTTTTTAACAAAATTACACTGCAACTTTTTTAAAATATATTTATTTGTTTCTATCCTAAGGATTTTATTTGTTTCAATTTTGTCCTTAAAATAGAATTAATTATATATTTTATTTTTTATTCTGGTCTTTATTCTTTAAATTTCTTATTTCTTATTAATTTCTTTGGTTTTTTCTGCCATTCTTGAACAATGTTTATTTTTTATCCGTATTTATGCATCTATGCTTTTAGTTTTTATTTTTAATTTATTTTGTTTTATTTTTTATTAGGGATTTATATTTATTTGGTTAAGTCTTGAGAAATTTTAATTTATGTCTTGAGAAATTTTAATTTATATTGGTGATCATTTTAAAATTAATATTGCTCCATTTGTTTTTGTTTTCTGTTATTTTTATATGTTCTTTGGATGAGATGATTTTATGATTTTATTGTTTGCGCCACAATAATAATAATTTTAGTGATTATTTTTTATTTTATTTTTGTAAAAATGTTTTGCTTTTTCATTTTATTTTTTTGGGCAATTTAATGATTTTAATTATTTGGGCAGTAATGCGGATAATAATTTTAACTATTATAGTAATGATAATGATGGTAACGTAGCGATGAATTTTTAATTTAGATTTTCTTCTTTTTGTAGATAGAAAATTAACTATTTATTTTTGTTATTTGATTATTGCACAATTTATATTTTGTTTTATGTTGAATTGAAAATGAATTATAAAATGAACTAATCTTAATAAATTGAATTCAATAATTAAGATATCCCAATCTTATTGATTTTTTAATAATGATGATAATTTTATACTGGTTATTTTGTTGAAATCTACTAAATAGATAAATTTATATCGATTTAAAATTAATATATTTTATAAAAAAACTTGTATTTAGCAAGAATTGTGCACAAATTTATTATTTTATTTAAATTTATATTGTAATAAAAAAAATTGTCATACAGTTAATATTTTTTTGAATTAAAACCCGCCTGCAATGAGGCGCGGGCATGGCTAGTATATATATAAAAGAAAAGTAGGAGTTATGGAGGGAAGAGATAGGGACACTTTTTGGTATAGTAATCGTTTTGGCTTCGTTTCCCGCTCATTGTTTTCGCTTGAAATCCATCATTACGTTTTTCATTTTCATTTGGTTCCTGTCATTTACACTACCCAACCTAATCCAAATCAGGCCACCACAAAGCAGAAGCAATTGTTTGTTGATTAGGGAAAGAGAGAGAGAAAGATGGGACCTTCATCTATATTGGATAAAACAACAAATGACCCAGTTGATAATTCTACCTTTTCTGCTTCTTCAGGTATTCATCCAATCTCAATCCACTTGATGTCCGTTTGATGATTGGATTATGGTTGGTTCGTTGGTTTTTCACTCCTTTTCTTTTATTTAAAATTTGATTAAGGGGTAATGATGTTCATCTATGTAGTCAGTCAAAGCATCCGACTTTCTTTCCTTAAACCAAATATCCAGTTTTTTTTTTTATATATATAAAAAGGTTAAAAATGTGCAAAATATTAAAATATGTGGTGTACAGACAGGAAGTTGTAAAGCTTCTGCTAGAAAACAAAACCTGTTCATCATTTGGGACATCTTGAAATATGAGAATGTAGATATCCTTCCTTCGTGTATAAAATGTATTAGTGCATACCCTTGACTGTAATGAGTCCTGTTCGCATTTGCCAAGTGTACTTCATCCATGTGGTTTGCCGTTTGTGGGAGCATTAGCCATATTGATTCTGTAACCTTATTAATTTGCCTATGTTCATCAAAGTCTTACTCGAATGGAAAAATGCTCAAGTCCATTTTGAAGTCCGGTTTGGAAATGTGAACAGCATCAATTTGGTACCCTGAAATGCGATCAATATTATAGTTCCATTTGCAATACCAGATTTTTGCCACTGGAAAACTTAAATTGTACGAGTGAGTAATACATGAACTAATTTGATTGATTGATAGTACATTAGAAGTCTAATGCTTTTTTCTTCATGATTGACTTCAACAATCAAATTCTTAACTTCTTTTCTTCTTTTTTTTGCTTCATCACTGAACTCATGAACTTTGCAGTGGGAACGAGGAAGAACAAGAAAGAAAAACAAAAATCTTCAGTTTCCAATGCAAAGAAGGAAGTGCCAGAAAAAAACGCTAAAGGAAAGAAGAGAAATGTCTCTGATACTAGCAAGGAAGATCATGGTGGTGGTTCATTGAAAAGGCCTAGGAGAGCTGCTGCTTGCAAAGATTTCAAGGAGAAATGTCTACGTTTGCATGAAGAGAAGTCTTCTGTTGTTGAATCAAAGAAAGAACAAGTTGTCAACGAAGAGATTTTAGCTCTTCGTTTGACTCAAGGACAAGAAGAGGGTCGCCCCAACAGGAGATTGATTGATTTTGTTGTGCATGATGCAAATGGTAACCCACAACCCTTGGAGATGATTGAAGTTGATGATATGTTTATCTCTGGTGTTATAATGCCTCTTGAGGAGAGCCTTGACAAGGAAAAAGAAGTGCCTGTTAGGTGTGAAGGCTTTGGGAGGATAGAAGCATGGGATATCTCTGGTTACGAAGATGGATCCCCAGTCATTTGGCTGAGTACTGAAGTAGCAGATTATGAATGCATTAAGCCTGCCGGTGGCTACAAGAAGTTCTTTGACCATTTCTTTCAGAAGGCACTTGCTTGCATAGAAGTTTACAAAAAACTCTCAAGATTTTCTGGAGGAAACCCAGAATTGACCCTTGATGAGTTGCTTGCTGGCGTTGTGCGAGCAATGAGAGGAAATAAGTGTTTCTCTGGCTCAGCATCCGTAAAGAATTTCCTCGTTTCTCAGGGTGAATTTATTTATCACCAAATAACTGGTTTAGACCAGACCTGCAAAAAGAATGATAAAATGTTTTCAGACTTGCCTGCTCTAGTTGCCTTGAGAGATGAAAGTCGCAATCATGGAAGTGTTCTGCTAGCAAAAGCAGTAAATTCTGGTGGCAACCTGGTGATTGATCCAGAGTCTGTGGATGGTGCTATTGTGAATCAGGCTAACCAGTCCAGCACCATAGCTGAGGAAGATGAAGATGCAAAGTTAGCAAGATTATTACAGGAAGAAGAGTATTGGCACTCTAATGTGAGGCAAAAGAAAAGTCGGGGTTCAGCTTCTGCATCGAACACAATCTACATCAAAATTAATGAAGATGAGATTGCAAATGATTACCCTCTCCCTGTGTTTTACAAACACTCTGATGAAGAAACCGATGAGTACATAGTTGTTGCAAGTGATGATGTAATTGAGCACCCTGATGATCTCCCAAGAAAAATGCTTCATAACTGGTCACTTTATAACTCAGACTCAAGGTTGATATCTTTGGAGCTCCTTCCAATGAAACCTTGTGAAGATATTGATGTCACCATCTTTGGATCAGGAAGTATGACTGAAGATGATGGAAGCGGGTTCTGTCTTGATGATGATCCTGATCAGTCTTCTTCTAGGGTTTCGGAGGCTGAGGATGACATGGGTTTGCCAATATTTTTGAGTGCCATAAAGGAGTGGATGATTGAGTTTGGATCATCAATGATTTTTATATCAATACGCACAGACATGGCCTGGTATTGTACATATTCCCATTTTGTTATTAATCAAACACTTAGCACCAACAGACACACATATCTAAAATTATTGCTCTCTTGATATTGCTGCTGATCATTTTAACTAAAGTCTTACAATTTGTTGCCAATCAAATGTCTTCTCATTGGTCATATGTTGAAACTAATTAACTGCAAGTTTATGTTTCCCTTGGGAAGTTATTTTGGGTTTTATCCAGCGAAGATTTCTGGTGTTGCAAGTGAATAATGTTATTCTCTCCTGATCTTGATGGGTGTTTTTTCTGTCTCAATATCTCCAGGTATAGACTTGGGAAGCCATCTAAACAATATGATTCCTGGTATAAGCCAGTCCTAAAAACGGTAAAGCTTGCAAGAAGCATCATTACATTGTTGAAGGAGCAAAGTCGAGTATCACGGCTTTCATTTGCAGATGTAATCCGGAAAGTGGCTGAGTTCAAGAAGGATCATCATGCTTACATTTCATCTGATCCAGCAGCTGTCGAGAGGTATGTAGTTGTGCATGGACAGATAATACTGCAGCTTTTTGCCGAGTTTCCAGATCAGAAGATCAAGAAATGTGCTTTTGTGGTCGGTTTGAATCGTAAGATGGAGGAGAGGCACCATACTAAATGGGTAGTGAACAAAAAAGCAATTGTGCAAAAGTTTCAATCCAATTTGAATCCTCGAGCAGCAATGGATTCTGTGGCTCCTGGGGCATCCAAGAGGAAGCTCATGCAGGCAACAACCACAAGGCTTATCAACAGAATTTGGGGGGAGTACTATTCGAACTATTCTCCAGAGGATTTGGAAGAGGGAGCTGATTGTGAAGTGAAAGAAGAGGATGAAGCTGAGGAGCAGGATGAAAATGAAGATGATGATAAAGAGGAGGTGGTAGAGAAAACACAAAAACCTCATTCAGTGTCTGAACGCACTAAATCACATACCTCACAAAAAGAAGTAAGATGGGATGGGAATCCTGTAAGCAAGACATCTTCTGGAGAAGCCATTTACAAGCGAGCCATTGTTTGTGGAGAGGTCGTTTTGGTGGGGAATGCTGTCTTGGTGGAGGTTGATGAATCGGATGAACTTCCTGCCATCTACTTTGTGGAGTACATGTTTGAAACACGGAATGGAAGCAGAATGTTTCATGGGAGAATAATGAAGCGAGGATCTGAAACAGTTCTTGGTAACACTGCCAATGATAGAGAGGTTTTCTTAACAACCGAGTGCATGAATTATAAATTACAGGATGTTAAGCAAGCAATTATTCTGGAAGTTCGAAAAAGACCTTGGGGACACGATCACAGGAAAGATAACACCAATGCTGATAGAATTGATAGGGAAAAGGCAGAAGAGAAGAAGAAGAAAGGATTGCAAGTAGAATATTACTGTAAAAGCTTGTACTGGCCGGAAAGGGGTGCTTTCTTTACTCTCCCGCATGATACTATGGGTCTTGGGTCTGGTGTCTGCCACTCTTGTAACTTAAAAATAGCTGAAGAAGACAAGGATATTTTCAGAGTAAATTCTTCTCAGACAGGATTTTCATACAAGGGAAATGAGTACTCTGTCCACGATTTTGTCTACGTGAGCCCTCATCAATTTTCTACAGAAAGGGGGGAGAATGAAACTTTTAAGGGTGGAAGGAATGTTGGATTGAAGCCTTATGTTGTGTGCCAGTTGTTGGAGGTTGTTCCAAGGAAACCAAAACAAGCCGAAACAAGATCCACCCAGGTCAAAGTTCAAAGATTTTTCAGACCAGATGATATTTCACCTGAGAAGGCATATTGTTCTGATATTAGGGAGGTAAAAGCTTCTTTCTAAAACTTTTTTCTGTATAATTATGTTTTATAAGTTTTGTGGGTCTTTAATCACACTTTGAGCATATCATTTTGGCATTCATAGTCTCATACATATTTATCTGACAAATTTGTACTGAAGGAACTCTAGAAACTGCTCTGACACCAGAAATGTGTTGATTTTGCATAATTATTGGTAGAAATAATTATCAATCTCCCAATTTTAAGTTTCCTTTTCTTGCTTCAGTCCATACAAAGCTTTTGGAGTGTAGACTTTGCTGCTTCTTTCTAGCTACTAATTTAATTTCTTAATCTCAGATATATTACAGTGAAGAAACACATCTTTTATCAGTCGAGACAATTGAAGGGAAATGTGAAGTCAGAAAGAAAAATGACATTCCAACATGCATTGCTCCTGCAATCTTTGATAATATCTTCTTCTGCGAGCACATGTATGATCCTTCTATAGGGTCCCTTAAGCAGGTGATTTATCTTTTGTTCATTCCCATAATGTTACATACTGACCGAGTCTATCAGTTTATGGAAAATTATCAATCTAGTAAATTTCTAAAGCCATCAAATGCACCATGCACGTGAGCTCTTCCTGTTGTTTCCCTGGGCAATAAATGAGTTTCACTATTAGACTTTGCTCCCGGGAGCTATAAGTAATCTTCCAGTTTCATCGTGGACAGCTACCTGCTCAAATCAAATCGAAGTTTTCAGCAGTGGGTAGAGATGGTGATGTTACATGTAGAAAGAGAAAGGGAAAGTCTAAAGAAGGAGAAAATGATATAGAAGCTGACAAACAAAGGGAAGCATCTCCAGAGAACCGTTTGGCCACGTTGGATATTTTTGCCGGTTGTGGTGGCTTGTCTGAGGGATTGCAGCAAGCTGGTAGTGCTCATCTCCTTCTATACGCTTCACTTGGAGTAATTATTGAGATTTAGTCCTATTGCAAGATAAATTGATAATTGGCTATTTTAACCATTGCAGGTGTCTCATCAACCAAGTGGGCTATTGAATATGAAGAGCCTGCTGGGGAAGCATTTAAACTCAACCATGCAGGGTCATTGATGTTTATTAATAATTGCAATGTGATCCTGAGGTAAGTGGTTGTATGGTGATTGAAACATTTTTCTCTCATTTTCTAGTGACTTATCATGGATTGTAATGAAGGGCTGTCATGGAGAAATGTGGAGATGCAGATGACTGTATTTCTACTCCTGAGGCCACTGAATTGGCCTCATCACTTGATGCAAAGGTGATTGATGGTTTGCCATTGCCTGGGCAGGTGGATTTCATCAATGGAGGGCCTCCATGTCAGGTATTCATGGCCTTTCTTTGCACTAACCCAAGGCATCTGATATCTCTGAAATTTATGGACCACGCTCAAAAAAGAATTGTATCTTTGCAGGGCTTCTCCGGAATGAATAGGTTTAATCAGAGCTCGTGGAGTAAAGTTCAATGTGAGATGATCTTAGCATTCTTATCCTTCGCTGATTATTTCCGCCCAAAGTATTTCCTCTTAGAGAATGTGAGGAACTTCGTATCTTTCAATAAAGGCCAGACTTTCCGTTTAACTATCGCTTCTCTTCTTCAGATGGGTTATCAGGTAGATATTGCGATGCCATTGGAATTAACCATGGCCGTGTACTTCAATTTTTGTAAGCAGAAAGCTAACTGTATATAACTGTGTCGACATGTGTATGATTGTGTTAGGTGAGGTTTGGTATTTTGGAGGCTGGAGCATTTGGAGTATCTCAGTCACGCAAACGGGCCTTTATATGGGCAGCCTCCCCTGAAGAGATACTCCCAGAATGGCCAGAGCCAATGCATGTTTTTGCTGCCCCAGAGTTAAAAATCGCATTGTCTGAGAAATCACAATATGCTGCTGTTAGAAGTACTGCTTATGGAGCTCCTTTCCGTGCAATAACAGTCAGAGATACAATTGGTGATCTCCCTGATGTACGGAATGGTGCCTCTAAGACAAATTTGGAGGTATATAAGATGTTGAAATTTTCATCTGAAACTTGTTACTGGTAAGTAATATGGTCACAGGCATGATCACTAACCCCTTTGCTCTGCAGTACGGAAATGATCCTATCTCTTGGTTTCAAAAGAAGATTCGAGGCGACATGGCTGTCTTGACTGACCATATATCAAAAGAAATGAATGAGCTGAATCTTATCAGGTGCAAGAAGATCCCAAAGCAGCCAGGTGCTGATTGGCGTGATCTTCCTGATGAAAAGGTACAAGCACACCTTATTGAGACTTTCAGTGTGAGGCTAATGCATGGTGAAAGTAGAGATGAATAATTTGCTATGATGTAATGATTTGCAGGTCAAATTGTCTACTGGACAAATGGTTGACTTGATACCATGGTGCTTGCCAAACACAGCTAAACGACACAATCAGTGGAAGGGGCTATTTGGAAGGTTGGATTGGGAAGGGAACTTCCCGACATCAATAACAGATCCTCAGCCAATGGGAAAGGTGGGGATGTGCTTTCACCCTGAACAGGACAGGATTCTTACTGTTCGTGAATGTGCACGATCTCAAGTAAGTTCAATTTCTCCAGTCTGATTGACCATTGTTCAAGTTTCTATGACACCAAGTTGCCAGTGCTTGCAAGAATCGTCTACCTTGCTTCTTTCTTGATGATCTTACGTAATAACTCATGCACCGCCGCTCCCTCAGGCGAATGCATGGCTTCGTTATTTTATTTGTTTCTTTTACTATTTGACTCTTCGGTCTTTTGTAATCTACTTTTGGAGTGAACCACTCACAGTACACACACTGAAGACGGCTACTGAGTTTTGCATTTTTTATTATTTCTTTGACCAGGGATTCCCGGATAGCTATCAGTTTTCCGGTAATATTCATCACAAGCACCGGCAAATCGGAAATGCTGTCCCTCCTCCTTTAGCATATGCTTTGGGAAGGAAACTTAAGGAAGCACTGGATCGTAGGAGGCAGGAATAGTTGGACTGGAAGGTCCACAAATTGTTAGAAAGTAGAGGGTTTCATGAGATGGGGAAAACACTTGGGTCTTGTAATATGCCATTTATATGTTGTGTTCTGGTGTCGCTCTCGGGCATTAAGCCGCTGCAACCATGGTGTGTGTTCAGCATAGTAAGTTGTAATTAGATTGTGCTTATTGGTTTTGCCTGTTGTTTAACTACAATACACGCCCTATATGGTTGGCTCGTGATACATTGCGGTCGAATTACTTTTATTAATGTAAAAAATAATAATATTCTTGAAATAGAAAAAAAATTAAATCATCCGGGTTAACTTAATATGACTCAATTAGTTTTGTAGAAAATAACCATATAACCGGTAAAAATATAGTTTAACTCAAAATTTAATATCATTCATCTATGATTTTGTTTCTTAATTAATCTTTTTTAGATAGAGATTTGTTTTAAGTTATTTTGCGATAATTTATTTTTTAAAGAGATTTTTTGGATTCATCTTGATTTTTTCTTCTTCTTTTGTATAGACAAATTTTAATTTTTGAAATGAAAATATTTATTTTCATATAATATTTATAATGTGTTGTCTTACATATTACTTTTCCCCCTTTTTATTTTATTTTAATGTGTACATATATTTTTCTTATTGTTTGATTGATTAAAAAACTATTTTAATAAATAAAATCTGCATATACAACCGGATAAGCATTTTTTTTATTATTAGTTCTAATATGTATTGTCTTGCATAGTATTTTTTATTTTATTCAGTTAATTTAATATGTATGTCTATTTATATTATTATTTGATTGAATACAAATTATTTTAATAACAATTTCCGCAAGCATAACTGAGTAAATATCTTGTCTTGCTATATTAAATCTATATTTGTCTTTTGATTTTTTATATTTTATGTTTAGTCATTATTATGACTTTATTTATTTATTAACATAGTTTCATATTTTATGTTTAGTCATTAATGACTTTATTTATTTATTAACACATAGTTCTTGATTTATTTGATTATATTTATCCATAAAAAAATTATTCTCTCTTAATTTTTTTAATTATAAAAATATGTTGAAAACACATGCATATATTTTTTTAGGAGAAGAAATATTTAATCGCTATGAAGCATGAGTCAAATAGCTAGTTAACATTAACAAACTCTAAATGGTTTGGGCAAATATTATTTGGATTTGTGAATTAAGGATCAAGTAATTCTGGACTAACATAATTCATTTAGGCACCTCATCTTTCCCTGAATGGTGGGATGAAGTTGTGTTAGGGTGCAATATGGTTCAACCTTGGGGCGATTTTCTCTTATTTAGGATGGTTTTATAATCTCAAAAGCATGTTTTTTCATTAAACTTCCTTGCTCTCATTGCTTTCTAGGTTGTTGGTGCAAGTTGTTTGCACTTTCTTCTAGGTTTTGGATGACTAAATCTTTTTTGGTGCCTTGTATTCAACTTTATGGGCCTCTGCTATGATGGGATTTGGAAGTGGCTTGAGGTTGCAGGCCAGGCTTTGACTTAGTTGTGCTACAGTTATTTTATTTTGTTCATGTTTGTTGCCTTATAGAAGATTACCTAGTGTCATGATTATGCATTAAATGCAATGCAAGTCTTTTGTTCTTTGACAACATTGGAAGATCAACTAGTTATTAGGTTTGATTAGACATTTATTTGATCTAGATAGTTGGTTAAGGAATTTCAATTCCAAGTCTTTTTTTTTGTGTTCACAAGTTGTTTAGATGTGAACAAGTTTATGATTTTTAGCGTTATTCTGGTTTGGTTAGTTTTATTGTTCATTTTAGTTGGTCTTTGCTTGCTTTTTTGTTTTTTTGTTTTTTTTATCATTTAGGTGATGTTTCATTGTTTCTTAGTCCCCGTTTGACATTAGAGTTTTTGAAAAAAAATCACATTTTTTTTACATTAAATTAATTTGTTTTGGTGTTTTAAAATAATTTTCATGTGCTAATGTCCAAAATAATTTTTTAAAAATAAAAAAAAATAATTTTAATGTATTTTTGAATGACAAACACTTTAAAAACACAACCGCAACCACACTCTTAAACAAAAAATTATTCTATCATGCTACTATTGTCCTAGTGCTTCCTATGGTTTGACATTTTTTTTTGCTTGGGTCACGCAGGGAGGTTCATTTGCATATACTTTTCATTCTCTTTCATGCGTCTCTTTTAGGTCTAGTTCATTTGTTTTCTATTCATTATGTTTCGTTGTTCTTTTATATTGGTTTCTTTGAGAGTATCTTGTTGGTTTTTTAATGACTTTGATTAGTTATGCAAGTTACCATGGTCTTCAAGTTGTTCTAATGAGTTGCTCTCCTTTTGGTTTGTTATTCTTATTTGTATGATCTTTTGGTGTTCTCTCTTTAGAGGTTCATCTTTTTCTCATTGCTTGTTTGTCAATCTTTATGAGTTTTTGGAAATATTTTATATGTGAGATATAAGCTTTGAGAATTGATAAATGGGTGTTTATTAGTTGCTTCTATAGGATAATGCATCCTTATCATGATTTCTATAGGGTGTTATTTTTTAAGTTTGTTTTCTATTATGGATTGGTTCCTTTAGTTGTCATAGGGTTATGCAATGATTACACTTTCTTTTTGCATTTCTCCTGCATTTCTTAATTTTTGACAAGGCTAAAGCTTATGCCTTTAACTTATGAAGCATACACAAATAAAAGTCAAATAAAATATTTATAGGTGGTAGTGTCATCATTGCCTTACCTTAACTCTAATGATCCAAGTTCCCCATAAATCGAGTCTTACCCCACATGCTCTTCTACAACTTTAAACGATAATTATTATTACTTGCACATTCCAATTTAAATTCCCTTCATATCATGATTTCACATAACACATTCCAAACACAAGTCCACAATCAAAGCACATTATGCATTTTGGTTTAACTAAACTAGAACACCATTCAAAGTTGTAATCATATCTATAGTTGTGGAAAATAGTTTTAGGCATGGTTTATCTTTTTAAAAGCTAAGACATAAATCGACACCTTTGATGCAATAATAAACACCTAGTTATATTGTTTGCATGCCCAAAATTACTAATTATAGAGCCTGTTTGGCACAGCTGTTGTTGTTGTGGTTAAGGTTGAAAAAAAAAACAGTTTTATGAAAAACGCTTTTAGTTGTGGCTCATAACTGAAATTGAAGTGTTTGGTTAAAACTGTGGTTGAGTTTGAGGTTTAATGAAAAGCAGTTTCGAGTGTTTGGTTATCATGCTTTTCATAGTGTTGTCAACTTGTGAAATTATTTTAAAACACACACACACACACACACACACACACACACACACACACACACACACACACACATACATATATATATATATATATATATATATATATATATATATATATATTGTAGATTAAAAATCATCAAAATAAAATGTAATTAATAATTCTAGTAAATTCTACTTTCAAATCCATCATGAACGCGTCTGTGATTTCTGACTATGTGATCAATGAACAACATCTGGTAAAACATCTTTAGAAACAAAAATAATTAAAATAAATATTTTTTTTATTCATAAATACTTTTAAAATACAGTGACAAATCATGTCTACGTAACAAACAAACAAATATAGTTTTAAATAGTGTAAATATAGTTTTTTTTTGTCTATATATACTCCAATGATAAAAGCAATTTAGAAGAGCCATTTTAAATATAGTGCAATTAATTTGTATTTAATTTAATTATAAAATTAATAGGAGTAAGTTATATAATCAAATAATTACTTTAAAAAAAAACTCCAACAATATAATTATTAATTTTGTATATAATTTTTTACTCTTTTGTTGAGGTATTTTTTAATAAAAACAAAAACAAAAACAAAAACAAATATTTTTATTTTTAATATAGTTACATCATTTTCAATATATATATATATATATATATATATAATTATATTCTACTATATATATAATTATATATATATATATATATATATATATATAATATAATTAATAATAGAAAATGACCACCATTCTAACCCATAACCAAATCCTCAAAGAGCTGCGGAAAAAAAGGGTGGATACGAATTGTTTCTTTATTTATTTCGAAGTGCTTGATAAGGAATGAAAAAGGAAAGTCTTGCATTTCATTATGCAGATAGCCTCTATAATGGGCTTTACCATTACAAAACCACTTCGTGGAAGTGACTGTGTTTGGTGTTTGGCTTTGTAGGGGGAAGAGTGGTGCTCGGAGGGTGTTGTGTGAACAGAGGCCGAGGGAGGTGTGGCTGAGGGAGAAGGGAAGGTGGGTGTGGCTGAGGGAGAAGGCTTCAGTGACTGGTGTGAGGCTTCGGTGACTAGTGTGCTTGAGGGAGAAGGTGTTGGTGACTGGTGTGACAGAGGGAATGCAGGTGGGTGCGCCTGCGGCTGCGCGTGGTGAAAAACATGTCTGAGATGTTTCTCAAATTGAGTTTCAAACTCAGTTTTTTAGGTGGATCCCACCGCACAAAACTGTGGTTCGATTTTTTACCAAACAACATGGCTCTGCGGTGAGCCTCGACCACAAAAGCCACCGCGGAGCCAAACACCCACATAGTAGTACACAAAATTTGTCCAGTAGGTTTTGGTTTAGAGCTTTACTTGGTGTTTGGATAATATAAGAGTTGTAAAAATCTAAATTAAGAAATATTAGTTTTACCATCTTGTATAATAATGAACCTATTTATAAACTCATCATGAATTGTTATCTGATCAAACTATTATGGATGCCTTAATAGTAAGTGACTAGCATGCATTAAGACTACATCACACATATTCATATTCATTTAACCATATTAAGACTACCTTATCTAAATACTTCCTAATAGCAAACAAATTTATACTTGCTTAATAACCTTTACTTCACCATATTCATTCACTATTGCAATCTATAAGGCCTATGATGCTTAATGCAAATTAGATTAATTTTTTTCACAATAGTATCATTAGCTATATTAGCACAATTACCACCATCAATTATCATGCTACACACTTTGTTTTGTATATGACATTAAGTGTGAAATATTTTTTCTCATTATTTTTCCACATCATCTTCTTTGATTTGTATGTTCAGTACACGCCTTATAACTAAAGCCTCCCTCTCAACATGATATGCAATCTCCTTATCACTATTATTATTTACAGGTGGTATCACTTCACTTTCAAATTTGTCACTTTCATATTCATCCTCTCCATTATCTTTTATAAGCATAACTCTTCGGTTTAGATAATGAGATGCAATGTGCTCATTCCCTAAACACTTAAGACATTTAATGTATGTTTCACGAGTAGGTTGAGATTCAAATTTACCTTTTATCATCCATATGAACATCTTTTTTAAACTTAGGTGGTTCGGCCTTTGCATGAATATAAAGCTTTGGTTAGACAACCCTCTCTCTTTCTTCAAATTTAGCCTTCATGCCGAGGAAGATGAAGCTGAATTGGTCTGAAAATGTGTGTTGCCCCTTCTTTTTATTTGTCTTTTTACCTTTGTTGTCATATAGACCATGACCTCCAATTCCATATAATGTTATAATTGTACAACATTCACAATGTCTTTAGCCCATTAAAAAAATCTAGTCATAGTAGCTTCTTTATACTCAATCATATTGGCTCGAATTATTATGATCTCCATCTTCTTCAAATAGTCATCCATAGACTTAAAACCCTGGCTCAAACCGTGCACTTTCATATACAAATCTCTATAATAGTGGTTAGGGACAAATCACCTTCTCATTAACATTTTATCTTCTTTCATTATGTTACTAACCTTTTTTTACTTCTCATCTTACTTATCACATTTTGATTCCACCAAATTAGTGTATACTCTATAATTCCATTGATTATTAACTTCACCTTTTTTGCCTTCAAATAATTATGTCAATTATAAATTCAATCCACCTTTTTCTTCAAGATTGTTTTTACTTAGAAAAGTAGGTATTTTTTGTTTGATGACATCCAAATCACCATCTACATCATCTTGTCCCCTAAAATTATGATAGTTTCCCCTTTGGCCGAATCGGCCCCAAGTTGTATTCTCAAAATCCCTTTGGTTTCTAGGATACCAAAAACCTTTCCCTATGGCCAATGGTCTCATCCTCAAAATCACCATCCCTAATATCATCAATGTTCTCCTTAAAAACCTCATAATGCTAACCTTCCTTTTTGGCCATTCTATCATTATTTGATTTCGGTTCAACTCAAACCTTCCTTGCATTATATGTGATTATAGTGGTTTCATTACCACGTTTCTCCACTATATCAAGTCTATCACACATGTTTCCCCACTATATCAAGTATATCATACATGTTTCCCATCACAAATTTATCTTCTCTATTATTTTCATCATGGCATGCTTTTTAAACTTAAGCTCAACATCGGGAGAGAATGGTGTGTTGTCATGATCTGACATAATATTACTTATAAAAATTAGTTTATGGTAAAAAAATCCTCATGTCACTCATGTTTTGTTCAACCACTATTAATATTCTCACACACTTACACCTTTCGTTTCATCTTCTTGCAATTCTTATGGAACTACCAAATACAATTAGCTTTGCAACACATTCCAAATAGGTGTGTATGACTCAAGAAGAAAAACACACACATAAACTAGCAAAACAAAATGACAATCATAGTCTCGTGAGTAGCAAACGAATCTATATGAAATATTGACGAAACTGAAGATAAAAAAAAACAAAGTATGCAAAACGATGCAACGACACCAAAAAATGTTAGATATATTCTAAATATGCTACAAGAAATGAAAACAACATAAACAAGATAGATTTCAAAGTTGACAAAAAAAATTTGTTTACGACAAGTCCAAATCTGGAACTTAAGGTAAAAAAAGTCTAATTGAGCAATAATTTATGATGAAGTGCAATTGCAACCCAAATAGACTCCAATAATTAGACTTTTGAATTTAAGCTAATTCTAAACTAATTTAAACCAATTTTCCTTTGTTGAGTTTTCTGAGGTAGAAACCAATAAATGAGTTTAAACGAACTTTTTTTTATGCTAATAATATATTTTGGATAGTAATGGAATGAAATAACACTTTTTTTTTATATTTCAAAAATTCAAGAAGAAGAAATTGGATGCTAAGGAATTTTTGCAGAATCAACAAGAAACAAAAATTTCATAAGGATATAACCTGATTAATGGAGTCAAACTTTGATATCAAACAATGTGAACCTCTTGAACACGTGGTAAACAACCTACACTCAAAGACATCAATTCCCATAAAGTCAAGTAAATTAGGTTTGGTAGTAGTGTGACACAAATATAACTTGTATCTAAACACTAACACTATTGAATTTGAACCTCCATCCAACAAATAACAATCCATGAACAAGATGTATGAATTGACACCACGAAGTCAGTTGAACCTCAATAAGTCATTTTTAGTCCTTTAGAGAATAAGGAATAGAGAATTCTCACTCTCACAAGCACACAAAGTTAAAGTCGTAATCTGAATATCATTAAGAAAAAAACATAATGTGAAACTTGGATTACATGTGTATTTTTATCCGAAGTTAAATCCTAGAATACCCAAGGATGTGGACTTGTATAAAACTTACTTACAATCAGACCCAAATCCTTAAATATCTAAACTCAATTATTGTTTATTAACCATAAAACACTAAATACAAATTTAAAATAAATTTTTTAAGTTGCAACCACATAAAAATAAGATAAAAAGTCTAATTTTATCTATAATGTTGCTGATTTTTAGATTTCCTTCCTAGACTAGGAGAATCATTATATAATCCCCTAACTCATTAAAAAAATTGTGTGCGCGCGCACACGCTCTTACAACGTGTCTTTGTAAATAAAAACTACTATGTGGAATTCAAAAAGTTCATACATACATCTAATTAAATAAAATAACAAGTTTGATCCCAGTCCAACCTATACCACCCTCAATAGTTTCGTGCATTTTAAGCTTTATTTCATGTAAATAATTACTATTTTCTTTATGGTGATCTTATTTTGTATACATATATAATCTTAGTTTTATAGTTATCTATCAAAATATCAACTGAGTCTTCTCTATACCAACAAGATCCCAAATTATTGACTATAACATGATAGACTTTAATATTCAACAAATTCACATTTTATAAATTGTCTAATTGTCATGGACTCATCACATTATAAGTCATGGACTCATCACATTATAACTCAACGTATCACATTCATGATATTTTATTTTTAAAATTGACTCTAAAATCCACAATCAAATCTGAAACAAAAAAAATATTAGGGTTCAAATTTATCATTTCATATAAAAAGAGGAAAAAATATCTTGTATAAATTTTTCCCCTAAAAAAAATTCATTAACACCAAAACCTTTTTTTTTTTCAAAGTTGGAATCGATCCTAACCAAGACTCTCTCTTTACAATCGCGATTAGACAACTTCCGCTCCTCTTTCAAACCAAATACCAAAACAGAAAAGTTTGAAACCAAAAGTGAATGTCATAAATCTTTAAAGACTTAAAGTTTATAATTTGCAAAAGTTAAAGGACTAAAATGCATGTTTAGCCCTAAATTTAGAAAAACCTTTTTTTGTCATATTTTTTTTTTGTTATAGTCCTCTATCTTTGAATATTGTCATTTCTTAATAAATATGCTCTAACTAGTCATTAATTTGAGCCTATAAAAATGTAATAAAAAATGGGGATGAAATAATTAATACAAATCATTGAGGCATCGAGAGTTATTTATTCCTTGATAAATAGTGGCAAATGAACAATATTTCCTCATGCCTTATAGAGTACTAGATAATGCCCCCGCGCTTCGCCGCGGGTGGCATAATTTTTTTTTCAATGTAAAAAATATTAATTGTGTGTATTTTTTTTATTATAATATAAATTTAGCTAAAATAATAAATCTGTGCAGAATTCATGTCAAGTGCAAGTTTTGTATAAAATATATGAATTTAAAATCGATATAAATTTATCTGTTTGGTAGTTTCAAACGAAATAACCAGCATAAATTTATTATCATCATAAAAAACAGCAAGAGAACTCGGATACCTGAATTATTTAGTTCACTGTATTAAGATTAGTTCATTTTATAATTCAATTTAAATCAAACAAAAATAAAATATAAACTATGAAAATTCATTAAGAAGGTTTTAATACAATTTAAAAAAAGAATTTTTTAATTTTCTATCAATAAAAAGAAGAAAACATAGATTGAAAATTCATCCTGACGTTATTGCCATTATCATTGCTATAAAAGCTAAAATTATTACTAACATTACTGTCAAAAAAACTGAAATAATTAAATCCCTCTATTTTTTTTAAAAAAAAATCAAAAGATTTTTATAAAGAAAACAATAACTAAAATTATCATTATTATTGCATAAATAATAATATCATAAAAATCATATAATTTAAAGAACAAATAAAAAAACAGAGAACAAAAGAAAAACGAATAAAGGGAAAAATAGAGTAATATTAGTTTTAAAATGATCACCGATATAAATTAAAATTTAAGGAAAATCTTAATAAAATGAAAAGATTTTTATAAAAAAATAACCACAAAAATTATCATTATTATTGCGCAAATAATAAAATTATAAAAATAATCTAATCCAAAGAACAAATAGAAATAAAAGAAAACATCTAGCCATGGCACCAGCGCCTTGTCGCGGGCGGAATCATATTTCTTTGAACGTAAAAAAATATTTATTATGTATGAATTTTTTTATCAGAGCATAAATTTAGAAAAAAATAATAAATTTGTATATAATTTTAATGAAGTGCAAGTTTTGTATAAAATATATGAATTTGACATGAATATAAATTAATTGGCTTCAAAAAGAATTTAATTGCCTTGAAAAATTAAAAAAAATATTCATAAAAAAAAGTAATAAAAAACAATAACTAAAATTATCATTATTATTGTGTAAATAGTGAAATCATAAAAATCATTCAATCCAAAAAACCAATAAAAATAACAGAAAACCAAAAAAAATAAGTAAAGGGAAAAAGGAAGCAATATTAATTTTAAAATGACTACTAATTTAAATTCAAATCTTAGGATTGAACCGATAAAAAAAAATCCCAACAAAAACACCTAAAAAAACAAACTACAAGTATAGATGTATAAATACGAATAAAAAATATACATTGTCTAAGATTTAAAAAAAAAACTAAATGAATTAATATAAAAAACCCTCGAATAATAAAATAATAAAATAAATAGTTAAATTTCTATCCACAAAAAGATGAATACATAAATTGAAAATCTGTCCTTATGTGATTGTTATTATCATTACTATAATAGTTAAAATTATTATCAACATTACTGTCAAAACAATCTCAATAATTAAATTATCCTGAAAAATCACTAAAAAAACAACCACTGAAATTATAATGATCATTGCATAAATAGTCAAATCCTAAAAATAACCCAATCCAAAGAAGAAGAAAAAAGAAGCAAAAAACAAAACAAATGAACAAAGAGAAAAAAGGAGCAATATTAATAAAAAAGGAATTCAAATAATTAAATTGCCCCGGAAAATTATTACAAAAAAACAAATATTTGTATAAAAAACAATAAAAAAATCAATTAATAAAAAATACAAAATAAACATTATAAAGAAAATGAATTAATAACAAATAAAAAATTAAAAGAATAAGGACTGAAATGAAAAATAATATATATTAAATTAATTCCAATTGAAGGATAAAATTAAAGAAAAAAAATATTTGGAGGACCAAAAATAAATAATGAAAAATGCTGCCATTTTAAAAAAAATCAGAAGAAAAGGGACTAAAATCAAACTTTGTATATATTACCAATTTCAATTGAAGGACCAAATTACAGAAATCAAAACATCCGGACCAGAATAATTTAAGGAATAAGAAGTAAATAAAAAATCAAGACTATAAGGATTAAAATAAACACTTCTTATATAATCAGTTTTAATTGAAGGGCACAATTGAAAACAATAAAACTTTAATTTGAATAAATCAGTAATGAAAACGAAATCAAAATCACAGGGACCAAAATAAACTTTACACAAATATCAGGGACCAGAGCTGACTTTAGGGACGGCAGGAGAGAGAAAAGCGACGACCGTGAGAAAACCGTCCGCCGCGGCCTAACCGGACATCTATGACGGGAACACGCCGAGACGGAGGAGAGATGACCTTCAGGCGCATCTTCTGGCACAGCGGAAGCAAATTTTGGACGCCGGGAAGAAGGCGCACGCGCCGCCTAAAAGGCGCATAAGCGGGGAACCTCGCTGGCGCGGGAAGCGACGCGCCAGCCGCCCGCGCGTAAATATAATAAATAATGGGGTAATTACGAAGACGCCCCTGTCCCCACCTATAATTATATAAATACCGAGTGGAAAGTGCACCGCCTCGATCATCGTTCTCTTTTTTTTGTCGTTTTCTGGGCCCTTTTACATCCGCGCACTGTGCAAAAAAAGATGGAAAAACCGAGAGAGCCCCTGCCCCCCTGTGCACTATTTTTTCGATTTCGAGAGTCAGAGACGTCAATACACTGTACAAAAGCGGAAAGTTGAAAAAAAAAACCAAAAACCGAAAACACCCCTAGAAAAAAAACACAACACGCCTAATCACCAAGCCCAGTCTCGTCACTACACTGCCACAATCCACAGTGAATTGTGAGAGGGCGCACAGTGCAACAGGCCACACGGTTTAGTTGTTTTGTAATTTCTTAATATTTGTCTGTTACAGTATTGGTTGCAGTGAAGGAATATGAAGAAGCTAAAGAATTTGCAGGTCATTACATTTTACTAGAGATAGCTAGGTACTTAGTATGACGCCCTTGTGCAATGAGTTTCCCAGTCCTTTTATTCTTCAACTCGACGCTGGCAACTCCAACAGCTTTACCCACACGAAGAATCCTAGCTTCAATCTCGATTTCTTCCTACAAGAACAGAAATAGAAAACTACAAATGAAAAATAAGTCACAAATCACTGTGCTCAAGTTATTTTACAAGTGCAGAGGCGCATCATGAAATGTATACACTAATTCATTGACTAGAAAGCTGCTATGATGAATGAAATTAACACCCAGAATCAACGTTGACACTGATAGAATCAACAGTGCGTTGCGCGAAATAGGGTGTACTCTTTACTGAGTCAGAACGCACAACATAAACATGTAAAGGCTAAAATAGAGAAGTTCAGCAGAGTCCATGAGGGAGACAACTAACCTGCAAAGCATTTATTAAAGGAAAGGAAATTATATCTACAAGATGCAAATACTATCCGCATCTCATCTACAAAAATTCAGTGTCCACTATTTAGCTTGATACATGCCATTTTTCATTCTTTGCAAGTGAGAGCAATCCAGTATTTTATAGACTCTAGAACTATAGCCAACCTATTATACTAAGGAGATCTTGAGAGCCTGGCGAGTGATTTTTAGTAGCTTCAGCTAGAAACACGCTAAACAATTTGGACTCAACATTCAGGGCATGGGCTGCGATTTTCACATCAATAAGTTTGTTTTCATTGCTAGACATCTTTCCCGAACCTGTAATTGTAGAAGTGTGGCCAAGTTATGCAAATTTTGTAAATTTAGTAGACAGCATTTCCAACAATTAATGGTGATAGTTGGGAACACAAACAATATGACCAACCACCTATAGACTAAAATTCCAGCTCCCTCTATTTCTAGGATGCATAAGCTGGTTAGTAAAAAAGAAGTCCCATCAAAGCTATGCTGAACATGGGAAACTTATCTCCATCGAAGCTACTATTAGTAACATATGGTGAAACAGCTGAATAATCCATGCCTTGATTATAGCACAGTACAAGAATCTATGTTGTATACAGATAAAACCTAACGCATAAATCTATAATATGTAAGACCAACACTGTTAATCAAACAAAAGTGAACCTTATGGTCAGACAGAAAAGGCACCCGATTAAAGCAGACAGATACAGCACCTGATTAAAGCATGAAAGGCCTCACTTAATTCAAAGAAGCAAATTTGGTTCAGTTTAGCATAGATGGGAAATAATTTGATATGTTTTTTCCAATACCACGCTTAGAAAACTATTTCTGTAGGAGGGGACCCTGGATTTACAAAAACAAACATTCCACCAGCAGCTTATTGGGTACTCCTAAGGCACCAAAGTTAACTAAGTTTAGCATAACACCTGATTAAAACAATACCATGTGATTAACAGAGTAACAAAAGGGTAAACAACCACAAACTTTTGAGAAATATAGAATAAGGCTAGCAGGATCCTAGTTCGATAGGTTGGGATATGATTTACAGTCTTATGGCGCAAAGCTCCATCAAATATGTCTGCTATTGATACCATGCCAAAAGAAACCAGACAGATGCAGATATGTTGCTAAACCATCAAAAAGAAAACACAACAATATATTCGAAAAACATTTCCTTTTGCACTCTATCGTATATTCAAGACAGAGTTTCAACCCCGAGACAAATAGGTTAGGAATCATTCTATCAGGTCATTTGAAAAAACACGCTGGGAACTAAATATAAGAGAGAGGAGGACTGATACCCACATCAGCAAAAGCAGCATCCAAATATGAAACATTGATTTCTACAGAAACTCCAGTTCCTGCAGCTCCAGCTGTGCATATTGCAGCCGATCCTACCAAGTCGACCAACGTGGCTGTAGCCCCACCGTGCAAGAAATTGCCACCATTCTAAGCAATAAGAATTAAACGAAACACCAAATAATCAGTAACACCATTTAAGACCTAAAGTATCAAAACATTCTTTAGCTTAGATTTTGGAAGAAATTCCCTTACCTTTTCTGATATTAGCTAATCACTTCCAAAGAGAATCCTAATAAAAACAACCAACAAAAGACTTGGACTTTCTCTTGTTTTCATGACTAATCTCAACAACCAGACTAAAAGGAGAGTAATCAACCATTCCTACCCGAAAGAAAAAGAAAAAACAGGAACTGGGTAATCGTTCAATTTCCATTTTCCAAATTCCCCTGGTTTTCTTGTCGAAACCAAACATGGGCATACAGTATTCGTCTATGGTGGTTATCCCAAGAGCCCAAATGGGTCGTCTTTAAATCCTTGTTTATGTATCTGAATAAGATAATAACATAAAAACAGAGACATTTTGTTGTGATTACCAGAAGACGAGGAGGGACTTTCATGGAGCAAACAATACGCCCAGGTTCGATGAGATCAATATGAAGGCCTTGCAATATGAATCTTTCAAAGAATCTGAGGGGCATTTTTTCAATGGTTGATGCATTCTTGTCTTCTTCATATCCTCCTGTCTCTAAATATCTCCTCACCGATTCCAAATCCATTTTTCTTTCCTGTTTCTGACTCGTCTCAGACAAAGGATGGTTTGTTGAACGAGTGTTGGGCAGAGACAGTAATACTCCTCTTTTGTCCCTTTCCGTTGAACTATCATTTCAAGATTCCAAGTTCTTGTTTGCTATTTCGGTTCCTTTTATTATATTTTTTATTTTTTTAATTATTTTAATATACTAACATAAAAAAAAATAAAAAAAATAAAATATTATTTTAATATATTTATAAATAAAAAAATACTTTAAAACATAAAACATGGATTTCATAAAAAAAAGAGTTCAATTGTTTTTGTACTAACTTCAATTTGATCATGAATTATCATTGTTTTCGTTAGTGAAGAAAGAGACCAAATATACATAGGTGTTATCTTATCTTTTTATTTAAACATGATCACAATTCAATGACAACTGTAAGAGATTGATATTGCGGTTAAGGTTACGGTGGTTTGTTCCTTTTTAGGATATAAATAATAATATCCTTTGTGACGTCTGATAACTAGTCAAACACAATTGACATTATTATCGAATTTATTAATTTATAAAATAATCTGATATTTATTATATTTTAGTTTTTAATTTGTAAAATATATTTTAATTAAATCATATTTAATTTAATCATTCCAATTCAATTTTTGACTAATAGTTTTTAATGTGTGACTTATTAGATTTCTAACATGTTTGACCCAATTATAAATTGTAATTGTAATTAAATAGATTAAACAATTTAATTTAATATTAATAAGACAATTGATTAGTTTAAATTTGAAACTCTATTAAAATTTCATTTCACCTTGATCAAAGATTTCTGGTCAATACTATTTGAGAATGGATGAAACAGATTTTCTAATTTATCTAGGGTGATGAATCATCTCTTGATCACTTAAGTGTAAGATATAGTTTAGAATATACTCAATGTTTGTCTTTTTTTATCTCGATTAAGATAACATGTAGTAAGATTAAAGCATAACATTCTCTATATAAAATGACTTAATGATCTCAAGTCTAAGAATCACTTATACAATCATCACGTGAGTTTTTTCATAGACATATATAATTTCTCCATATGAAATTCTCATGCATGTTAGTTTAATGTACATATTTTATGACAAATATTTACATATTAGTTCTAGATATCTCTTATACCTGAACGTATGAGAATAATTGTTTCATGTGTTATGTCAGCTTTGATGACAAGGGCAGAAAAGAAGCTTCTATAGTGACAGAAGGAGCAAAACCAATTGGAACTTTTTAAGGGAATGACATTTACAATAATTAGAGAAAAGTTAAAATACAGACACGTGTTACACAAGTCAATATGGCAACAATTATTTTGTTAAATATTAGTTAATGTGATTGAATATAAATAAGAGAGTATTGTACGTTCTTGAACAATCAAAATATTGGGAAGTAACAAGGATGATGCCTTAGAGGAACATGGAAGGCACAATTAAGAGAATCCAGGTTCTTCATAAAAAACTACAAGAATCGATGATGGAGAACAGAAGACAATGGCAGGGAAAAACTAAACAAAATGAGGAGATTAATACACAATTGAAGAGTTTGATGGCTACAGTCAAGACATTCATAGGAGGACATGATGCAAAAAAAAAGAGAGCAAGAAGTCATTCTAACTCTAGATGAATAATCTGTAAGCATCGACACCATATCCAGGAGGAACACGGGGGAAATAATGAAAGATCATATCGGTGTTTACAATGGAACTCTTTCTAAGATTAAGCTGTCTAAGTTCTATGGAGATAATCCACAAGATTGGATCAAGAAATGTAGAAAGTTTTTAAACTACATTTTATTATAGATCATAGGTGAATTGAGATTGTGTCTTTTTCATTTGGAAGGGAAGACAAGGGAGTGGTCTAAGGAATTTCTATATAGTAATAATGATTTGACTAATTAGAAGGAATCTGTACAAGCTATCTTCATGGGATTTGGTAGCAGGGAAGATGTAGTGGAAGAATTTAACAAAGTTAACACAAGAAAGAGGCAGGGGAAAATATGTTGAAAAGTTTGAGGAGCTCAAGTCTTTAATTAGTATCTTAAACTCCTCACTTGCTAAATCATATTATGTTTCAAGTTTCATTAATGGCCTCATAGATGATATCAGACCAATGTTTAAGATATTGAAACCCACAGCACTAGTACATATGTTTGATCAGACAAATAATCAAATCCTGTTGTGGAAAGGAAGAATAAGATAGTGTTCAGGACATCTCCTTTCAATAGTGGAAGACCATCAGGTAACACAACCCTTCAAGACTTCTAATATGAGAAAGGACTTATAAGTAAGGGGGAATACATGCCTGAGATATTATATGAACGAAGAAGAAGGTTAAGTCATTGATTCAAGTGTAAGGATAAGTTCACACTAGATCATCAATGTAACAAAAAGAGTTTAAATATGATGAATGGCTTAGAAAAAGGAGAAATTCGGAAAGGAACTGCAGCACTATGCGAGGAGGGCAACCAGATTTACTGCTCAGCAGAGCTATCAAAGTGTCAAACTTCTCCATCATGCAACTCAACTGACAAGCTGATATTCTGTAATACGTTATTGGTTCTTGAGAACGAACTACCATGAAAAATCTGCAAGCCGTTTACATTTTACTAGAAACAAGTAGATACTTAGTATGACGCCCTTGAGCAATAATTGTCCCAGTCTTTTTCTTCCTGAACTCAACACTCGCAGCTCCAATAGTTTTGCCTGCACGTAGAACCTTGGCTTCAATCTCGATTTCTTCCTGAATGAACAAAAACAGAAAACTTCGTATGACTGGTAAGTTGCATGTCGTTTATGATTCAGTAATTTTTACATGTTCGAAGGAACATCCACACATACACACAGCTGCTATGATGAATGGAATCAACACTATATCAGCTTTGAGATTTATTCACTCCATCTTATTGTTCTAGAAATCTAAGATCTCCCTTACTCCATCTTGACGAAAACTTCTTGTTCATCAACGAACAGAGTGGACCTAATAGTTCATCTAAGCAAATAAATAAAACATTGCACCAAAAACTTCAATACAATTTCCAACTTCTACTTATAATATTCCAAAGTGAGTTTGACAGTGCCATAACTTGTGATATGGCAGCTGCAATTAAACGTAAGCAACCTCAAAACTTAGAAATGTACAGTAAGGCTTGCTACATCTAAGTTCGATAGGTTTGAGATAAATTTGATATAGCTATATGAATCAAATCCTTCATCAATTAAGCCTAGTACTGACACCATTACAAAATGAAACAACAGACATTCAAGAAATTATGGTTGGAATTGTGCTATCGATGGTATTGAAGAAATAAATTAACACTAAGAAACGAGTATCGAAAAATAGAGAGGGGGGAATGATACCCACATCAGCATAAGCAGCATCCAAGTATGAAACATTAATTTCCACAGAAACTCCTGTTAAGAACACTCCTGCTGAGATCAGTGCAGATGTCCCTACCACATCAACCAGCATTGCTGCAGCCCCACCATGCAAGTAATCGCTACCATTCTTCACATTAAGCCATCAAGCAAAACCCCAATAATCAGCAACACCCTTTAAAACCGAAATCATTAAATCATTGTTTGACTTAAAATTATGGAACAATTTACGAACTTTTTCAGTATTTTATCTCAAAACACAGAATATAAAGAAAATTACTTTTTTTTTTTAAAAGTCATAACTAAAGAGCAGACCAAGAAAAATAATCTCAACTTTTTCCTGGTCATCATGAGTTATCTGAACGGCCAAACTAAATGGAGGGTAATCCAACCATTTCTCTAGTTTGCTTTAGTTCTGTTGTCAAAACCAATTAAGGGCAAACAATAGTCCGTCGTGTAAGTTATCCCAGGAATCCAAAGGAGACATCTTGAAGACCTTGACTATGTATTCGAATAGGTTAATAGCAATAAAGCACAGAGTTCGAGGTTTGTAGTGGTTACCAGAAGACGAGGAGGGACTTTCATGGAGCAAACAACACGCCCAGGTTCGATGAGATCAATATGAAGACCTTCCATTACGAATCTTTCAAAGAATCTGGTTGGCATTTTTTCAATGTTTGATGCTTTCTTGTCATCTTCATGTCCTCCTTTCTCTAGGTATCTCCTCACAGATTCCAAATCCATTCTGTCTATACTCTTTCTATCTGCAGTGTACCTGACTTTGGCTAAAGATTTTTGGTGAAGGGTCATTATAAATTAGCGCTTGAAATTTAATAAAATAATCAATCAATCCTTATAGTCTTACAAGCATTATGTTTAATCCCTTATTTTTGAGTTTATTCACAGCTTAGTCTTTTTTCAATTTTTTTTGTGTTTCTTTCTTTCTTGAGAGAGCTAGGGAAGATAGGGAAATTTCATTAGGAAAGAATGCTTTTTAACAAAACAAAACTAATTTAGGATGGTCAATTAATTAATTAATTTCGATAAACTAAAAAATTAATAGTTTACTCCTTTTTCAAGAGATATTCATTAAATTTAGCATTCTCATGGATAATACTCCAATTAGAATTTTATATAAAGGATTGCAGCAAAACTTGAGGAAAATAATTCACTAATAAATTGTTTCTAATAGAAGAAAATACATTGTTTTTTGAATGAAGGTTTGAACCCTAATCAGTATAGTTTCCCTTATATATATCATCAACTAAGATCCTGTTTGGCATTATGTTCAAAAAAGTTTTTGAAAAAAATTGAATTTTATTTTATTTTTTACTTTAAATTAAGAATTTTTAGTGTTTTTATATCATTATTTTCATATGCTGATGTCAAAAATAATTTTTTAAAATTAAAAAATATTATTTTGATGTATTTCCGAACGAAAATCATTTTAAAAAACAACTTCAACCATACCATCAAACAGACACTAAGCCTTAATGTCTTACATAAATAGGATTTGGAAAAAAAAATAGTAATGTTAAATATTAAGAAAATATGATATTAAAAAAATAAAAGGCTATTAGAGATTAATAGGATTTACAATTTAATTTAATTTTAAGATTATGATCTAATGTTCCATGTATTTTCTTGGAATTTTTTTATTATATTTTTAAAAAAAGGTTTAGCATGACTCAATATAAAATTATGGGAATAAATTGACTACCTCTCATTCTCAGCATTGTTCTCTAATGACTCTGGCATCAGCACAGGTAGTGGTGAGGCTCCTGGGCCGGATGGGTTTTCTGCAGATTTTCTCAAGAAGGCTTGGAGTATTGTTGCTGCTGCAGTGCTTAATTTAATTCAAAGACTGGGTCAAAGTTTCGTATCACTAGACTCCTGCCTTTTTTTCTTTTTTCTTTTTTTTTTCCAATTATGATGGAAGTTTATTTAAAGAACATGGTAACTATTTATATTTGAGCCTAAATTAAATATATAATTTACTCACTTTTCTAGTTAAAACTTTTTTGAGATTTAATCTCTAATGTATATTCTTTAATAATGAATATTAATATGATTTAAATTAATATTGAGTGAATAAAAAATTAATTTCATCGAACTCTTGGTTGACATGTTTTGGCAAAATCTAAAACCCTCTAAAGAACTCTATGAAAAAAATATATTTTTTCTTGTATTTATAAAGTCAAAAGTTAAAAAATTAGAATTGAGCTCAAATAACACTTAAATCTTCTAGAGATGAGAGGTTCTAAGTAAAATGGGTTTTAGGTTTATACTTGCACGATCGCCTGCCCATCATGTGCCCGGGTTTGGGTCTATTGCAAAATAATATTTAGGTCATAAAAAATATTTTTGTTCATCAACCAAACTACATTTTTCAAACTATTATTTGTCCATTCATGTTCATGAAGGTTAACAATCTCTTCTAGAAGCTTTTGTTGCAAATATGTATAGTTTCTTCAACTCAAAAAATACAGATTTAAAGTCATTATATTCAGATTTGATTCTTTATTTATAATAACTAATCAAAGATTGATGATAATGTGAGAATTAATTATAATTAATTCTTCAACTTTTTAGCTTTCAAAATCCATTATAAAATATAGGTGAAGGAAGAGTTTCCTTCACTGTTTTTTATTTTTATTTTTTAGGTGTTTTATCTCGACTCATATTATAGTGTTTCTTCTCTTGTAATGCTTTAATTTTTTAAATTACAAGATTTTTTTGTTCAAAAACCTTATTTAAAGTAGTCTAAACCAATGAGGTGGTGTTAGAATCTTGAAAGGTATATTGTAAATATCATGGTTACACTAGTGAGGAGCGATCAAATTTTAAGGAAAAATGATTAATCCTTGATAAGTACAAAAATATTTTTACTTTAAAGTATTTCAACAACTAAAAACACTTCTTTGTTTTAATTTAAGCATAGTTATTTTTATTGTTAGGATGCATGCTAGGACTTTGATTTTATATCAGTTACAAGCATATATTTTTTTGTTGAAAACATATTATTATTATTATTATTATTATTATTATTATTATATATTTAAGCATATTTTGTAAACTCTTGCTATGATAAACTGAATATTTTTGTTCATTAGTCTATATATTTACAAGTTTGGAAAACAATCTTAAGGGTTTATTCTTGTATTAGATTTTGTATAGTTTATCTTGTGGAAAAACAATATAGATTAATTGTATAAGAGGTTTTTAGCATCTTAAAAATTTAGGCTATATTTTAAATTCTTTGAATTCATTGTCTCCCCTCTCACTACACACACACACACATATAATATTAATTTTATATTTGTTTAAAAGTTATAGTTTATCTTCTAATATTATTTCTTCATCCAATTTGGATGTTTTTATACGTGTCATATATTTTACTGATTTATAGTATCCTTACTAGGGGTGAGCATTTTCAGTTCGGTTTTTATCAATAAAAACAATCCAGCTGAAAAAACTCAAAAAAACCCTAATCAAACCCTGTTTAAACCGACCGATTTTGATTTGGTTTGGTTTTTTAACTAAAAAATAAAAAAATAGTTTTGGTTTTGTCGGGTTTTTTTTACTTTAACCAACTTTTCCTTTCTCACACTTAACCAAAATAGAAACAAATCAAAAACTTTGAACTGAACCGGAAGAATAAAAATATGTAGCATATTTTTTTTTAATTTAAACTGATTCAGTTCAGTTTTGATTTAACAATTTTTTCCTTAAGAACCCAAAAACTGGACCGGACCAGAAGTTTTAAAGAAAATCTAATCGATTTTTTTAATGGTTTGGTTTTTCTAGGTTAATATTTTTTGGTCTTCTCGGTTTAATTGGTTTTTTCAGTTTTTGCTCACCCGTAATCCTTATCACAATCAATTTTATATTGGTAGTTTTCAAGAATAGTCTCACAAATAATATAAAAGTGTTGTTTGATGAATCACAAGAATCATGTCTCATATCAAGAATCTAAAATTCGCATGGAATAACTAAACTATCAATCTTAACTAGGACATCTTCTATCACACCAAATGGATAAACAAAACTATGATCAACAAGTTGCTAGTTTTAATCAACGAATCAAGACGAAGAGAATCATAAACATGTTTAAACATAACACTAATGGATACACTTAAATCAATAAAGCCTTTTTAAAACTAGCATTACCAATAACACATAGAATAGTAAATACACCAAGATATTTTTCTTTAAAGATAGATTCTTTTGAACATCAACAAATACAATTTCACCTATACTTAACGTTTCGTAACCTTTTAGCTTGAAAGCTCTTTTAGTAATACATAACTCCTTCAAGAATTTGACATGCTTGAGAATTTGCTTGATAACATTACCAATAACAAATAGAATAGTAAATGCACCAAGATATTTTTCTTTAAAGATAGATTCTTTTGAACATCAACAAATACAAATTCACATATACTTAACGTTTCATAACCTTTTAGCTTGAAAGCTCTTTTAGTAGTACACAACTCCTTCAAGAATTTGGCGTGCTTGATAACATTACCACTAACACATAGAATAGTAAATGCACCTAGATATTTTACTTTAAAGATAGATTCTTTGGAACATCAACAAATACAACTTCACCTATATTTAATGTTTCGTAACCTTTTAGCTTGAAAGCTCTTTTAGTAGTACACAACTCCTTTAAGATTTTTGCGTGCTTAAGAATTTGCTTGATAGCATCAATCAAAGGAATGTTGAGTTCTACTTTCTTGAAAACCTCTAAAATCTCTTTTTCTTTATCCTTTTTCTTTGACCTATAAGAACTCAAAGTGAAAAAGAGGTGTTCTTAAGGCTAGAATTCATTGAGTTAGGACTTACTTTCAGAGTAATGGTTGTTATTTTAATTTGTGGAAAAAATATGTTTCTTTTTTATGCTTACTTAAGTTTCTATCTCCTCTTGTTCCTCTATCACAATTTGTTTCGACCTTTTCTCTTCAAGTTTTTACCTACTTCCTAACATGATTTCTCTTTTGCATTCAAAGGGAAATCTTCCATTCATTTGTGCTTTCAACTTTCGTACACTTGAAGTTACTTGCCCCATTTCTTTTTTAGTTCTGAATACTTAACCTTATTTCATGTTGAAGAGACATAGCATTTTATTGCAAGGTCACTATGTTCGAAGATAAAATTTTCATTATCTCATGAAGATCATCACCCGATGACCCTATAACATTGGAATTTATTAATGTGAAGGGTTGTCTTGCTTTATAGTTCTGTTGGTACAGGAATCCATGGGGATGAAATTGTCAACCTTGATTGCCTTGTTGAGGCGAGCTCTCATAGCGTAAGTTTGGATGATCTCTCTATCCAGAAAATTATATATGTTGAAAAAAAGATCATACTCACATTGAGGTTGTCTACATGCTTCATCAACTACATTAGCTTGTTCAATGTAATTTTCTTGCATTGTTGGATACATATCTAAAGCATATTCTTGTAGAGAGCATATAATACAAACTTTTACTTGTTGTTTATTTACATAAGTCAAAGAACACACAAGAAAAGTAAGATCGATAATTTTATTCTCAATGTTAGTAATACATACCTCATTTACTCGTTTGCTTGAGAAGTCTTCACAGGTGCCAAATTGTTTTGAGTTGGATGTCATATTTGAGATCAATTGGTGTATAGCCTTGGGTGTCTTATCTACCAATATCTATCCAGTTGTTGGATCAATGATGCTACGATTAGTAGACATCAATCTTTCATAGAAATATTAAATGAGAAGTTAATCAAGTATTTAATGATGAGTACATTGAATGCACAATTGCTCAAATCTTTCCTAATACTCGAAGAGTGTCTCTCCATGATATTGTTGAATCCCACATATATATTTCATTATGTTGACAACTCTAGAGGCTAGGAAATACTTTTTAAGAAGGATCTTCTTTATATTGTTTAAAATTCCAATGGAACTTGGAAGAATATAGAAAATTCATGTCTTTGTTGCCCCTTTTAAAGAGAAAAGGAAAGCTTTCAACTTAATATATTATTGGTTAACTCCATTTGATTTCATGTCAATATAAACCATATGGAACTTCTTAAGAAGAGTATAAGGATCTTCTCTAGTAAATCCATTGAATATTAGCAGCAAGTGTATAAAGCTAGACTTGATCTCGAAATTGACATTATTGTCAAAGTTTATCCACAATGGTTTATTCCTCATGTTAGGAGTAACGAGCTTTTTAAGTGTCTATTGTCGTGCAAGTATCATGGTATTAAAGTGAGCTTCTTTTCGTAATCTATGTAAATTGTTTTCTATTTCGAGATTTACCTGTACTTGAATCTAATAAAATAGGTTACAAGCATAAATAGTCAAGAAAACTCAAAAGAAATTGATCACACAAGAGATTGAAAACAATGTGAATTGAACAAAAATCCTACGCTAAAAAATAAAAAACACCTAAAAACCCTAGAAAATAGTAGAATTTGACCTCGAGAGATTGGGGCTAGAGGCTAAAACCCACTAATCTTGTTTAACATGTCGTTTTCCTTTAGGAAACAAAACTGATCCTTAAAACAAAACTTAAATTTATATTTTGAATTTTTATTTTTTATTAATGTTAGTTAGTTAAAAGATCCGCTGTATAAATAACCCTAATCAGCAAACAATCATAATGTCTGCGCTAATGATTTTGTTCAATAGTAATCTTAAGAACTAGATAAATTGATTAACCTATACAACAGAATTATCTACAATTCATGTTGATTTGTTTAAATGTTCTCCTTCAGATAAAATTGACATCTAATACCGCCTTCACTAAAATCTCTCAAATTAGGTACTGTGTAATTAATAAAATACTCAATCACATTACAATAATCCACTTGCGCAATCATTTGGGCGAAACATGATAAATCAAAGAATGGATAGAATATTGATGATAACATGTATTAATTGATTATATAAAATAAATAAATTAGCTAATATTGGTTCAACTTTAACTTTAACTTTAACTTTAACTTATTTATGCTATTTTAATAGTACTCTTAAATCATTATTAATTTTCTACAAAAAATCGAATTTCCTCCATATTTACCAAAAGTTTCAACTTAACAATAAATGATAAAATATGAAACATACACATTAAATAAATCATTATTTATTTCATTACAAAACACGTAAGTCGCTAAATCAAAATCAATTTCATCAAATAACAAACAAATACAATTTTTCATAATATCAAACAAATCCTAATATGTAAAAATCATATATTTATACAATAAACTTTTATGGAAAAAGTGATAAAACAAGTAAACACATAAACAAACTATATATACTATATCAAAATTAATATTTTAAAAATGAGTTAAAACAAAAAAAAAATTGTAATTTTGCTTACTTGACGTGGGAATCCTAAAAACAAATTAACTAAAACCAAGTTAACTAAATAAATCCTAAAATATAAATATTTTGTAATTTTATCAATGTATACTGATGTGTCAAGGACATATTCTATCAATAAATTTCACAGCAATTTACCGATAGAATTATTTACCGACAATTTTCAAACAATAAAAAATAAATGATAGGAAGAACACATCACGATGATTTATGTATCTAATTCCAATAATAAGTAGTGAATGATGTCTCAACAAATTAATCCATCAAATACCCACCTAAAAATTATTCAACAAAAGTAGTCAACTATCAACGTAACATCTAACTAAAAAAAGGAAACGAAAAGTGAATGTTTCAAAGTTATCAGTCAATGCCATTATCATTTCTCTAAAAATCAGCGAGTGTTTTTAGGAAGCTATGAAGAATAAATCCATTCCTAGCAAGTATTTTGAGGCTACCCTTTGTTTGTCCTAACTGGATTGTCGAGTGTGAGTCAAACAACCTTGGCTTCTTTTTTGCTGCACATATGTATTTAAGCTCCTCCAGCTTCTCTCTTTCCCTCTCATCTCTTCATACACAAAGCCTCTTCTTCCGTTCCCTGATTCTGTTCCTCCAAGTTGCTTGCTGAATGTAGCTGGGTTTTCGCCGCCTTGCATCACAGAGGAAACAGAGGGCTGTTCTGTGAGGTATGGTGTCTTTTTACCTGCTCAAATGCCATATTCATGTTACTGGAATTTGAATATTTGTTTATATGGCATTTCATGGCTGCTGCATTGATAAACAATCTAAATACCGTATAAACTAACTATTCATGTTTTGGCAGAGGAAATAAGCTCTCTTTATCTTAGCTATATTTTTTTGTAGTTTTGAGAGCAGGAGAGTCGAGCTTTTTCAGAATATAGATATTAGAACAATAACAGGCACCATGCAAGAAAAACAAGATTATGTAAGCCAGATTACGAAAGATGAGTTTTGTTCCTCCTACATGCTGCTATTCCTGGTCAGAATATGAGAAACCTACAGGAATTTTACATGATCTGTCGAGGGAAACATCAATGCAAACCCCAGTTAACAGTATAGCTTCTTCTCTTTTTATATATATATATATATTCCATACATTAAATTCAATAGAATTTTATAGATAAAGGGAAAATTACCTTCGAATGTGAACCATCTTCAGCATTAGGTCCCGAGCCAGATAAAACAGCAACTCAATTTGAATGATGTTGGTCAAAATCATGGTTTTGAGACTGATAGGAAGCAATAGAAATTGGGAAGGGAGGGAGAGAGATTAACACTTGCCTGTACCCATGGATGAGATTCAAGAGTCAAATGAAAATGGGTAAGCCTAAAGCCAAGACAGAATCCATTACAAGTGTCTCAAGACACTCAAACACACCATGCAAAAGGAATTGCTACTTGTTATTGGCAAATGCGATTGCCACGTCCAAAATACGGCTCCATGTCTATGGATTGTAACTCGAACATGGTATATATAATTCCTATCCCACTGCAATGAAAGCCTACCTTCGTCTTTAGTTAAAGTTTATACTTTTGACTGCTCTAAAATGGAAGGAGTTAGGTGAGCCAAGATGCTGCCAAACATTTCATGGGCACTTTCACTAATAATATATGTACATGCTTTGATGTAGCAGAGGTTACTCTTTAGATGCATCAATTCTGCCTAGCCAGAGCATGTTACATAAATGTTCCAGCTCACAAATTTGACCTTGTTCAGGTCGTGGCCTAGATGACTTGGGAGCAAGATTGTCCATTGAGATAAGTATCAATGGAGAAGCCACAAAGCCAGAGCACAGTCGGTGGTAAACCTATTACTACATTTGTGCAAACAGACACAAAGGCTTTTCGTGATGTTGTTCAGCGGTTAACAGGTCCATCAGAGGGGGATGCAGCAGAAGGAACAGTAGGAGCAGCAACAAAGATTGCAGGCATAAAGAGATCAACACCTAAACTCCATGAAAGAAGGCAGAAACTAAGGCCCAAACTAGAGATAGTGAAACCCCCTCTTAACTTCAAACCTAGTACATCGCCAACAGCATCAGTTAATCACAGTCTTCTTCCAAGTCCTGCAGGAACCCCTTCCGCCATTTTCTCCCCTTCCACCATTTTCTCCCCTTCTACTATTTTCTCAAAACTGGCAATCCAAGAGCAGGAGAACAGAGGAGAGTCAGCAATATCTGACTTAAATAATGAGGAAGAAGAAAAAGCCATTAAAGAGAGGCGATTTTACCTGCATCCATCACCACGGTCTAAACCAGGTTACACTGAACCAGAGTTGCTTGCCTTGTTTCCTTTAACATCCCCCCAAGCAATTGACAAACACTAATTTTGGCATTGCATATCCTCCCATTGGAAGAAGATTTTTGCCATGTGAAAGTGAACTGTGTCATGATAACTGTTACAATAAACAGATGTTGTTTTTTTTTAAAAAGCACCAAGTACTGTAATGTATTGTTCTTATGATTCTCAAGAGATCATTTTTCATCACAAATAAGCACGCAGCATGATTCATGTGAGTGCAGAAATGACAAATAAGGTATCCATTTTTAAAGATAATGAATGAGTAGCAGTGCAGGGGATTATGTGCCATTGGAAGCCTTCATCATATATTCTTGAAGCATGCATGATTAACTTTTCAGGACATCGCTGTGGTCAGCCCATAGGTTATTTTTCGCTATACAATCAGTGTCCATTTTACTCTCATTTTCCTTGCCTTTTTGTTGAATGACATCTGTGGTCTAATTGCTGAGACATTGCAACCAATTAACAAAAATGACAGAAGAAATCTGAACTTCTTGACAAGTGTGTTTACTGGTACATATTTCTAAGGGGAAGGATAGAAACGCTGAAATCTAGACTATAACTAAAAAATTGTCGTGCAACAGTTGAACCTACCTTACCTTTTAAATGCAGATGATAAGATAATCATACTTAAGAGGTTCATTATTAAGAATTCTTTGCATAAGAACACAAAACTATTGTCTAGAAAGCTAAAAAAACAGGAATTTATAAACCATATATGTTGCATAGAACTTTCTCTAGTCATATTTGACATGTCTGCTTATCTTTACCATAAAATTATATTCAAGTGAGGTAAAGTTCCATTAAGCACAGCAATAATCACTTCTAAATAAGAACAAGTTACAAAGTTTAAGGTGCATCCATTTTATCTATTGGAGTTTCCAGCAGTTGGGAGAGAGTCATACTAGTCTTCCAAAATAATAACACATATGAAACAATACCAGGTCACTGGAAGAAATTGTTCAATTGAGTTGTTAAAGAATAACTTTTGCTACCAGCTGAAGGTCATGTAGAATTTTATGAAGTCAAAAGTTCTATGGTTGGGACTTGCCTCTCCAGGAATACAGATACTTGAGAGCAGATGGATGTGAGTTAGAAAGGCATTGAACCTTGATGCTCAACCATATAGAAACTATGTTGAACAGCAATCTGCAAAAAAATTAAAAAAAAAATCCTCTTAATTTGATAATAAATCAGGTGACAGACAAAATTCAACAAAATGGTGACATATTAAAGACAAATGAACAAGATACAGCTATGAAAACCTCAGTCTCTTATAATTATGAAAATATCCAATCTCAATACCCACAACTCACTAAGGTATGCCACCAACAAAGATGAAGCAAGCAGAAGGAATTGGTTGACACATTGAGGCCTTCCAAAGGACTGTGGAGTGACTGATTGTGATGAGTTTGTACACTTTAAGGCCAAATAAGTGGTAAAATGAGATCCACACTTCTACAATTTGTCTATAGACGCATTAGATTTTATCTCATATTGTGAAGTTTCTGCAGAAGTAATACGATAAAAATATTAATTTGAAGTTGGAAACATACCAAAACTTTAGCAGAAGCTCATTCCTTGATCCTGACACAGAAGTTGGGAAGCATTGCATCCATTCGATTAACTTGAAGTGGATCATGTTTAACAACTGAATCAACATGACAGTGAGGTTGTGTCTACAACCCAAAGTAGCAGAATTCTGCCTTAGAAAATTTATATCCGATTATAATAGTATCTTTTGGGAGGCAACCCCGCTTGCTTTCACTTATAACATTCATAAAGCTGTAAGTTTACAGTTGATTTAATTGAAATGGCTCTTTGATTTGGTCATTTAAGGTACGTAATATTCTGTAAATATTAATTCTATGAGGATGAGAAGTATCTCCAGCCACAAAGACATTTTTTCTCCTCTCCACTTCAATCCAACTGCATCCTGCTGGCTTTCTAAGATCTCTTGTCCTCATCAGTTTCCTTATTTCCATGACTCCATCCCATCTAGCATCTGCTGCATACAGGTTTGACAAAACTACATAGTTCCCAATATTCTCTGCTTCAATTTTAAATAAACGGTCTGCTACAAAACAGCCCAATTCCACTTCATGATGGGTCCTGCAGGCACCTAATAGCGCCCCCCATATATTTGCATTAGCTTCAATAGGCATTCCATTCACCATAGAAAATGCATCATCAATTTGACCTCCCCGGGCAAGAAGATCCACCACACAAGAATATTGTTCCATTGTTAGCTTCATTCCATGGACCTTCTCTATAGAATAAAAGATATTTAATCCTTCATCTACAAGGCCAGCATGACTGCATGCAGATAAAACAGTGGTGATGACAACATGATCTGGCTTTACACCTAATTCAATCATATGAAAGAAAATCCCAAGAGCTTCCTTTCCCAAACCATGCATGGCATATCCTCTAATCATGGCAGTGAATATAATCAGATCCTTGTTAGGAATAAATTGAAAAAGTTTAAAAGCATAGCCTATGCTGCCGCATTTTGCATATACATCTAGCAAAGCTCCATCCAAGTGTAGATCACCAAAACAAGACCTGATCACATATCCGTGGCACTGCTTCATCAATTGCACAGATGCCATTTCAACACATGCTGGAAGGAGGCTCATGATAGTCATTGCATTGGGTTTCATTCCGTGAGCTTGTAGCTCATGGAAAAGACTGAGAGCTTGACTAGAACAATCATTTTCAGCATATAATCTAACCATTAGATTCCAAACAGAGAGATCTGAGGAAGGCATCCTGTTAAAAGTCATGTATGCTTCATCAAGTAACCCACAATTGATATAACCTGAGATCATTGCTTTGAAAGTGACCATATTCCTGCTCTCTGATAAACTCTGGAAAACTTTAGATGCGTGCCCAATGTTACCACATTTAGCATATGCATCAAGTATTGCATTTCCAATAGTCGGTTCAACATCAAATTTTGATGCTAAAAGACCATGCCTAATTGAGTAGCTATGGGCCTCTTTAATCTTTTCTGCTTTCAAAACATTAACACAAAAGTGAACTACACTTAAGATTGTAACAGAGTCAGGTCTAGTTCCTTCACAATGCATCCAATGTAATAATTCCAGAAACCACATATTATGCCCACCCTCAACAAGGGCATCGAGCATAGAATTCCATGATATTAGGTCCCTCCGAGAAATCATAAAAAATGTCTGGTATGTTCCTTTTATGTCATTACACTTAGCATAAAAACTAACTAGAGCATTCCCGACAGATGTTTCCTCACATAGTAAAGGATGCCGAATGACATAGCCATGAATCATTTTACCAACCTGCAAGTTTCTAGACTGTGCACAGGCAGGAATAATGCTGAGAAGGGTGACGGAATCTGGCTCAATCATGTCTAGAGTAAGTAATTCATGAAACAATTCCAAAGCTTTTGACCATTCACCATTTGATGCATATCCTGCAATAATAGCATTCCATGAAACCAAATCTCTCAATTCCATTCTTCGAAACAGCAATTCAGCTTCTTCTACCCTTCCAACTCTTAAATAGAAACTTACCAAAGCATTCCAGACAAAAATATCTGCTAACAACACATTATGCCGGAGCACATAACCGTGAATCTCTTTCCCAAACCAGTAAGCAATATTATCGTCAAAAGATGCACAAACAGGCAGAATATTAGCTAAGGTAGTATAATTTGGCTTTATTTGACCTTTTAGCATCGAACTAAACAATCTAAATGCATCCTCCATCAACATATTCTCTGCAAACCCTGCAATAATCGCATTCCATGAAACAACATCTTTTTCATCAATATTATCAAAAGCAGCATAAGCATCTTGGCATACTAGTCCACATTTTGCATACATCGACACCAATGCATTGCCGACAAGTGTATGTGTATCCAATCCAGATTTAATGGCATAACAATTCACACTCCTACCCATATATACATCCCTTAAGCGAGCACAAACAGGAAGAACAATAGCAACAGTAACAGAACTAGGCTTCGGATAATTAGCACCATGCATTTCCCTGAATAACCTCAAAGTCTCAGCATCATAAACTCTGGACCCAGCAAACCCGGATAAGAGAATGTTCCAGAAAACAGGATCATGATCATTACAACTACCGATTTCACCAAAAAGTTTCTTGCTTTCATCTAGAGCTCCACATTTGGCATACATATTAAGCAAGGCCTTAGACACAGCATGGCAAGAAACATGACCTATTCTAACAATACTCCCGTGAAGAGCTCTCCCCCATTTTACAGCTGATAGTCCAGCACAAGACTTGAGAATCGATGCAACAGCCTGATAATCTTGTCTAAAATCTCCATGACAATCACTTATCATCGAATTCCATGCTCTTAAATATGGTTCAACCATCTTACTAAACAGCACTACTCTTGTTTTCCTCGACAACCCGAGTTAAAAAACAACTTTTTGTTGTTGTTTCAGCTGTAAAATGAAAGAAAGAGACCTTTTTTCTTCACATGGAAATTTCAACAAATAGTTTGCATGCAAAAGGCAAGATCCCCAATTGCGCTCAAACCCGCCAATTCCTTGATTCATGTTCCATTTTTTCAAAGAAACACCTACTTCATTGCTCAACTTAAATTGGGTCCGGTCCTCCTTCGAAGAATTTTGGAACATTCTATGGTAAAGTCTCCAACTTTGTTTTTTGGGTAATAGACTCCACCTATATAATGGTCACTTAATTTCTCAGGTATTGCCCAGTCCAATTTTGAATTTATTACTTATAGGAAATGGCTTTCCTGTCCTCCAGCATACGTTATCCAACGAAGGGTGTTTTGGGAATTTCCAGTAAAAAACGAAAGCCCCGAAATTACCTCGAGCAAGAGCAACCCCACCCACTTTCCCTCTCAGTTGATTCTTATTATCAATTAATTAGTAAGTCAATTATGATCAAATCAATCAGAGAAAAAAATAATTCAAAATAGGGTTTCGCTCTCTTTATCTCCCTTCTTCTTCAAGAAGACAGAAGACAAAATTCTGAAGGTTTCTATGTCTCAAAGGTTCGATCTTTAATCTCTACAGTTTTTTTTTTATTTAATTCAAATGGGCTTGAATATTTTTTGGGTTTTATTTGACGATTGACAGTTTAATAGATTAAATATTGAAACTTTGATTGTAGGTTGTTTTTTTTTATAAAAAAAATGATGTTTGATTGGTGGAATTGATGTGAATGGATGAGGCAATCAAATGGTCGCTGACATGGTGATTAAGGAGATTTACTTATCGTTTTTTATGTTTGGATTATTTGAGTTGATTTGAATGGGAAACTTTGTTTATTGTGATTATTGGGTAATCAAAGGGACATTAATTTGATGAATAATACTGTAAGAGATGAAGGAGAACTTATTTTTTCGTTGTGGAATATGTTGCTATCGTTGTCACTTTGATGTTTGATGTGAATTGGAAATCAAGTGTTTGCGGTGATTCTTCAACTCCCTGTGATTCTTGTGTGGGTTTCTTTTTGATGTATTTAGGAAACCTTGCAAGTATTTTGCTCAAGGAGCATGCTGGCGAGGGGATCATTGTAAGTTTGTGCACGAAAGGAAAGAGCCTCAACCTCTGTCAAGAAATGTAATGGAATTGCGTTTATTAGTTTTTTTTTATGGTGATTGGTCATGGTTGAGTCAGAATTTGATTAGTTCTCTTATTTGTTGGTTTCGTTTCTTATTTATCGAAGCAGGTTTGTACTTTTTATCAAAAAGGAAATTGCACTTATGGAAGTCGATGCAAATATGAACATGTCAAATCTTCCTGGGTAGCTTCTGGTGGTGCTGCTGGGGCATCATCTTCATCAATGAGTCCTCATCAATCTGTAATCTTAAGTTCTGTTCCTGCATGTGCTGTATCAAGTAGGAATAGCAAAAAAGAAGACCGTCCTCTCTGTTCATTTGATGTTGCTGGTGATTGCCCCCATGGAGATAAATGTTCTTTTGTTCATGGTGATTTATGCCCTACTTGTGGAAAACATTCCTTGCATCCCTTCCGGGCAGATGAGAGAGAGGAGCATTTGAAGTCTTGTGAAAAGAACCAAAAGTTTCATGTGGCAGTGAAACAAAGTGAAGAAATTGAGTGCTGTGTATGTTTGGATCGTGTACTTTCAAAGCCCACAGCAGCTGAACGAAAGTTTGCAGTCCTTCCTGAATGTGATCATCCATTCTGCATATCCTGTATCAGGAACTGGCGTAATGGTTCCCCGGCCTCTGGGATGGCGTTGAGAGCCTGCCCAATATGTCGTAAAACATCTCACTTTGTCATCCCAAGTCTTATCTGGTATTCCTCTAAAGAAGAAAAGCAAGAAATTATTGATACGTACAAGGCCAGGCTCAGGTAATCTTTCTGAAACTCTATTTCTCTGCTTACTTTCAACCTGATTTGTTTGATCATCACTCTTATCTTGGATACATCCAGAAATAATTTCAAACACATGCTTATTGTAATTGGACACTTGTTAGATATCCGTGTTCCACATCTTATTGTAGTAGAAGGAGATATAACTCTACTCGTATTCAGAACAATTTATCAGCTTAAGCATTGACAGGCAAGCTAGATACTGAATGTGAACCTAAGAGAACTTGAGATTCCTTAATTTGTGTTGTAGATTTCTCTTGTGAAATAACTGCAAATCTGCAATTATATTCATTTTTTATTTTCTGTTTTTGCAGGAAAATAGATTGCAAGCATTTCAACTTTGGGAATGGGAATTGCCCATTTAGCATCAATTGTTTTTACAAGGTAAGATTAGTCAATTTGAATATGCAATTTCAATTATGTATTGCTTCTATGTCTGTTGCACTGTTAAGAGTATCTTGTGAATACTTTTTGCTTATCTCAAAATGTTTTTCACGGACGCAGAATTTACCCACAGACATATAGTGATAACTGAAGGCTACCGAAGTTATAAAGCTATGTTTATTCTTAACTGCACTTACCGGGACCTTTTTTTTCCTGGTCGTCTAAACATGTGTTGTTAGACAATAACTTATCTACTCTTCACACCCCCATTGCCCCAATTGCTGGCTGTCCTCCTTTGAAGCCATAACTTTTTAATTTGGGTATATTGAATCTCTCTCTCCAAGTCTTGAATGTCTCCTTTTCTCTCGGTAAATTTTCTCACATGCATGTATTTTTATAATTGTTTTTTTTGAGGCATGGCTTAATGTTGTGGCACTTTTTCCCCAAATGGAAAAAAAAACAGATTAAGAACCAGGATATAAATTATTCTTTATCCTTGGAAGGGTGCTTCCTTTATGTTCATTTATCGTTAGCTTTATACTCCTAATGAATATCTTGTTGTGTTGTGTTCTAGCACACTGTCATGCCAGGCTCATATACATGGAAACATCACAAGCCCCCTCCAAGGAGGCCACCACCTCGTCGCAGATCCAACGCAGGGCACATGGATTCATCATTTGATTATCTTGGGCCAGCAATGGAAGATTTCCTAGACTTGTTTGATGATGATTATCTTGATTATGATAATTATTGCGATCCCTTTCATGAGGGTTATCAACTGGACATCTTTGATTATGAGGATTATCTCGAGGAAGAACATCTATCTCCTTTTGACATGGCTTTATTACTTGCTGGGATGGATTGTGGAGGAGCAAGTGACATCTCTAGTGATGAGGATGATTTCTATTAATCTATATAGCTTTTTATCCTTCGTTGCAAACAGTTTGAAAATGACATCCTAAGTCATTTTGCTTTCTGGGACTTGGTATCTTACTCTTCCCAAGCATCTATGAGAAGATGAAGTTTGTGGTCTGTTAACTATATAAGGTTGTGTTGCAGGGTTGTGTCAGGAACTGTATGTTCTGAATGCATTGTAGCATTCCGGCTGCCAGGATTTTGATAGCCTCTATTTATATATGTTCACGGCAGCATAATGGATAAAGATAGTAGAAATTTGCAATGTCATCGGTTTTTGTTTTTGTTTTTATTTTTATTTTTATCAACACTGGTATTATAATTTTAGGAGGCTCATTTTTTCATGAAAGTGTGTTTATTTTTGGTATTTTGGTCATTGATCCCACAAGAAGAAGAATATATACATACATATATATATATATACATACATATATTATATGTACAAGAAAACCAGGATGAGGTCATTCCGACATGTTGAAAGAAAGGAAAACAGGCTCTGGACCTTTGATTGCTGAATAAAATGCATGCGAACGGAAATTCCATATTTACCTTCCATTTTGATAGATAAAAGCATCTTTGTAGAACACGGATAGTAACCTCAGACCATATGTTTTTCAGGAACTGAAATGCACTCTCTTCTCCTTTTAGGTTATACTTTATAGACTTAATAGCATTAAATTAAACAAGTTAGGAAGAAACTAAACTCGGCCCCTATGAGCTCGAAACTTTTATAGTGGTTGTTTGGTATTACTGCTGCATCTCCGGTTCGAAAAAAATAGCTTGAAAAAAAACAGATAAGCGTTTGGTTAAGTAAAAAATTGAAAAAAGTTAAGTGGGTCTCACGTTTAAAAAGTTAGGAACTGGGGTTGCGTTAAAAGCAGAAAACTGCTGCTTCTCTCTGCTTTTACGCGTGATAAAAGCTGAGTAAAGCTTAACTCGTCAAATTGATTTTCTTAAGTGGGGTGGGGCCGGGGGCTGGTGGGTTGTACGGGGGTGGGTTGTACGGGGGTGGGTTGTTATTATTTTGTTATTAATTATATTTGTTATAAGTTTATTATTAATTATATAAATGATATTAAAAATATAATTTTAATATTAAAATAATCTAAAAATAAATTAAAATATAAATAATGTTTATTAATATATGTTTTTTTAATATTAACATAATCTAAAAATTAATTAAAATATAAATATTTTTACATAATATATGTTTATTAATATAATAAAAATATATTTTTAATATTAAAATAATCTAAAAATTAATTAAAATATAAATAATTTTTACATAATATATATTTATTAATATAAAAAATATATTTTTAATGTTAAAATAATCTAAAAATTAATTAAAAGCAAAATGAAAAGCATGATAACCAAACACACAAAACTGTTTTTTTTTTCAACCTAAAAATCAACCACAGTTTTAACCAAACACTTCACAATTTATTTTAAACCGCAACAAAATTGTTTTTCTTGAGACTGCTTTTTTCAAACCTCAACCACAAAAGCAAAAACAATACCAAACACACTCATAAACTAGTCCTTATGAGTCATAATGAATCTTAAGCAATTCTTTGATTTCCAACTTGTTATTAATGGATCCATTACTTATTATTATTATTATTAATGATTAGACATTGTAAGTATATTTTAAAAAAAGAAAAAGAAATAAAGACTCGACATTATAGAAAGAGAATTGAAAACAAAATCATGACTATCAATCTTCAAGAATCAAAATGATAAAAGATGAAATAAGAAGAAAAATAAAATAAAGAATTAACAAAAAGAAATACTCTAATGATGAAATTAAAAATAAATAAAAGTAGGTGATTAAATTAAGATTTGATAAAAAGATCAAAGAATAAAAATTAAAACAATGAGGGCAAAAGCCTTAAATGTCATCAAATATTGTATTGAAGGGCAAAATTGAAAATTTCTAACGTCATAAATTCACAAAAGAATCCAAAACAAAAATAAAAATTCAAGAGAGTAAGGACTCAATATGGATATTTTAAGGTTATGCTCCATTTAAAAAGGTTGACTTGTGATTTAGGAGACCGCAGGCTTAGATCATCCTAGTTTTCAAAAGAAATTAGAACAAAACACAAAAAAAACATTTGACGTTTACAATTAATTGATAAGTAAGAATTCATGGTAAGAAACTAAATTGGACAAAGAAAAAAAAACCTTCATAACATGTGTTTTTTTTTTCCCAAAATAAATGGGAAAACCACGGGAAGTGGAAAAAAATAGAAAAAATAACATTTGAGAGTAAACAAAAAATAGAGAGAGAGAGAGAGAGAGACCAAGTAATATATGAATGAACTTTCTAAACTCAAGTCAATCCCTTAAAGCTACAAACCATTAAGTGCCCGTTTGGCATTGCGGTCAAAATTTCGTTTCGATTGATAACCAGCTTTTCATTTTCAGCGCAGCGTTTGGTAACGAAATAAGCAGAAAAAAATTGCAATGGATCCCACCACAAAAATCAATCGAACTGCGTTTTGTAATAAGCAGATGATTCGTGCTTTTCAGAAACCAGCTTCTTCTTCTCATGCTTTTAATAATTTCAGAAAGCTTAATAATTTCATTCACTCCTCACTCTTACACGAAAACAAACACTATGGATTCTTCTCATGCTTCTAAAACAGACACATGGTTAGAGGTAGAAATAGAGAACTGGACTGTGCCCATGTTGAGAGAAGAGATTGAATCACCAGAAGCTCTCTCTCTCTCCAAAACAGCCATGGACGAAGACAGAAGCTCTCTCTCCACAACGACACCTTCCAATGCTGCTGCCGGCCACTACAGGCTACCATCTTCGACTCTACCATGACAGGAAGAATCACCTTGGCCTCCTCTACCCATCGACATCGCCCGTTGAAACTATCGTCGTGGTCGGTCGGAAGCTACTGTGCACGTGAATTAATTCATGTGCACAGTAGCGTTGCACTGTCACGTGAAGAAGACATGAACAATGCAGCACACCATTTCATGCCTTCAGCTTTTTAAGTTGGACTTGGGCTGGGCCTGACCCAGGCCAAGTCCAGCAGAATTGGGCTTAGGCCCACTTTGGATGGGCCTGCTCTCGGCCTAGCCTCCTTTTTAAAAAAATATATTTTCTTAAAAAAATATGTAGATACAGATGGAATGAAAATATTTGTTCGTAATGAAATTGCAAGTAGTTTGATGAGAGAATAAAAAAAAATATTTTTTTTCATGAATTATTAATTGCATTTTATTTTTATGATTATTAATCTACAAAAATTAAAAAAAAAAACTTTTATATATATATATATATATTAAAATATTGTAAATTTAATAATTATAATAATATAATATAATTAATAATTCATGAAAAACATATATTTTACAACATATATAAATTGTAAGTAGTTTGATGGGAGAATAAAAAAAATATATGTTTTTTCATGAATTATTAATTACATTATATTATTATAATTATTAAATTTACAATATATATATATATATATATATATATATATATATATATATATATATATATATATATATATATATATATTCTTTAAAGTAATTTCACAAGTTAAAAGCAATATGAAAAGCTTGGTAACCAAACACATGAAACTGCTTTTCATTAATCTCAAACTCAAAAGCAGTTTTAACCAAACACTTCAAAAATTATTTTGAACCGCAGCTAAAGTATTTTTTATGAAACTGTTTTTTTAAAACCTCAATCACAAAAGCAAAAGCAATATCAAACACACCCTAAATTCCACATCTATACTCAATTAAGAAGCTCAATATAAAATAATTTTAATATTGAAAGGTGAAATGAATTAATTTATTCTAATTAAAGAAATCTTTTTAAAAGAGGTAGATTTATAAAAGTAAAAAGAATCAAGCAACCCGTGTTACTCTAAAAAAAATCAGAAAATTTTAATTGAAGTGGAGAAAATATTAGATTATGAAAAAAATGATAGTAAAAAAGAGGAATGAAAAAAGCTATGCAACCTAAACAAACCTCCTAATCCCAGAATAATATCTCAAACTTGTAATCCATCATGCTCTCGCCCAGCACTTAATCAAGAAGGTCAACACCTGATAAATTCAAGGATTAAATACAAAATAAAATCAAACTTTAAAAAAATCTAAAGTTAAAAGTTTGACAAGAAAAAAAACAACTAAAAGAGTGAAATAAGAAAAAAAACTAATTCTATAAACCATTTAAAAAAAATATATAAATTAAAAGAATAGAGACCAAATAAAACATATGAAAAAAAAATCAACACGGATAAATTTGAAAAACAAATCTAACTTTATAAATTATGTCAAATAAGAAAAATGTTGATCGAAAGAGTATGGATGAAACTTGAAAAACTAAAGGGTTGTATTGAGTTTTATAAGGACCAAATCTCAAAGATAAAAAAAATCAATTTGGAGATGAAATTGAAAATAATTTTTTTTATATATAAATTACTTTTTTTATAGGCAATGCGTTTTTCTAGAATGAGAGAGAAAATAAAGGGAAAAAACATGGTTATTGAAGACAAACCAGAGATGATGAAGAAATAAGTGTTATATTGTCAATAAGACAGTGCCTCTAAGATTCTATCGCAACGTTGAAAGCCATCATTTGACCTTATGCACTGCCACAAATGTTTTGAAGTGGATGTTTGTTTTTGTAGTGCAAATAGAGTTTGTAAAAAAGCTCTCTATTTTAGTGTTTGGTTAAATTTGAAAAACAAAAATATGATATGGGTTCCACGGAATAAAATGAGAGGAACGTTGGTGTAAGAAAGCAGCTATTAGCTGCTTTTCAATGCGTCCTCACCATAAAAAAATCCCTAATGGGTACGGGGGAGTTATTACGTATTATATTTTTTGTTAAAAGTTTTTTTATAAAAAATATATTTTTAATATTAAAATAATTTAAAAATCTAAAAACTTAATTAAAATATAAATAAATATATTAGAAGGTGATCACAATATAACTTTTGCCTCGCAATCTTAATTTTGTTTTAAATGATATTTTATCATATGTTGTTCCTCTCAGGGAGGCCTTCACGTATGAATTTAGTTCGTGATGGAATTACAAGAAGTTTGATAGGATAATAAAAATAAATGTCTAATTTACTTGAATTATTAATTACATCTTATATATATATATATATATATATAGAGAGAGAGAGAGAGAGAGAGACACTTTAAAGTAATTTCACATGTTGATAACAATATGAAAAACTTGGTAACCAAACACATGAAACTGTTTTTCATTAATCTCAAACTCAACTATAATTTTAACCGAACACTTCAATTTCAGTTATGAACTGTAGTTAAAAAGTGCTTTTAATGAAACTATTTTTTTTTAAATCTTAGCTAAAAAAGCAATTGCAATACTAAATACACCTGAAACCCCACATGCCTCTAGTGATAGACATGTGTTATTTTACTTTGAAGTATAAAAAAGTCATTATACTATGCAAAAAAAAATAAAAATGTAAAGACTAATTCAACCACAATGCCAATTGAAAATACAAAAATACTCTCATGATAGACATCATAACAATGTTTCAATCCTATGGTGCTATGAGAGCAAAACCACATTAAAAGACTGTTGACTTTATTTTTAATATTTTAAATTATAAATATGGAAGGGATTAAAGCTCTTTGACAATATCTTAATTATACCCATTATATTTCAGGGTTTTGAAAATAGCTTTATTTTTTGCTATTTTGCGTTGAATGAAAATGTTATATTTCATGTTTTAATATTATAATAAATTCTGTTTTTTAACGTGTTTTTTAAATTAATTATCAAATTTATATTTTTTATGTGTTTTTAATAATTTTAATATACTAAATAAAAAAATATTTTTAAAAAATATTATCTTATTATATTTTCAATTAAGAAAAACATAATGAACCACGTTACTAAACACGCACTTCGAAACAAAGAAAAAGAAATGAGTCAGCGCCGCGAATCAATGGAAGGACAAACTATAATTTGATGTGAAAAACAAAGGATTGAAATATAGAGTCTGTTGAATTAGAGGGACTAAATTACTATTAATTCGTTAAGTACTATGATTTAAGTATGGCAAGAAGAGATCCGCTTCATCAAAACAACGATTCTCAAAATATCTCTAAGACTCTAACACAATACAAACTCCCTCTCGTAGTGCGTCCCTTTACAATAAAAAAATAAAAAAATCTCCTTCACTGTCCAACTTGGAATCCACCAACACAAAACCTCTCTCTCTCATTCTCTGAAGAGGGAGTAACGATTCTGCATCCACTGCTGTAAGAGAGGAAGGATATGATGGCGCCACCTGAAGGACCAGGAGGCGGTGCTGTTGCTGCTGGAGGAGGGCAACAGGGACAAGGACAGCAACGACAGCAAGGAGGAATGGGGCAAACAATAACAGGGATAATAAGGATGGCTGTTTTTTGGTACTTTATATCTAAATTCATCTCTCCCAAAAAAGCCCCTACGGACCCCTCCATCCTTATCTCCAATCTCTTCCAAAAAGGAGATTATGTGGTATGTTTTTTTTTTTTTTTTTAATTATTATTGTTTTGCGATCTGAGCTCTGATTTCTCCCTTTTTTTTGAAAAAGTTTCGATCTTTGTTTCTGGGTTGATCCTGGATTGGTGTTTTTGCTGCTGGGTGTTATTGGGCTGGTGTTAAATTTGTAAAGACTGATCAAACTTTAGAGATCGCCACCTGAGGAAGTTGTTTTGAGCATGCTAGTTTTAATTTTAAGCTTGTGTATAATGATAAGACTGATTCTGTTAGGGGATTTGCGAGTAAGGTCACAGTTTTGGAATTTTATGCATCATGGCCCTGTGATGTGGAATTTACCTTTACCTGGTCATCACTGACAGTGTAAGCTATGAAGTAGGATCTATAAGCATTTACAAGCCGTTGCCTCGTAATGGTTTAAAGTGGCAGTGACTACTGCTAGGGTGCAGTCCTGTGCGCTTGGATTCTCACAGTTTTATTAGCAAAATTCTATCATGTAATCATAGATGATAAGTTGATTTGGTGAATAGATACTGCTGAATCGGGGGCTAGGCATACCTAGAATTGGGTGGGAATGAAAAGGAGAGGGCCCCAACTAGTATAATGAGAAAAGCCTCCGAGTGAGTCCATATTATTTTATTTTTTAAAAATTTATTTTTGGCATCAGCACATCAAAACAATCCAAAATCATAAAAAAATAATTTGAAGCAAATTGTTTTTATCAAAGGAGTGCTTTTTGAATGCAAAAACAAACACTCTTAAAAGTTGAGGAGTTAAACTTCTCAATGGCAAGCGGAAGCGGCTACACCACATTTAATTGAACTTGAGTGTTTATGCCTATATTGTGGCATAGAAGGCAGGGACGTACTTACTTTAAGCATGATATTGATTACAAAGATAATAAAAATTGTGTAGTGAATCAACGTCTAGTACTTCTTATACAAAGATAACGTGTAATTGGCTATGGTATGTTGCTGGAAAGCAGCAAACCATGCACATTTAAAATATGTATGGAGGTCATCTTAACATTGTGATTTTGGTAAAATCAATCCAAGGAGGCGTCTAACTTTTCATCTTCTTTCAGGCATCAGAGAAAACATGGGTATATGTAGCTAATGATTTTGAATGAAGCATCACAAGATAAAATGCGATCAAAATTCACATGTGGAAGAACATTGGATTTAATAACTCTTTTGAATTGACTTTTTCCCTATCATATATATTTTATGATGCTGACAATTTCATTTTGCTTGCGATTTTTTTGTTAGCAGTTTTAATCTAATTGAACCTCATTTGCTTTCAGGATATGTGGTTCTATCTCTCTGAGCAGGAAAGGTTTAATGACTTCAATAATGAAGGTGCTCTTATTTGGCATGAAACGAATATACCTTATGCCATTTGGGGACCAGAGAGCACAAGGTCTCTTTCTTTGAAATACTATCCATCTGAGGTACTACAGGCTGCAAGCACATACTCTAACTTCCTATGCCTATTTTCAAGCAAAATTCATTATGATTATATTCTAAAAGACAGTATCCCCTATAAACTACCATAAACATGAAGGCATTTTCTCTCCCAGGCATTGAAGCACAATGGCACTCTTTATGCACATGTTTTCTTTGCACGCTCTGGATATCCACCAGACCCAAGTGATCCTGAGTACCAGCCTCTTGCTGCTTTTGGAAGGACACACCGTAAGATTTTGTCCATGCACATCAGATTTATCTTTCCTTTCATTATTTGATGACATCCTGGTCGATACAAATCCTGATGTTAGTATCTCTACCTTTTCAACAATTGCAGCTGTTGTTGTGTATTTGCCCAAGTCAAAAACAGATAAAAGGAAGAGCCTGTTGGGGAATTCCGAAGACTCCAAGAAGGGTGAAGTGGTTTCTCAGGTCTCTTCTTGGCTATTTGTCTTTTGTAAAGTTACTTTAAGATGGTTTTTTCATTGTAGAGCTCTATCAAAAAGAGATATTTCTTATTGTTATTTGATATGTATGAATATGATAACTGTTTTAGCAATCATACCTGCTGAATCCTCTGAAAAAACAAGTCCTGTCCTTGATTTGGGGGGCACCGTTGTATTCTGTTCCCACTTCAATCCTGAATGGTGCTCAGAATTTTTGTATCTTAGCATTCAGAAACTTGCCTTCTCTCATTGCTCGCCTTTTTTCTTTGTGACACTTTGTCTCATTGCACAGTCCTGCATTTACAGTCCTAATCCAAATTTATGTTAATTGCTTCAGGTGGTAGATGATAGTCAAGCTGATTCTAAAGATGATGGCCCTGTAGAATGGATTTCATATTGGAAACCTAATGTCACAATTAACCTGGTTGATGATTTCACAAAGTATGTTTCCTCTCATTATCAAGGTTCTATAAGATTTTGTTTCTATCAGCAAAAACATTTAAGTTGAAAATAGGAACTTATTGATCATCTGATCTGATATGGTTTGGAGAACTAAAATGCAGGTGGGGATTTTCTTTTCCCTTTTCCCTTTTTCATATTTGTTATTAATCCTATTATCATTGAGAATACAAAAGCCTGTATATGCTAATAGACACTTTTCTTTTTCTAATAATGATTATGCTCGGCTTTGCTGGTAATTATGCTATTTTTTTACCCTTTTTTTCATGTGCAGATACCCCCATAATGCTGTACCGCCAAATATTGCTCCTTGTATCCTTATATTCTTGTATTTATTCAAGTATATGTTTATATGATGTCTTTTTTCCATTTCCTAGAGATTTTGAAAGAAGTTGGTTGGGTACCATTCTGAATGGCTCAAATACCTAACCTGGCTAAGTTGAGCCCCCTCCATTGTCAATTCTATACTTAGATTTTTTTTCCCACTAGGAGCTGTAGAGAGATTTACCAGCAGGAGGAATAAAAGCAACAATTTTCTAATGTCAGTGGACAGCCACATTGCTGTTGTTGGGGCAAGTGTTTAATTTGACCATGATACGAATAATTATATCTCTATGTATACATGCAAACACAAATGACTCATTATGCAATTACACTCTGTGTATTGCACTTTTACTGTCATGGTACAATTAATTACACTTTTACTGTAAGTAGCAAAGAGGTAGGTTTACAAAAAAATTAGCAGTGTGCTTCTTATGTGGCTGTGAAGCGTTTGCTGCAGCATGTGTCAAAATAGAAATTATCAAGTTGTCATTTTGGCTTTGAGTTCTTGACTTCAGATTTGCAGACTTGAATGTTGAGCCTACTTCAGGGAATTACTTCCCCACCATATCCTTCAATGAATTCTGGTTGCTTCGAGATAAATTGATCGCACTTAATGAGACAGTGGAAGAATTGACACTTAATTTGGAGGTGGGTCCAATAAGCATGACAAAATGGCAGATATTCATGCAGATTGATCAGTCATTCCAGGTTCATCGTAGTTATGGAAGCATGATTGAAGGCGAGGCTGATGAACTGAAGGTACCACTTATCTTTATTCAAATCATAGTATGAAATTGGGTGACTGGAGAGTAGATTTAGCTGTGAATATGATACATAACTTAAACCTTTTAATTCAAAGTCCACCTAGTTACATATACTCTCACTTTGATTTTCACTTCAAATCATCTTATATTTGGGAAATTAACATGGAGTTGCTGAATTGTGAAGTAACTCGGCTGTTTAGTTCAAGCTGGTTTCTAACTAGTTGACTTGGACACCTGAGCCATGATATTACATAAATTATTGTATAATCTTTTCTTGATGGATAAAAGCATAATTAATTCCTACCTCAAACATTACCCTAGGTTCAGAAGCTAACTTCTTCTGGTGATTGTTTCCTTGGTAATCTTTAAAGCCAAATGGAAGTTAGGAATTATCTCTGTTTTCTTGTTTTCCATGTACTGATTAATTGATAATCTTTTCAGAGGGTATTCTTGGAAGGAAATCCTTACCTCCTGGTGATTACCATGGTTGTTTCAATGCTCCATTCAGTGTTTGACTTCTTGGCATTCAAGAATGGTGAGTTATGTCCTATAATAAGATTCATATTTAACTTTAGGATTTGTTGTCTCTGCTGATGCTTTTTGTAGGATGTATACGGAGCTTTCTTCTTAACTCTTTTTTTCCGTCTTCCCCTGCAGATATCCAATTCTGGAACAAAAACAAGTCTATGGAAGGACTGTCTGCAAAGTCTGTTGTTGTGAGCTTTATATCCCAGCTCATTGTCTTTCTTTATCTGCTTGACAATGACACTTCATGGATGATTCTCGGAAGTTCTGGAGTTGGCTGCTGCATTGAGTTTTGGAAGATAGGGAAAGCCATGCACATAGAGGTATCAGTCCTGATCATATTTTCTGAGATTTGTTGGTTTCCTTCTGTGTGTGAATGTAACTCCACACAGCTGGCAAAGATTAATGTCAGTGCTATTTTTTTGTATACAAAAAAAAAAACAGTAGCTTTACACGTAAATTGTTTTTCAATGTGGCTTATTTATGTTGCGTGCTTGTTATGACACCTATATCCTTCATTCACAACATTAACATTAGTGCATGCGTTTTTGCTTCTATCTTTATCTGCTTACATGTCCCTGTAGCATTCTAGGAGCAAATTCTCATCTTCTCATTTTTGAATTCTGCATGTTTACATTTGCTTATATTACATCCATCCTGCAGCTAGCTGTATAAATGTTTGCTAATTAGTATCATGAATTGGCAAGTGACAAATTTCATAATTGTTCTCGTCTCCAGATCGATAGAAGCGGAAGAATACCTATGTTGAGGTTCCGAGATCGCGACTCTTATGCAGGGAATAAGACAAAGGAATATGATGACCTTGCAATGAAGTATTTGTCGTATGTGCTCTTCCTCCTTGTTGCATGCTCTGCTGTTTACTCACTAAAGTATGAGCGCCACAAGAGCTGGTATTCATGGATTCTCTCTTCACTCACAAGCTGTGTTTACATGTTTGGTAAGCCACTGTTTCCTTGCATACCGTCACTTATTCTGTATTTTGCTTAAAACCTTCTCAACAAATTGAAATTTTTTGTTTTATGGAGCAGGAATTAGAGATGTCTTTTTTTATTTCTACTTTTTTAATATTAATTGCCATTACAGGTTTTATCATGATGTGCCCTCAGTTATTTATAAATTACAAGCTGAAGTCTGTAGCACATCTTCCATGGAGGCAGATGACATACAAGTTCCTTAACACCATCATTGATGATCTTTTTGCATTTGTCATCAAAATGCCATTGTTGCATCGGCTTTCTGTCTTCCGCGATGGTGAGATATAGTTAACATTCCATAGTAATGACAGTCAGATGTAAGATGGTCTAGTTATGCACTGCTGACATTACTATTTTCGTTTGTTGCAGATCTTATATTTCTGATATACATATACCAGAGGTGGGTTTATCCGGTGGACAGATCACGTGTAAATGAATTTGGTTTTGGTGGCGAGGATGATCAGGCATCGGCCAGCGAAGTACCTGCTGTAAAAGAGGAAGAGAAGAAGACTAACTGAGCTGTTGTCAAATCCCTTGAAACCATGGCACATAACTGAAGTTCAGATAGGATGTTTTGAATGTTTTGCTCCTTTGTTTTCATTTCACTAATTATCATAGAATTCTATTCCAGAGATAATGGTTATAGGCCGTTGGTATTTCTGTCAAAGAACCGTATTTGATTGCGCAAGTGATTTTGGAATCCCCTTCCTGTGTTATGCCCTCTGTGTTTGTAGACATGGAAGGGGATGCTAATTGTGAGCTAGTTACCTGCAAGAAATGAACCTCAGACAGGTAGGTTCCTGGATTTTGATTCAAGACGAAGATCTGTTTCCAAATTTGTTATGAAAAATTCCGAGTCTTTCATGATTTGGATCCCGTTTCAACTCGATTATAAGCATGATCATCAAATCTCCCTGGCAGCGCCTGGCCCATCTTTGGATGTGAATATATTTAATGGCATTCCCCTCGGACAACTCGTTAGCCACAACGGAAAAGGAACTTGAATACAAAACTCATGCTTGGTTTCAAATCCTAAAAAATTTCAAACTTGTGTTTCTCACGTTCTACATATGCTAATAGACAGGCATCTACGATCTCAAGAGAGCATTCTATGACTCCCATCAGTCCTTTTCCAACCAAGCTTCTAAAAGGTCCAGTTTTATGGGATTTTGAAAAGTCAACCCATCAAAGGCATGGAGCTCTTCCATCATTGTCAAGCATGCTCCACATAAAAAAAGTATTTTTTTTTTTGAAATAATTTTATTTTCTTACATTATGGCGCTTCTACAGTGTAATATTTACTACATGTTATTTCTAAGCTTGATATTAAACATGTGTTTCCAAACTGCGACATCAATTAAAATTCAAGTCTTTCTAGATTGAAGATCACACAAACACACTCATCTCTCTCTCTCTCATCCAACTACCTCAACCCTTATCTTAGCTTTTGTAAATAACAAACCGCACCCAAAATTGAGTTCTAAAACTCATGTTATGATTAAAATACCAAACAATATTATAGGTTGGATAGACTAAACCGATCATGATTTGTAAAATTGTAATGCTTCCTTGGAATTGTTGTTAATTAAGGTTCTTAACATTTAAAGTTATAAGAATGAGTTATGTGATTTATTATTAGGAGGATTTTTTGAGTAAATTGTTGAAAACAAACACGTATGTGTGGTTAAGGGAAAAAAATGAAATTTGGAATGCATGGTATGAATATGTTAGTGATTCAATTTAATTTATGGTTTGAGTAGTAATGATTGTTTTTGTGTGGGAGTGGTAGGAGAGAAGCATTTGAAAAGAAACCCAATTTCTTAGGAGCTTGGATAGCAAGAGTTAAGGTAAGAGATTGATCATCTCGCCTATTTATTTTATTAAATGTGTTTTTATAATTGTTAAATCTACAATGGTTATTTGCTTATGTTGTGTATTGTTATTATTAATTGAAGGCTTACGTCTTAGAGGCATAAATTAGTATGTGTTGTAATTAAATGCATGTATGATAAACATGTAGTATGTTATGAAATGTGATGGCCCGCAACAATGATAAAAATATTTAAAAGTGACTTTTGATTGTAACGGTGAAAATTTCTATGTTATGGAACTAATTACCATGTAATGGGGTTGATGTCCAGTAATAAGATATGTTGAGGAACTAGTTACACGGTGATAGGGTTAATGCCTGATAATAGGATATAATAAGGAACTAGTTACTCGTTGATGAGGCCAATGCCCACTAATAGGTGATGTTAAGAAATTAGTTACCTAGTGATGGGGTCAATGCCCAATAATAGATTATGGAAGAACTAGTTATCCAAATATAGGGTCAATGACTAGTAGTAGGCTAGTGTCATCAATTTGTTTAATGACTGAAGTATTTTATTTGATTTAAATGGAATTGTGTGGAGTGAATATTGCTTGAATGACAAACTTATTGGATTGTTAATGAAATGCTAGGTAAAACCCAACTGTTAAATAGAGGTGGTAAATTATATGTATGGCATTAAGTCCATTAATAGTAATTTTTTGATTGAGTTCATGATACAAATGTTACACAAAATTACTCGTGAGATGATATTATTGGAATTTCATGAAAACTTTTGTATAAGAAATGGAAAGATAACATTTAGATATAGTTTTTGGATAAAAGAAACTTCACAATAATCTCATTAAGTCGGGAAAGTTTTAATTGGAAATAATAAGTTGAAGTACAATGCAACTCATAAGTAATTTTGGAAAATAGTCTAAAATAGTGTGAAAGATAATAGCATGAGTTATATATAAAGGAAATGAAACAATGAAACCTAATGATGACAAGTATGGATTGCGAGAAATTAAACTAGGCAAATAATCGCTCAATGTTAAAATGGAAAATTACATGAACACGAGTGTTTGAATAGAATAAATTGAATATTTTGAAATCCAAAGGAGCATAAATTTGTTTGTGGAATGAGAAGAAACATAATTTAAATATATTATAAATTGAAACAATGGTGTGAAGCATATACAACAGTTACACACACACACACATACACTCAAACTAGGTGTGATCATTTTTTATTTGGTTTGGTTTTATCTATAAAAACAACCAAATTAAAAAAAAAAATTAAATCAATTTAAATCGACCGGTTTTGGTTCGGTCCAGTTCAGTTTTTCATGTAAAAAATTAGAAAAACAAACCAAACTACGTATATATGATACATGCACTGCTCTATCATTTGAGCTGGCAAAGAGAACAACTCCTTTCTCACTCCAACAAAGTAGGCGAAGGGTATCATCTACCTAGGGCCCTGTCCGAGACAATCCATGTTACCGAACTCACTCTACTCAGAAGAGCTCCATACTTATCCAGCTTCAGGAGGTGAAGATATAGTTTCCATAAGAAAAAACTTTGCTGTTAAAATTAAAAACAAACCTCTCTGAAGTTATCAATTAACAAACTAAATAACAAATCTTATAAAAAAAATGAGAATTTATTACTGAGAAATTACTTAGAAGTTAATTGATATCACACTTCAAAAGTGCTAGTTGACCACAACTTTTTAATTATAAGTTAATTCATACAAATAAAAATCATTTTAATGCATTTTTGAATGAAAAAACAACCGTAACCAAACTTAAACTTCTAATCCTGAACCTCCTACCCCAGTACCTCACATAAATAACTGCAATGGTGGGTGGCTAATAAAAGTAATGCAGAAAGAAGAAAAGGGCTGCTAACCAAATAAGACTAAATACCCACCCATCCTTACCAGGCATTGCCGGAAAAGCCCCGATAAGAACAGTCTTGCAGTAACTGATAAGTTTTTACATATATTTGACACATATTTCCTATCCCTTGAGTGATAAAACAGTCTATTCTTTGTAAGTTTTGTATACAAATGAGAGAAAAATAAAAATGCCTCGGGATTCTCAGTGCAGGAGTTCACGGCGCTGTTCTATTTCTATGGCCGTTTCTTCCTAGTCTCACCTTGGAACTTCAGGCATTGCTGGTGCCTTGTGACTGGTTTGGAGTGTACTTCTTCATAAGGCTGGCTAGTCGAGCATCAAACTCTTTCTCTATTTCCACTTCTTCCTCATGCTGCCTACGCTTCACTGCACTCAGCTTCTCTGCATGTTCTTCAATCAAGCCATCCCTCTCGCCCACATACTCCCCCATCTCTGTGTCTTGAAGCTCTATAAATTTCTCAACCTCTTCCACTCTATCCAGAGAATGGCACGAAAGGAAAAGGGGAACATCAGCAGTTACATCAAAGAAAGTCACCGTGACAATGGCCATCAGGTTGATATACAACCAGGAACAGGATAGCAGAATTCAAAATCGATACTGAAAAGTATCAAGAGAACCCTATACCTGCTTCTGTAGTCCTCGGTATTGCAAGGATTTGCATTTAGCTCCTTCACCAGATGACGCTTATCCTGCTGCAGTTTCTCGAAATCCTCTTCCTTCACTCCTCGCTGTTCATGGATTGTCTCGAGTTGCTCTTTGAAAAATTGCTCTTGGAAATCCAACTGGACAGAATAATTGGAGAGTTAGACTACCACATGAGAGAGATCTTCGCAGAAGTAGAAGTCAGCTAAAGTGAGGTAAATGTCTAAAGCATGGTTGCGGAGGATGAATCTAGAAACATCTAGAAACATGTCCTTTTCATGAAGATTTAAAAATTACAGGTTTTGTAAGAAGGACATAACATTCACACAGCAGCATCAAGTAGCCAACATCAGTTTTCAGGTGTAGAACGTTTTCTACGACAGAAAAGATTATATCCACTTAATAGCAATACCTCCTCCTTGTTCTGTTCATGATGCATTTGAGTTCTCCGCCTCACAATATAGTTTTCTTCCTCCGTCTTCCGCACCTTCTCATTCAATATCCTAGAAATTTCTTCAAGTTGTTTTGAATGCCTTTGTTCTTTAACAACCTTGTTCTCCAAGTAGATTAGCTGCTGGTTGTCCTCAGTCATCTGCCTGATTTGGTTCACAACCATCTCATGGTATGATCTCATTTCATATTTCAGCTTCGACTTCCCTACTCAGCCAGCATATAATGTCAAGCCAATTCCAAAATATACAAGGAAATCAGACAGCAATGCGGGGGGAAACCAACCAAGTATGAAACAAAATAGTTACAATAAAGAGATTCCTTGTGGAATGCCTGAGACAACATGTATTCAGGTTCATGGGTGTTTGAGACAACGTGTGAGTGTGGAGAGAGAGTAACTATGTTTAATGCCGATTAAAGAGGTCCAAGTCTTCCTTCAACGCCATGTAACCATAGAGCTGGCGCTTGCCACCATGATAGAATAAAACCTGACGACGATCCCAAGCATTTCTATCAGTTCCCTGCTCGGCAAAATGCTTATGCAGGCGCTCAGCTTCTAAATGTCCCCGTGCTGAGCTCTCAAAAATCAGAGCACTCATCCCACGATGACTCTGCGGACCATAGGAGTGCCTCAGCCTTCACAGCAGCATATCCTCTGAAATAGTTAAGTAGCTCTTGATTGCCCATTCCAAGCCACTGCAATCCAATTCAATACACGGAAGAGTCAGGTGGTGCTACTGAATTAAACATAAATTTGTTATGAATTAGAAAAAAATAACTTAAATGGAAAAAGAAGGTCGAGTCCCACAAATTTAAACAAAGAAGTACCTTATCATTGCCATCCTGCTCAAGCCTAGTGTTCATAACGATTACCATTGGAGGCCAAACAATCTCATGATCTTTCTCCTCATCCTTCAATCCTTTCCATTTGCCGAACGCTTCACCAGCTGGAACAACTGAGCTTCCCCTCCTGCTCAACTCCTCATCCAAAAGTTGTGCAAGCTCCCGGTGTAGCTTTACCCTCTTTAGCTGCCCTTTGTTTTGGCATGTGTAATCAGAGGCTCCAGGCCTCTGTACCAGTTAATAGCACCAGGACCACCTTGGCATGCTGGGCAGTGCCACTGCCTTGCTGGTTCATTTATATCTTCAACGGACAAACTGTCAAAGAATTTCTTGAACCATCTGCTCTTCTTGCGAGTCTCAAAGCTCTGCTGACTTGTATCAGAGTCAAAATCCTCACTTAAAAGCTCGTCATCAGTATCATCTAAGGCATCATCATCTTCGTCTTCATCACTTTCCTTCTTGACCTCGTCTTCATCACTATTCCGCATGCCTAGCTTCTGTATCACATCAGGATTCCTCGATGCTTTAGTATGAGTGTCCTGAGATCCCCCGGGTTTCACAGAACTGCTTCCAGATCTGTTCTTGGACGTCTTTGAAATAACCTCCCACTCTCCATCATCCTGTGCAGAATCCAGACCCATTTCTGCCACGCCCTGGCTCAACTGTTCAACTGCTGGACCAGAGGATTCTACTGCATTTTTCCCGCTTGGATGATAAGCTGGTATTTGCACCTGAACCGAAAGGCTTTCCACCTCCCCTTGAATCCATCCTCACAAAAAATGTGAGCTGAGAAAAACATGCAAAACAAAGTCACCAAAACAGATTTTTAAGCACCAACTACTTGATTACTTGACATAATTTCCATTTGGGAAACAAAATATATGCTGACAACTTACAGGTTAAAACTTGCAAAGCTCACGCTTCGTATTATATAACCGACCTTTGTAAATAAATTTCAAACATTTATTCAGTTCTCACACTACAGTAAAACCTTAAATGACGTCATAAATAAACACAGCAGCAGCATTTGTTTAACCAAGTTATTAAAAAACAAGCAAAGCAAACAAAATCATGCACAAAATAATGAAACAAACGAAAATAATAAAACGAAACAAAAAAAAAGTGCTTTTCTTCGAAAAAAACACCAAAATAAGATATCGTAGGATAAAAAAAAAGCAACAAAAAATCATCTTTCTCTCTCTGAATTTTGATCATGCAGTGTTTTCTTAATCAGTAAAAATGCGATATCAATCATGGGGAAATGCAGGGAGAAACACCTTAAAGAGACGGAATTCGCTGCGGACCCCGTCTGAGATTGAGGAACACGCGCTTCAGAGACTGAAAGGAGGGGGAAAGCATGCATGGTAGGAGGGGGGAAATGCTTGGAGCGAAGGAAAGAAAATAAGTAGACTGGGACTAACTTCCTCCCGACTTCACCGGTTCCTACTTCCTATACAGAGTTAGTTGGAAAAACATGTTACCTGTAATTTACAATAACTAAACAATTAGTCCCTGTAGTATCAAAATGAGTAAACAGAACGTTGACCAACGTTGACTATCCTTAAATTAGCAGTCTTTTTAAATTTATTTTATGATAAAATGCTTTCATCTCACGACTTATCGGCTTTAAAAAGAATATGGAATTGAGGAAATCACTTTTTTATAACAGATTGGAAACAATAGGGACGTAATAGTAATTTTTTAAAATATAGTTAGTAACTCTTGTACAAGAACTAAACGACTTAGGCAAGAAGGTTGTAAATGCGTCCGTACGTCCCGGACTTCACTTTTTATATAATTCTGTTTACTTTTTCGCGGGCTATATTCATGTAAGATTACAGCTAATAATAATAATAAGAAAAAATATTTTATATATTGATTTTAAATTGTTTTTAAAAGTATTTTTTATTCAGAAAATATATCAAAATAATATATTTTTTATTTTTTTTAAAAAAATATTTTTGATATTAATATATCAAAATAATTTAAAAATATAAAAAAAAAGTAATTTAATTTAGAGTAAAAAAATAAAAAAATAAAAATTTCAAAAACTTTTTTTTTAAAACGCAATTTCAAGAACTTGATTTTATTATTAGAGGCTAAATCAATCAACAATTATTCCATTCATAATATAATTAAAGCATCCACGTTTATATAAATCGTGTCAATATTGTGTGATGTAGTGTATTTTTTTAAAAAAAAAAATTATTGCAAATTTATTAAAATAGTTCTTAGATTGTTTTCAATTTACTTATTAGTACATTAGAATCATAAAAAAAAATATATATTAAAAAATACCAATTTATTTCTTAAAAAAACTAAATATAATTTTTAAAACTCATTCAAATGGTGGTTTTAAATGCAAAAATAAACGGCATTAAAATGTGATTTTCTTTTTCAAATATTTGAAAATAGAAACAAAAAACGATACTAGCTAGATCAAATTGTAGCGAGCAAAACAAATCACATAAAGGGTGGTTATAGTGAGCAAAATACAATTGCTGATCATGTGTTCAATATTTTCAAGAAAACTCAGAAGAAGAATGAAAGCAAACATTGCAAATAGCAAGTGTACGCAGTTTATGCTACTTATTACAAACCCAACTTTAAATTTTAGGATAATAAACTTATTACAAACAAAATTATGATTAAAACCATAATCTTCAAATGATGCAAGTCTCGCTGATCCACAGAAGATTCGAGGTTATCACAAACCATCTTCAGCATTTATCATATCAAGAATAAGAGAGCAGTAAGAACTTATGATAAGAAAGCTGCACTCATTGAGATATATATAGAGCTTAACTGGGGAGTGGAGAATGGAGATGGAGGAAGAGGGGAAGTGGAAGGTACAGAAAACTATAGCCATAGCCACCGTGCACGGCTGTTGGTTAGACAGATAAACCTCTGGACCAAAATATCTCCTTCGGCTATCTCAATGTCAGTATGCATGATCTACCTAGCTAGCTCGCTAAATGTTTCTCTAATTCGAGGCTTGCCCTCAGTGACTAGCTATCCCTAGATTAGCAGGGGGGCTAGGTTTGAAAAAAACAGCACCCCCTTTAATTTGCACTCCATGTGTCAAAATAGGGCTAAACCTCCCAAAATTCAGCCCTGCTGATCGAACAGGTAATCTTTACAACCAACGAACTTGTTTTGGAAAAAAAGAAGAAGAAAAGAACAGAAAAATGCCTAGTTAGCTAGCAAAGAATTTCTTCCCTTTCCCAAAGGGAGGAATTAGAGGATGTATGCTTGAAGTTTGAAAGAAACTTGGGGGTTCACAACAACTTATATTTCTAAGAGCTAACTGGGCTTGAGTCGGTCCGATGCATGACAAGAAAAGAAGGGCTAAGGCTTATGAATGGAAGTTTTGTTCTTTTTTTTTCTCCATTTGCCGATGTATGTACCTAAACTATGTTGGACTTAAACTATGTTGGACCTAAACTTGACGAATAGCTAGCTAGCATTTCAAATTGTCTCCTCGTGATCTGAATCCAGGAGGTACGTAAAATGATGATCCCCGTACGTGGCCCTAGTGATGATGAGCACTAATTAATGTGTGTGAAAAGGGTTGATAATTTCACGTCCGTGATCGATGCAGGAAATTATAGGGATGCTTAAATGTTGCTGATGGGGTGGAGTGAGTTGGTTTGAGCAGGGTAGTGAGGTGCCAAGGCATGAACAGATGGAGCAGCAAGAGCAGTGGTAACGATTGCACCTGCAATATTTCATTGAAATTAATCTTTGTATGGATTAACCGGGAGATAATATAATACAGTATTCTGACAATTAATGAAAATAGATAGCAGTAATTAACACGAACCTGGTTGTGAGTGTGGGATAGCATTGAAGGACATAGGTGGAGGAGCATGGTGTTGTGGGAGATGAGCAGAAGATGAAGCAATAAATGGATAGTGGAGAGGATACTGATAATCAAACCCCTGTCCATATTGCCAGTAAGGGTACAAATTAGCTGAATTTGCAGCAGCACCATTTCCGTTTTCTGCTGCTGCATATACAAGATACTGGCTGCCCGAGCCTCCACTCACACTGTAGTAGGCCTGCAACCCAAAAGGATAACTTGCAGTTGATTGATAGTATTTGTTGACAGTACGTATTAATTTGATTAAACCATGGATATCCTTCAAAGATCACAGGGTAATTGAATTACTAACCGTGGGATATGCGTAGTTTGGAGAGTACCTGGTAAAATCAAGATCATGGATTAGAGAAGATGATCAGGGAAAGAACGACATCAAAATTAGGTGATTAAATACAGCACCATCAGTGATTAGAATTAAGCAGGTCGATCTTTTAGGATATATTCCCTACTGCACACATAAGTGTGTGTGTGTGTGTGTGTGTATGATAGCCCTTTCACGTGATCATATTACAACTGCATGTAACAATGGCCAAACTCATTCCAGTCATATTTCAGGATAGAACAATATGTATTTGATAGAACAATATGTATTTGATAGAACAATGTGTATATATAATGGAGCAAGGCTTTGTTTGGGAATGATGCCAACCACGTGGTTAGCTGCATTTCTAAGATGGGATTTGAACGTGTACTGTTTAGTATTATTATGATAGGTTTCACAACTATAGTCTAAAGAAATAAGTTATAAATTAATGTTTTTTTTTCTTTTAAAAAAAAAGAAGAAGTTAATTAGTTCTTACCTGATGTTGCGAAATTAATGTTAAAAAAAGCAAAATTAATGTTAAGAAAACAAAACCAAACAAGCAGACTCCAATCACTAAAGAGTGACGATCGAGTGATGATCATCATTTCCATCACATGCGTGCACGCTAAAGTAGTACGAAAATATGATTGCATGTGGTAGAAGTTTTGCCTTTTTTTCATGTGAGGTGATGATGCATGGAAGCTTTACAAGGGCAGCAAAATAATTAAGTGAGCTGGAGAATATAGCACTCGGAGTTTGATAGGAGACGAAAGAGTTGGCGAGCGAGCTTACCCTGCATATAGAGCATAGGGGATTCCTTGTTGGATGGCGTAATGCGGGAGAGTTGGCGTAGAAGAAAAAGTTGCTGCTGCTCCAACCCCACCTTGATAGCCACTGGAAAAGGTTTTTCCTGCCCTGAAGTTCCTGCCCCTTGGTAAACAACATTGTATTATTATACATCATAAGTTTCTCGATCAAAATCAATTGGATATATATATATATATAAGAAGAAGAAGAAGAAGATCAGTACTGTCGCTTCCATGCTTGATAATTAGATTTCACAAAGAGAAAACACCGAGAATGGTTTTGTTTTAGAAAAACAAAGAATCTGCTGTAAAGAAAAGGAAGACAGGATTAATGATGAGGAAAAGGGAGTACCATGTTGTGGGGTGGAAGGTCTGGATCTTTGAACACCCAGTGAAGCCAGATTACAGTTAGCCTTCCTGCCATCAATCACAGGTGCAGGATCCACGCAAGCTTTCTTTGCTGCTTCTGCTTCTTTAAAAGTTACCTAAAAATATTCACCAAGAGATAAAATATAGATCTAAGGCTTGATTCTAGGCAACATAGTTTTAATTTCATGTGAAAAACAAATCATAAACAGTATAGCTAGCAGAATGATGAATAACAATATTACTTACAAATCCATATCCTTTTGATCTTCCCGTGTTCTTTTCTATGATAACTACAGCCTCCAGGATCTCTCCAAACTGTTCAAAGTATTTCTTCATGGTCTCCTTTTGAGTTTCCCAGGCCAAGCCTCCAACAAACACCTTGGTGTAAGTGGTATCTCCGAATTGACCTCCCGTGTTATTTGAACTCATGATGATATATATTTCTATTCACCTCCACAAAAACACTTTTCTTTCCTTCTTTCTATGCTCTTTCTCCTGGCTCGCAGTCTTCTTTCTCTGAGAGCTCGAGCTCAAAGCAATGGAGGTGAGGTAGGTGAACTTTTGCTGGGAAGAGAAGATGCAGTTAGCTAGGGTATGGATGGATCACCAAAGGAGGAGTGAGAGAGAGAGAGAGAGAGAGAAGAAAAAGAGAAAAAAACAATGCAAAAGTTGATAAAGAGAGTGAAAGACAAGCTGTAGGGACCTATATAGTAGCAAAACCCTACCACTTGATTAATTATTAATGGTCCCTTCGTCACCTTTGTTGGGCAAAATACTATTTTACGGGCCGGAGTTCAATTAATTGTACCAAATCATAGTCAATACCATGCATGATATGATCTTTCTACGATCTTACATGATCTGCCTTTATCGATAAACTAATGTTAAGACGAAATTACCAATAGGCATTTGCCCCAATATTGTTAATATATATATTTATTTATGCATTAGCCACTCATCTTTGCTATGGTGATCAAATTAATCCCTATTAAACACTAAAAAAAAATATAAAAAAAATTGCCCATGACATGATTAATGAAGTGGGATTTGATTAATTAGGCTATACTTCAAAGTTCAAACAAGAATTATGTAATTAGCGAGGTGCTAATTAACATGTTTGAAAGTCAAAACAACTCGGCGGCAACTTTTGTGTCATCTTGAAGCTATGTCAGTCCAACTTGGAGATTTCTAGGAGGGTGGGAGGGAGCAACTTGATTAATTACGTAAAATCATATGTTTCTTTCTTTCTTTCTTCTTCTTCTTTTTTATTATTTTATCATATTTTATAATGATTGATAACAACTTTTCTTAACTTCTTGCATTGCAATTTGCATTTATTTAAATAGAAAAGGATGGCTTTTAAGTGTGGCTGAGGCCCACAATTGCCCCTCCTCCATACCCCAACTGTCTAATTTGTTGAATATAATCAATTGCCTTCATCTTATCATGTTCCCATGCTTACCAAACTTCGTTTTGGTTTTGAACTATACAAGATTTTAAAATTTCAAGGGGAAGAGAATGTCTTGGAATTCGTTGTTTTTGTTCATTTATTTATTAATTAGGTACTAAAATTCTATCTCAAACTCTATTTTCCAATCATGTTTTTTTTTATATATATATTTTTTTGAATGCAATAAATCCTTATTTTTTTTTAAAGTAAACTTTGTAGGTCCAGGTAAGCAAGTAAAATGTTAATTATTGTCTCAGTCTTTTACAAGGAGCGTATATCCTAACTCAAAATCGAGACCTACTATGCAGATCTCAAGTTTTTTATTATCATGTCATGAACCTTAGTAACCATGTTTTCTTATCCCTAATAGAGTAGGCATTTTTGCTAATTGTATTTCAAATTTCAAATCAATCTTAAAAACAAATATGAAAAAAAACATTATTTCATATATCTTTCTAAACAAGAATCATTTTACAAAACCATCTCTATATATCTCTTGAATCCCTTTATTAATTTTTATTGCTAATGGGAATGGGATAGAAGAATCATGAGTCAAAAGGTAGCGCCATGTGAATATGAAAGAAAAGGCAAATTAAGCCCACCACCATGCTGTGTTGAATTATTTTCATGCTATCTAGAAATCCCATGTCTGAGCCATTTGTTGGACATTGATTGGATGGTGGGTCATTGTCGAGCATCCAGAAGTTGAATTCATCTGTGATACTGTTTGGAATCTGGCTGCTGTTGAAATTAATTTTAAAAGTTTTTTTTTATTTAAAAATATATTAAAATGATATTTTTTTATTTTGAAAAAATATTTTTGATATAAACATATAAAAAGAATCTCGTGACCACGTACTTGCCGGTATTTCTAGCCTGGTCCACATAAAAAAATGATTTAAAAAAAATAAAAAAAATTAAATTTCAAATAAAAATAAAAAAAATCCCAGTATTTTCAAAATAACTTTTAAAACATACAGTAGTGTCAAACACTGGCAAGTTAGTAAGCTATACTTTTCCCCAGCACCCACCCTCTATCAGCAACACTAAACCCTGCTGCAATGAATCTCTTAAATGCACAGATTGTAGTAAGCTTTGTAGTGTATAGCATTAATATATATATATATATATAATTATTCGAGTGAATTGCTCCAAAAAGAGATGCAGGGTGTGATCGACAAGAGATCGAAGCTGCTGCATATTAAAACATTCTCCTGGTGAGGCGAGACCAGTGGCAAGCTGGTTTGGTATGCAGTCGACTGCTGCCAGCAAGATTCTGCTAGGCCCTCGTTGCTATCCTGCCTGCCAAAAAGAATGAAATAACACAATCAAAGTCACGAATTAATTAAAAAAAATATTAAAATTCATAAGTGATTTACTGTGTTCTAGATACTTGTTCTTGACGAGTGTTTTTATAATTTTATCCTTGCGGGGGGGAAAATGGTCATGCCAGCAAGTGGAGGTGTAATTTTCTTTTCTTTTCTTTTCAAATAGTGCATTAGTCATTTCAAATTATTTAGAGGTAATCAGATCTGAACACTTTCTTTTAATATAGTTACATAAATGTTTTATCTTTGAGAGCAAAAAAATGTAGAGGTTTTATCAAGGGTTTTTCGTAAACCTTGTACGGTTAGGTTACGGCCATACCCTTTAAAAGAAAAATAAAATGAATATTTAAGGGGGGGTTTTATGTTTGTTGATTTTTAAAAAACAATGAAATTTTAAAACTACCTTCAGAATCCAAAAAAATAAGGTTCCTTTCAAGGGTATTTTGGTATTTTATTATGTTTTTTTTTAATTAGGTTTTTTTTGGTGATTTTATTTTATGAATATTAATTTGAAAAACATTTGATGTGTGATGGCCTTCGCGCCATTCTAGTGGTGCTTGAGGTCCCTTCCAGTCATCGAAAACTTTCTTTTGTGGTGTGGCGAGTCATTTTGTTTTCTAGTGGCGTGTCTCACGTTAATGAAGGTTACCTTGTTACCTGTTGTCACGATGACGTTTCCAGTCCTCCCGTGATGGGATTCATGGAAAAAAATATTGGATAATCATAAAATTATGATTATAAATTTTAGGAGTCACTATCTGGTATTAGGGTTGCTAGAAAATCTAATGGTTTATGAGAACGAGAACTTGGTGTGCAAGAAAAAGACGTATCACCTCTGGTACACCTTATCTATGATAAGTTGTGTTGATGTTTGATAGTTTTTATATGTAAGATTTCTATTCTATGATGTCACAATCACACTTTTCTAACCTGATTTTTGATTTTCTTAGAAAAATATCATCTTCATTGGGTTTTAATTGACCACGTGATCAAGAGTCCACAGCAGGACATTAAAGTGTACATGTATCATATCATTTCACACAAAAACAAAATACTTTAAAATTAAGGCCCAAGTGTGAGGCCCAAATGTGAGGATGATGCAACATATGGGAGAGATCCGGAATCCAATTATCATTAATTTAGCTAATAGAGGAAGAAATCACAAAGAATTTCACCTAGAAAATCATTGAATCTTCAAGTTGGTCCACCATCAAAATCAATTCCATATGCTTACATGTAGATAATCAGGTGTATATATATATATATATATATATATATATATATATATATATTAAAATCAACAAATCAAAATTACCACGTTAATAAATGCATAAATAATGACATTGAAAACAATATGCTATTTTATTGATTATCATATGTCATTATTAATATACCTTTTTGTTTATATATATTTAAATAATAATTAATAAATTTGAATTAATTTATATATTAACTGAAATCAAATCGCCAAATATAATAAATTGCGTCACTGAAACTAAAGTAAAAATAATAACTTTTTTGAATAAAAAAATGAATACTCATGTTTTTTTTATTAATATAAATATAGCTTGGATACATTTCAACCACTTTTATAAGCTTAAATTTAATAATTATATAAATTTTTAATACTTATTAAGTGCTCGTTTGGTTTTGTGGTGTTAACCACGTTCCAAAAAAAGCTAGTGTATTACCGTTTGGTAACGCACAAAACGGGCACCAAACCTGCTGCACAACCACTATGGCCCACCATTAACGCGTTCCTACCAGCGTTTTATGTGAAACAGCTTCAATTTGCTTTTTTTCCCACTAACATATATATATGTAGAGAGAGAGACACGGGGCTGGGGTGTGTTTATATATATATATATATATACATAGCTAATTGTATCTCATTGCTATACTGCCAGTGGGTATTCTTGTGTATATAATTTAACATAATTAAATCTATAACGATAAATTTATATGATATAAGTAAATAAAAGTTATAGATCAGGAGATAAAATGTATGAAATTTTGAGTTGAGTTTATAACGCAAGCATAGATTACATCTTTTAGAATATAGGTATTGTGTCATAAACGATCACAAAAGAACACGAACTAACATTAGAAAAAAGAGCAAGATATTTTTACCAGAGAAAAAAATTATTACTGAAATCCTTATTGTGTAAATTATTTAATTATTATTATTATTATTATTATTATTATTATTATTATTATTATTATTATTATTATTATGTTAATAATGAAAAAAACAAAAATAAATGAAAGACTGAAAATATGAAAGAAATTTTAACAAAAGATTAATTTTTTTTATCATTACTGTTACTGTCAAAATAATAAAAATTATCAAATTATCCGGAGGGAAAAAAAACATCAACAAAAGATTAAGCAAGAAAAACAATTAAATTATTATTATTATTATTATTATTGTTATTATTATTATTATTATTATGTTAAAAATGAAAGAAACAAAAATAAATGAAAGACTAAAAATATCCCAGAAACTTTAACAAAAGAAAAAAAAGAAAGTATCATTGTTATTTTTTTGCAAAAAAATTCAACCCCAACAAATAAGAAAATAACAAAAATTAAAGATCAAAGATAAGCACACTTATATGTACATGAATAAAAGGAAGGACAATTCTAGAAATAAAAAGAAATAAAGGGATTAAAATAAAAAATTAGAAGTCATAGGGCTGAAATGAACATTAAATATAAAAGGATTAAAATCAAGAATTAAAAGTATAAGGGCTGAAATGAAAATAAAATATATTATCAATTTGAATTAAAGGACAAAACTGAAGAAATTAAAAAATTTGCATACCGAATAAATTTAGCTTTTTTCAATTGAATCCGAAAAATTAAAAAGCTGGGGGGACCCGAATTGACAGTTGGACATTGAATCAATTCCAATCAGAGGACCCAATCGAAGAAAATCAAAACTTATATACCAGAAATCAGGAAACAAAACGAAATTAAAACAGCAGGGACCAAAAGGAAACAATAGCAAACTTGGGGGACTCTCCTGCACTTGTACGTGCAGGAGAGAGAGAAACGTCGCCAGCGGATGTAAACGGCGACCGCCGTGTCCACGGACATCATATGCAGACACGCGCCGCCGCGGGAGGAAGACCATGAGGAGGCGCATCGCCTGAGACGCCAGAATCTCATCTCCGACAACCGTATGATGCCGCACGCGCCGTTCAAACAAGGCGTGGGAATGAAACCCGTTGGACGCGTGCTCAGCACGCACTGACAGACCCGCGAAGAAAGAATAAAAAATGAGGGTAAATTACGTTAATGGCCCTGGTCGCAAGTCAATTTTTTGTCTTATTAGGGGACAAAACCGTATTTAGCCAACTTCGAAAAATAATAAAATAAGAAGCAGACCGCCGGCCCAGACCGGACCGGTCCGGTCCGATGTGGTCAATGACGAAGGAGCCCCTGATTCTGGCGGCGTTTTTTGTCGTTTTCGAGGGGCTAATTTCATGAATACACTGTTCCAAAGAGGATAAAACAAAAAAAAAGAGGATGTACACCCGCGAAGCACCGGGTGAAATTGCACATGAATAGTGACAACAAGTCACGGTGCACAGTGAATTACTATGCAAAACCTCGACGCCCTTTAGTTTTTTTTAATATATATATATATATATATATATATATATATATATATTAAAATAATTTAAAAATTAATTACAATAAATAAATATATTAGAAGAATATCACAATATAATTTTTATCTCGCAATCTTAATTTTGTTTTAGATGATATTTTACTATTGTTCCGGGATCGTAGATGTCTTCAAGTTTGAATTTAGTTCGTGATGAAATTACAAGTAATTTGATGGAAGAATTAAAACAAGTATCTAATTTACTTGAATTATTAATTATATTTTATTATTATAATTATTAAATATTTAAAAAACAATATATATGTGTGTGTTCTTTAAAGTAATTTCACAAGTTTACAGCAATACGAAAAACATGATAATCAAATATACGAAACTGCTTTTATCAACCTCAAACTCAACCACAGTTTTAACCAAACACTTCACTACTTATTTTGAACCGCAGTAAAAAATACTTTTTATGAAACTGCTTTTTTTTAACCTCAACCACAACAACAATCGCAATATCAAAGAGACCCTAAAATAGCCAGTGAACCTAAAACCACAAAAGAAGAACCAATTCTTACCCTTCACTTACGTTTCTCATTTTTATTTTTCTTCTAAGAGCACCCACGAAACTTCCAAGTCCCTCCATAAAGGGCATTACAGTAACTGTCCCTGAAAAGACCTCGATATGTGGTAAATGTCTACAACCAGTCCGAGCTCTTAACGGCTAGGATTTATCCTCTACATAAAAAAAGGCATGATGCAAATCAAATTCGTGCTGTTCTGAACCCAAAATCACAGTCACTCACTCGCTCTCCCCAACCCCCAAAACGTTTCGTTTTCCCCCCTCTCACTTACTCTTATCAATCTTGTATTAATCACGAAAACACTTCCTTTCTCTCTAATCTTTTAATCTCAACCGTCAGATCTACCAGATCTAGAACATTCATAACTTCCCTTCCCTTCAAGCGCCGCCGTCACGGATATGGTTGTAAACGGGAGACCGATTAAGAGGATGAAGAGGAGAGTCACAGCCGATCTCTATAACTTCCTCACTTTCCCTGCCTCCTCCTCCTCTTCGCCTCCTCCGCCTGGCGGTCCTTTCAGAGCCAACGTCAGGTCGTTTTTAACTGAACACGCACTCTTATCTCCCCCCTCCTCGCTTTTCCCTCATCTGCTCACATGGCAGATCTCGTTTCGAGTCGGTGACTTAGTGGAGTGTGGTGGTGGAGAGGCGGTGCCGGAGGTGGTTTCTTTGGATGTGGTGGAGGAGGATGTGGCTAGATCTAGATCTGTATACTGTGATCAGTGTCGAGTTGTTGGTGAGTTAACTCAGCTCGAGTTACTGAAAAACGCGTTATTTTCCCCTTACGCTCTCTCTTCCCTTGCCATTTGTTGGTCGGGGCGGGAAACTCGAGAGCTCCCTCTCCCTCTTCTATTTTTACTTTATTTCTAAAATAAAAATATCAAAATACCGCGCCATGTCACGCGATCATCTCGTGAGAGTGTCATTGAAAGCGTAACAATGAGTGAACGAGAAGATGATAACTTATCGTGAGAAAGTGGTGGTTTAATGTAACTTGGAAGGGTGGGTAATGTGGGGCCCAGAATTATAAATGGCAAAAGACAATGACCTGGTATAGATTAATGTTATCCAGTTAGGATAGACAAGTCTTTTTGACACGTGGCGCGCTTTGAGTTCCTTTTTTTTTTTATGATTGATAGTGCCATGGATCTTTGCGTGACAGCTATTCTCAGTATTTTTTGGCGGGTAATGCTGCATGCTTGCTTGTCTTGTTGTGGTGACCAGCCTTTGGTTTAGTATTGGTGGGACCGTATCGTGCATGCACCTGTGTTGCTTCTTTTGACGGGGTCTTGAATTTGTTTTTGGCTGTAAAACCCATGCTGTTGTGTTTTTACTATTCCGGTTGCCTGGGCAATGCTTGGTTGTGGAATGGATAATGAGTTGATGGTACTGTTTCCTTTGAATAAGATATTGCTTTTAATGGGGTCTCAACTGGGGTAGTGGTGATTGGCAGTTGACAATTTAATTTCCTATTTTTGATGCGTCTAGAAGTTTGTAACGTTGGCCATGGAATGATTTTTTCCCCTTAATGTAAAACTTGTACTCTAAAGATGGATGGGAGTGGACTCAATCTTGTAGCTTGTGTATTCTAAATAATGAAGTTATGGGGCTAAACATGGGGCCACTTTGGAGTATGACTGTTTGATTGATTGCTGAGGGAAAACTGCAGGTGATGGATTAACTTGTGATGTGTTTAGTTGAATGCAACATATCTGATGGATAGAAAGTGAAAAGTGTTTTTTTTTTTTTCACTGTCATTGCTCCGTTATGCTTTTCGAATTTTCTGTGTTAGAAAAATAGTATTGTGCTTGTTTAAATTTTGCTTGTTACTTATCTGCTGTTTTTTCGTCTGCATGGTAGGCTGGAGTGAACATCCAGTATGCTGTAAGCGTTACCATTTTGTCATTAAAGCTGACGGTAACTCCATTGATGGGTATCATAAGCTATGCTCTTGCTGCGGAAACATCCTGCATCTGTCTGAATCAAGGTTCTCTTATTATCTGACATAATTTAGCACTGTTTTTCATTAATGCAATGTTCGTACTTATTATGATATACAGTAATTATGTTCTGGTACATTATGTTGATCTCTGTTAAACTATAATTTTCTTTCTGTGATAGTTAGATGTAAAAAATGCATGTTTTTGGTCTGTGGGGATAGCATGGCTAAGGAAATAGGTTGGCTTTTAAAAATCTCGTGATTAAACTTTATCCGCTGCATAATTTTGCTTGAAGACACAATTTACTAGATCTGCTTTAATAGCCATTTCCAATTGCTTTATGGAACTGAATTTTGATACATTGGTGTACCGAACTTGATTCATGTTGGGATTAATGCTAATATCTTACCTGTTGATAACCCTGGTTGATTTGAAGTTATTACTTTATGTATTGCGCATCATTTTTGTGGCTTTTGATGATATTCTGAATTTTCTATTTTAGGTGCAAGACATGCAACCATGTAATGACTGCAGATGATGTAGAAGAGTGGGTCTATCACCAGTTGGAAGACACCACTCATCTTTTACATGGGGTAATCCATGCAAATGGTTACGGGCACCTTCTTAGGGTAAATGGTAAAGAAGGGGGCTCCAGGGTCCTTTCTGGATGCCATATCATGGACTTTTGGGATCGGTTATGTAAAAGTCTTGGAGTCAGGTTAGGATTCTTGATTGCACTTCAGTTTCATGTTTGTTAATTAGTGAGAGTGCTCTGTGAAGTTGAAGTTAATTTTTAATTTTTGCTAGCTCATAATCTTTGTTGGAGTTCTCTACATGAACCTTCTGCTCTTCAGTTTCATGCTTGCTACTTAGTGAGACTGTTCTGTTAAGTAGAAGATGATTTCTAATATTTGCTAGCTCATTTTTTTTTTATTGGAGTTGTTCACATAAACCTTCAGCTCTTCAGAGCGGTTCTCTAAGTAGATGCTATCTTTGGAAGATATTCATGGTCTAGCAGAATTTGAATATGGGGAAGTGTTCGATGTTTGGGACCACTACTTGTTAGAGATAAACATAGCTTTGGAAGGGCTCAAATTTGTGGAAGCCATCTATGGGACTTTTCTTTTGGGTCATTGAAATGTTCATTTTTGTTAATTCATCTTGGTGTGGATTTTGTGGAAGTTGTGATTTGTCTAGTAATTTGGTAGATAGAATGCCTTATACTTATCTTGAAATCAAGTTTTTGTACATATTTGATACCGGTTCCCATCAATATTATTCTGGAGATCAAAACACCGTTGATATTTTATACTCTCTTAATCTTGTTGGATGTTGGTTATCTGTTAGGTAGAATGAATCCTATTATCCTCCTGATTTCATCTAATTGTAGCCGGGGATTAAACCAACTGTTTGTCTTTTTCCAATGCATTAACAGAAAGGTCAGTGTGATGGATGTATCAAAGAAGTATGGTATAGAGTACAGGCTACTTCATGCTATCACTAAAGGCCATTCATGGTATGGTGACTGGGGCTATGAATTTGGTGCTGGCAGTTTTGGTTTGACAGCTGATGCATATAAGTCAGCAGTTGAAACACTCTCCAACCTACCTTTGTCCATCTTTCTTTATGAAGGACGGAAAACACACACTCGCTTGCAAGATACAATAAAGTCTTACCAATCTTTGTCAGATCGTGAGCTTGTAAATACTAGAGATCTTTTCTGCTATTTGAAAAGTTTGATCCACGATGCTCACAAGTCTGCCTCAAGGGTTGATGATTCTAGTTGCAAGAAGCGTCATTTTTATGCACCAGGGATTTCTCCTTCATGGACTTGGAGTGATATTGAACGTGTTGAAGAAGCCATGTTTAGAGTACTACGAGCAGTGTCAGGGTCCAACTGGGTAAGTTGGCGTGCACTTAGAGGCGCTGTTTTCAAAGTGGCTCCTCCAGAGCTCCTTGATCATTGCCTGAAAGAACTTGGAGGGAAATTAGCAGCTGATGGAGTGATCGTTAGATCTCGATGCAATCCTAGTTCAGGTGCTTTTGAGTACAGGTCAGCAGTTAATCTCTCCACTACTTGATTCATGATTGCCATTTATAGAACCACTTCAAATTTGAAGAGGCTTTCTGGCTGCCCGGCAGTCCTTAAGTTTTATTCTATTAACTTCAGTATCCTATTCTTATTCTAATCTTACAATGATTGAGCTAGTGGTCACCATAGCAATCATCTTCCTTGTGCACAAAATGGATCTTGGAAAGACATGAATGGCTTTGAAAGTAATTTTTATTATTTCACTTTTCTGGGAAAATTATGTTTTGGAAACTGATAAAAAAACAATTTGAGCTTAGGGTTATGATGGAGCTGGGTGGTATTGTTAAGTTATTAGGGCTGAGATCTAAACCCCCTTTTCGCTTGGGAGGTCCTGTCAGTTTGCTTCGTATTTCTTGTATTGCGATTTTGCAGTGCAGTACTATGTATTAACTTTGTGTTCGAAATTTGATACAGACTGGAACCTGGAAATCCTTCCTTAAATAGCACTGCTGCCACCCTTGGCTCTACTGTCACTACCTGCCCTTCAGAAGAAAACCTTATACAGGACCTGAGATTCCTTTATGAAAACATCCTCCTCCCACAAACAATGTTGAGCTTTGGACATGAGGTCACAGGTGATGCTAGAAGCAGCTCAGCCAGGAAACTACTGGACTGCAAGCAGTTCATGAAAGACTACAATAACTGTGAAGCAACGATGGTGTCTGCACCTAACACCATGTTCCTGTCTTGTGAGGTTGAAATTGCTGACCAGCTGGAAGAAAATGTCCCGAATCTCCCCCCAGAAACAGTAGTCTTGCCCTCAAATGCTACAGTATCTGATCTCAAGCGTGAAGCATCCAGGGCATTTCAAGACGTGTATTTGATGCTCAGAAGATTCGACGCGGAAGAGCTTCTCGGCAATAGCGGTGTTGATGATTCCACCCAGGTCAAGCTCTTGGTAAGGTCAACTGAATCTGTTCGGCTCCGAGGGAGATGCCTCGGGAAAAATGGTGTTGGTAAATTTAGAATGGAAAGAGGAACCGAGAGATGGACTGTGGACTGCTGCTGCGGGGCAAAAGACGATGATGGGAGAGAGAATGTTAGCTTGCGATGTCTGTGGAGTGTGGCGACACACCAGGTGTTCTGGCATTCCGGATTCTGATGCGGTGCCTGCTAAGTTCGTCTGTCTTAGATGTAGAGGATCCAGCCTCCGCAGAGACAATAACTAGCAACCTCGTCTGAGAAATCAAGAGGCTGTAAATGTGTTTTGTCTTTTCGACCTCTTCGTAGGCTAGTTTTTCCTCCAATCCGCTAGGGTGAGTGAAATGCAGCTGGTCTGGTCTGTCTTTCCAGTGACTGTCTTTTCTGTACATAAATAAATAACCCTTCAAAGTAAACTGTGAAATCGCATTACCTGCTTGATCCCACGATTTACTGGAGGATAGAGGATGGATGTCTGGGAAGAGTTTTGTTGGTAGACAGTTCCGGTGAATGCATCAATTGGTCATTGTAATGACCGACTGTGTTTTGACTCATTGTTGTTCTGCTCGTTTCGTTTCGCTTAAATGATCAAAATATTTCGTATCAGTTAAAATAAAGATAAAATGAAGTACCGAAATATTTTGAATATATATATAATTCTGAAATGAAGTACCGAAATATTTTGAAATATTTCATTCTAATTAAAAAAACAAAACATAAATGTAAATGAAATTGACAACTTGATTTGGCTTGATGCGTGAGCGTTCCTTGAAGTGGGGGGGGTTGAAAAATTCTTCTACTTTTGGAGTTTTCAAAAGCCAGCGGTCCCCTGGTTAGGTTAGGTCAGATTTCTGGTGAATCGGGTTTCCTCTGGTTAGTGCTTTGGAGGTTTCGTTTCCATTGGAATTCCGAATAAACCAAATTGGGTTGCGCATGAGGCAACCAGCAGCCTCCAGCTTCATGGCAACATGAAATTATTAGGGCAACTTCTGCTCACATTTTGTATTGTAATTTAATGAATGTTGGCGTGGAAGAAGAGAAGTTTAGAGGATTAGATTAAAGAGTGGCGGCCCCTTCCCACCAATTGAAAGTGGAGTGGTAACTTTCGGTAGGAGTTGAATATTCCACGTCAAATCCTCCTCCTCGCTACTAAAGGAGTGGGCTATTTCGTTGACCACGGTAAGAGCTCCTTGACATGAAAGAAACAAAAATGAATTTTTTTTAACTACAGATATGCTTATTAGAAATGTTTTTAAAAGTTTTTTCATTAAAAAAAACATAATAATAATAATAATAATAATAATAATAATAATAAAATATAGAAACGGAGAGAGAAGATGGGAGCACCACTACAATGCACTCAGAAAAAGCATGTTGAAATTTCATGCCCAGAAAGAAGCTTTGGATTGCAGATGAAGCTTCCTCCACTTTGCACTTTGCAGTGGTTGTTTGTTGCGCGATTGAAAGTTATTTTTAAAAATATTTTTTGTTTAGAAATATATTAAAATTATATTTTTTTATTTTAAAAATTATTTTTTGATATTAGCATATCAAAATATTATAAAAAACATCAAAAAATAAATTTAAAATTAAAGATAAAAAATATGTAATTTTTTCAAAAATACTTTTAAAATACAGTGTCAATCACCCACTAGACAAACCAGCTGTTTTCTTTAAAATTTAATTGTTTTCATTTAAATGGAAACAGCTGCATCCCCCACTAATTCTTTGATCTACGTGGGTAACATTACCTCGACTACTCACAAGTCAATGTGCTTTCATTAACATATTCTTGTTTGAATTTTGCAAGGTGCTATTATTTTTATTTTAGTGGTTATATTCAAAAAGTTTTGATAATTATCAGCCAGCTTCCACAAACTTCCAATCAGCCAATTCAAGGTTTTACTTCAAGGTTTTCAACCTATATACTTCTGTTAGATCATAAGTGGGAGGTTTATCTCTCAGGTGTTGACAATTACCTAGATTATTTTTTTTATTGATTAAGCCTATTTAGTTGTGGGGTCAGGGGTTTAATCCACATGAATCATCATTCTAAAATAATTATTGATTATTTTATTTGAAAGTTTAAGCTGTTGGATGAAACTTTATAATGTGATTTATATTATTTTATAATATATTATCTCAAATAAAAGCCATTTGGTCTTAAATTTTTTGTAAACTCATATTATTTTGTGTTTAGTTTTTCATTAAATAGAACAAGAATAATGAGATTCAAACTCGTGATTATATAGTCAACACGACTCTGATGTTATATCAAAGAACTATCTCACCTAAAAATTTAAGATGTTAGATGAAATCCAAAGATATGATTTATATTATCCTCTACTGATGATTATGAAAAAATAAATCTAATAAATGAAATTCTAGAAAACATGTTCATATATTTTAAATATATTTTGAGTGTAAAAATATATTCTAAAATTGTGTAAAAATAAATTTATTTTCTTATATCATTGTTCTTATTTCTTCAACCAACCATGTTATTGACCTTATCATCTCATTTTCTGCTCTTTAAACTTTATATTTTTTTTCTTAATCATTTCAATTAAAAAAGAAGGCTTGAAATTAGCAACTCTTAAGAAAGATGATCAAATCCAACTATGGTAATGCTAAAAAAAGGTCACGAACTCTCTCACCACTCTTGAGTGCAATAATATTATATGCATGAATGATGGTTTGAAAGCATGCAGCAGGGATCATGGTTCGAGTAAGATCGAACATTCAAGAAACACTAATTGCTGTGGCTTTGCTACGTGTGTAATTCACATATGCAAATGAATGTGTTCGTCAGCATGCATTGTTTAATCTATAATTAGCATAAAGTTAGCAAGATTAATATAATTTATATTAATCACAAGCATCTAGCTAGACTATAGTAATTAGGTGGAGAAAATGATAGATCCACTATCTCCTAACATTGCATGCATTATCTATATTTCTTTGGGGCAACCTCTCCTCAACCATTCACGTTTATATATACACACAGACACTGCTACCTTCCTCTTCACTCTTCAATCATTCAAGCTGCTTCCAAATCTCTCCCATTGCGCTAGCTCCTAGCCTTTGCCATTTGCTGCTCGTAGAGCTCCCGTCGAAGATGGTTTCGGCTAATTTTCTTGGCGTGTTCTTACTGATGGAGTTATTAGCAGGTGGTTTTAGATTCGGAGCAGATGGCTTGAGCATGAACTATTATATTTTCAACTGCCCGTTAGTTGAGCCAATTGTGAGGAGCACAGTGGCAAGTGCTTTGCAGTCTGATCCTACCCTGGCAGCTGCTCTTGTTCGAATGCATTTTCATGATTGCTGGATCCAAGTACTTCGTTCTTTTCTCTCTTTGCACTCTCATTATATTAATCTCCCTTTTCGTGCGTGTGACTGCTGAAATAATTTGAAATAGGGATGTGACGGGTCTATCCTACTGGACACGACAAAGGATAACACAGCAGAGAAGGATTCTCCAGGAAATTTAAGCGTTAGAGGTTTTAAATTGATTGATGATGTAAAGGGGAAGCTTGAAAGCATGTGTCCTGGTGTTGTCTCCTGTGCTGATATCATTGCAATGGCTGCGCGGGAGGCTGTTTCCTGGGTAACAAAATCATTCCCATGTTCTGTTTTTTCCTCTTCTTTCGAAGTTTATTAACATCTATTGATATATGAACTGTCTGGTGATGGTGGGAGTTACAGTCAGGAGGTCCAGTGTATGACATACCGAAGGGAAGAAAAGATGGAAGGAGGTCTAAAATCGAGGACACTATCAACTTGCCTTTTCCCACTTTTAATGCCTCTGAGCTCATCGGAGTCTTTGGCCAACGTGGTTTCAGTGCCCAGGACATGGTTGCTTTGTCTGGTAAGCACTCATCATCTTCTTCTATCAAATTACTGGGAGTGTCAAGGTGCTCTTCGTCGTTTTGTGGTCGTCGTTTTTAAGAAACCATCTCATCTAAAAACTTAAACTATTAGATGAGACTCCAGAATATGATTTATATTATTTTTTAACACACTTGCTCAAGTGAAAGTCCTTTGGCCTTGAAACTTGCATAGACCCATATTACTTTGTACTTGGTTTTTAATCAAATAGAATGAAAAGTGATGAGATTCGAACTCGTGATCACTGAGTCAACAAGGCTCTGATACCATGTTAAAGAACCATCTCACCTAAAAACTATCATATAAAATAACTATCCCACTTAAAAATTTAAGCTATTAAAAGAGACTCCATAATATGTTTTATATTATTCTCTAACAATACTAGTAACTTGGTTTATGCAGGGGCACATACACTAGGAGTGTCAAGGTGCTCATCGTTCAAAAGTAGGTTGAGTGACCCTGTTGATCCAACAATGGATTCAGACTTTTCGAAGACTTTGGCCAGAACATGTCGAGGTGGAGACAACGCAGAGCAACCCTTCGACATGACAAGAAATAATTTTGATAGCTTCTACTTCCAGGCGTTGCAAAGGAAAGCTGGAGTTCTATTTTCAGACCAAACCCTATACAACCATCCAAAAACCAGAGCAATTGTCAACAACTATGCTATGAACCAGGCCATGTTTTTCCTTGATTTTCAACAGGCGATGGTGAAAATGAGCTTGCTTGATGTGAAGGAGGGATCAAAAGGAGAAGTAAGAGCAGATTGCCGCAAGGTTAACTGAATGTTGTGAAATGGTTCTTGTAGATTAACCAAGAGAAGAGTCTTGTCCTTGTGTAGATTATTGATGATTTCCGAATTATATATAATGGACTACTCTCGCACTTTTGTATACTTTATTTGAATATGTAACAAAATCAAATGATCAATAAAAAGTGTGGTTCCATTTCTCGTTTGTCTTGAAGATTTAGCTCCTCGTATATCTCTTCCAATGGGTTTGGAAGGATCCAACAGGGCGGTGGTTGAATCGTCAAAGCATTACATAAACTTGATAGTACAACAGAAATCAAGAAGCAATCCATCAGACAATGCTAGCAAGAAACTAGCAATACCCAGATAGAACAGAGCCTAATTACCATCACGGAAACTCCTGATATGGGTCTACCATGGATTTGGAAGGAGCCAACAGGGTAGAGGTTGAATCTTCAATGCATCCAATTGATAAAAATGTTTGGCACTTTTGTCTTTCAAGTTATAAACACCCATATCATGACCACCATACAGATCATTTTCGTTCATTCGCTCCCAGTAATCATCAGTAAAGTAAACAGAATTCTCTTCACATCCTGGAAGATCACAAACCAAGACTGATGCGGAGTGATTTCGACCCATAAACACTGCTTGATCATCCAACGATCTCATGCTCACCCATGTTTCCTTCTCCAAGTCCATCCTAAACAAGCCAAATAGCAATGGCAGTAAGCAAGTCTCCTTCGTGCAACACCCTCCCTTCCTCGTCAACAAATTCCCCTTTGCGCCTCACAACGAGCAAACCCTACCAGATGATTCCACCAAGCAAAGTCTGGAGGTGTAAAGATCACTCGAAACATTCAGCATTTGCCGCAATGGAATCCAGAAAAGACTCGATCTGGTCAATGCTTCAAGGAAAACTATCAGATCCCAAGTCCCAAACAGCAAGAGTGCCACAATTCGCGAGTACATATACCTAATTTTCATGGCACATAATATCATGAAACGGGGCACCCATACCTTCAAGGTATTCGCCTCCACCATCCATATCCTCACTTACTCTCCCCATGAAAGTGACCACTGCAGGAAGTTCTGTTCGTTTGTCGGTTAGAGGGTTGGAAAAAAAAATGAGTCTATTTTGTAACCCGCATTATATCACGAACGAGTCTATTTTTTTCATAAAAAAATGATGTTCAAGTTTTGTAAACCAGTTTCAAAGAAGGAAGACAATCAACAACAATAATTAGATGGACATTTAAAAAAAAACCTAAACTAATCATGATAACTTGAGAATTTCTTTTTCTAAGAAGGGATAATGATGAAGCTCATTTCACATTAAAGTATAAAAAATGATGGAATTAAGTAAAAAAAAAGCCTAAAAAAAATTGAGTTGACTTAACTCGAGTTAGCATGACAAACCTATAATCTAAGTAATCGGGGTCGACATAACCCAAGCTATCTCTACTACACTCACTGACCCAAGTCATCTCACCAGATTTGCAACTCAGGTTCATGAATTCGAGATAACATGATAGAAAAGAAAACAAAAACAATCACAGAACTTGTGACACAAGTTATTAGACTGGAAGTATCTTATATATAAAAAAAAACTATGAAACTCAATTCTTAATTAATCAAATATTGAAGGATAAATTTTTTTTTATCTTTGATTGAATGATGAAATTGAAAGAAAAATCAATTTAATAAATGAAAAAAAAAATACAATCCAAAGAAAGTGGATCAAAATTGAAATAAAGAATACAACTATTTTTTTTTATTGAAGGGTAAAATTAAAAAGAAAAATTAATTTAGCAAAACCGCTAAAAAATAATCAGAAGAATGAAGATCAAATTGGAAAAAAAAACACATATCCCAAATTAGAATTGAAATATGAGATTGAAAATAAATCAAAGTCTTACAAAACGGTTAGGAAAAAAAATTTAAAAAATTTAAAAAATAAGGACCAAAGTGAAATTTCTCATAAATCAAATGATGATATTGAAATTTTTGCATGGTCAACACTAATTTCAATGGAGAGGAGAGAGAAAAGAAGGAAAAAAACATTCAAAGTGACAAACCATGCAATCAATGACCACATGTGTCGTCCTAAAGAGGAAAATAAACACAACAATGCTTCAATTGACATAATGAAAAGGGGATTTTAGTTGTTATAAGGCATTGCATTCATCGCTCAAAGGTGTGAGCACAAACTACACGTCGACGAGTACGTAGACACCTTTTTTATTATAAATTTAATATTAAGTTCAATATCAAATTGTCTCAAAGATGGTATCATAATAATGAAAAGACAAAAAAAAGTTCATTTTCACAATTTTAAATTTTTTTTCATTTAAAGGCATTTTGGTCGATTCATTATGCTTTTTTATTTTTATTTTTATTTATGGTCAAATATCAAATACAAAATTGTTTTTCAATTGACATGATAATAATGACAAAAATATTGTGAAAAAACAAAAAAAATAGTTTTTTTTTTTGCTTTCAAGAGTTTTTTGTTCATTTCATTGTGTTTTTAAAATGAAAAAGACATTTACCTCTAATAAGTTTTGTAAAGATTAATGAGATTTGTGAAAAGACTTCAATGACCCTAATAGTTTATTTTAAGGTATATAGTGGCAAAGTATAACAGTGAAAACTCTATTCCAAACAAATAGTGTTTTCACTCACAATCTATATTATTCTCACTTCTTATTTTAACTTTTGTTAATTTGCACCACCCTTTCTTTCTCCCTGTGTTAATCAAGTTATCTATTCCCAATTACATAATTACTACATTTATCATATGATCTCTCTCTCTCTCACACACACGCAATTTGTGAAGAAAATATTCATATTAGAAATATATTTCATCAAGGGTTTACTACTACTCTCTCCCAAACTATTAGTCCCATCCATAAACTTCAGAAGTTAATAAGAAATTTTAATATGAAAATTAATAATTCATATTGAAAATAAATATTAACTAGTCCATTGGCTTGTGCTTTTCAACTAGCCATAACAAAAAAATTAAAATGGATAAAAGAGTGAAAATATTTTTAACAATATTATTAAACTTAATTAAATGGGTTAGTCTTGAAACCTTCCAAGTAAGCTCTTTGCCTAACTTGAGTTTGCAATTAAATCGTGTGGAAGCTAACTCAAATTAAATCGATTGATTTCACGAGTTCAAATCCAATCTTGTTGTGTGGTAAAAACATGACTTAACTTTTAAACACATTTCAAGATGATAATTTATTTTAAAAAGCTACTGAGACAATGATAAATTAGATTTACCTCAATCCCCTTGCAAAATCATGAACTTTATTGGGTTTAACAAAGGTTGTCAATTCCATTTCGGTTGGTACTTTGTTTTTTCAATTGGAACGAAATATTTCGGTTTCAGAGTATTTTGATGCGTCGTTTCAGGGTTATACTGTTTATGTATATATATATATATATATATATATATATATATATATATATATATATATATATATATTAATTCAAAAGTAAAATTAGTTCAAATCCAAAAATAAAATTATTTAGAATTGTGCAATTTAATCTTAAAGAAGACACAATAAAATGATTTTTCTGAACAAAATTATGAGCATGTATAATATTATGAAAATGCCATCATTAATCTCGCAGGCTCATTACATTCTCTTATTGATCTAAAATCTTAACATAATATATATAAATATGTCAATAGACTACTCGTGAAATTTTATCTCAATCTAACGGTTGGATTAAAAGATATGATTGATATTGTAAAATTATTCATTATTTAAAAAACACTATTTGGATGAAATGGCAAGTACGAAACAATTTCTAGACATTTCGGCCGATATGTGGCCGAAAAATACAGAATAGGGGGAATTTAAACCGAGATAAAAACAACACCGTTTTGTTTCATTTTTTTAACTGGTACGAAACGTTTCAGTTATTTCAGCCGTAATGAAATGAAATTTACAACCATGGGTTTAATAACTTATTTATATAAGTTATCTTTTATTGAATTATATGATAAAATAGATTTTCATAAAATTAACACCAACTTAAAAATAAAACTTTATTTGAGACAATGATAACTCTATATAAACAAATACTGCAATCTATTTTTCAATCAATCGAATATTGAAGAACAAATAAAAAACAAGCAAAAGACTCAAAAAAAAATATCTACTTAGTGGGTAAACTAGTCAAACATGTGAATTTGATAGCTTGGGTTAGTATGCCAAACTTATGAACAAGGTTATGGACTTCACTGAGATTATAATTTGTTTTTCAAACTATTTTTTATTTAACTATATTATAACAAAAATAAACGATCACGAAATCAAACATCAACCCAATATCGATATGTTTTTTTGAGATCTTGATAACTTAATAAAAAGTAATACTAAACCATTTATGAAATTGAATTTTCAATTAACTTAATATATGAGTATAAAATAAAAAAATAATTAAAAAAACAAAAAATAAACTTGTAAAACTTGAGATCTAGGTCAACCAGTCAAACTCGTGAGCAAGTCCATAAATTATATAAAGTTTATAACATGATTTTTCTTTGAAAATATTTCTAAAAAAATATATGAGAAAAATAACAGGCAATTAAGAAAAAGGTCAAGTTTTTTTTTTTTTTTTAAAAAAAGAAACTCACTAAACCTATAAAACGGAGTAACTTGGGTTACCCTAGCAAACCCGCAAACCACATCAACCCTGTAATAAATTAAAATAAAAAAAAAGAAATTAAAATTTAAAATCTTAATCATCTCAATATTAAAAGATAAAATCAACAAAAACAAAATTAAAAAAAATCATAACAAAAAAAGAAAAAATAAGAAGCAAATTGTTACAATCATTAGTGGAATAGGGGTGGGTGAACATTGGTTTCCCATGCCTTTTAGTTTTTCTGTTACTTTATAAATTTTAATGACATGATTTTTCTCTAGTTTTCTTAACTATACGAGATAAAAAAAAACTATAAAAAAAATCAAGTTCAATTAGAAAAAAATGACACCCTATCAACCTTGTAAATCAAAACAATTCGGGAGAAAATACAAAATCAAATTCTCCACTATCAAAATATTAAAAGATAAAATAGAAAGACAAATGAATTCAATTTTTTCAGCTACCAAAACATAATAAAAAAAACAATATAGATTATTATTGTAATCCATAGATCAATGTAGATGATCAATAAGTTCTCCAAATTGTTCAATTTTTATTAATATAAAATAATCATTCATCTAAGACCTTCGCTCGTGCCAAGTTTCAATGTAAATAATTTTTTTGATATAATATGACCCAGTAAAAACTAATTTTTTTCCACAAAACAATGTGTATTTTTTTTAAAAAATTAATTAAAACATCTAAGATCTAACGTTACTCAAGTATTACCCAGATGAACCGAGTTGAGTTAAATAATACGATTCCTATGTTTCTGTAGTGGGCCCAAGTTAAGCTGGGCTTAGGAACCCTGTCCCTTTCAAGACTGGTATTTTCTTATCATAGAAGCAAAACTAATTAGTAATTACTCTCTAGAAAAACACATAGGACAGTACATAATTATCCTCCACGGTCAGAGATCCAAGTGAACCCGTGAGACCCAGATTGAGATCAGAAGTGGGTTCTGTTTGTTTCTCGAGAAACAATGGAGAAGATGAACCAAGCATTCGAGAAAGTGAAGATGCTAGTTCGAATGGAAGTGGAAGATGAAGAACAAGGTGCTGCGACAGTGGAAAGCAGTTCCTTTACTTTCATGGATGATTTCAATAGAGACTGCACCCTCTCCACTAAACAAGTTTGTATCTTTTCTTTGGTTTTTAAACGAATGAATTTGACTCTTTAACGGGTTTGTTTCATGATTCAATTTTATGTTAGGAGGGTATCTTGTTTTGACGTTGGAATTGTCTTTTAAAGGGTTTTGCTTTGGCTGCTTATCCGTTGTAGTGTTATGTAATGTTGTCATCATGGCTTGTAAATAAGTAATTTTTTTATAATGATTGAAAAACTAATACCACAATTTATGATGTGCATGTTTTATATTTCAATGATTGATGGGTGACTATTCCGCTTTGTTTTGATGCAAAACTTGTTGTGGGAGCTAGATTTTTCAAGATAAAGAATTAATATCATTGAAGATGGGAAAGAATGGGACTTTTTTTGGATCTTGCTTGGACTTTTGGCCTTAAATTTCCTGCGCTGACAACCAAAACATTGACAACTGAAGTCATAAAATGTTTTCTTAACAATGTTTTTGGATATGGATGTTGCATTGGAATTTGGTTGAAATTACAAAGGATAATTAGTTCTAAATTGAGGAATAAGAATTCCAGCATCAGCTGTTGAGTAAGATTGGTTGGACATGCATTCTGTTTTTCATATGCTGATGTGATTATTTATTTGTTTTACTTGAATTTATTTTGAATTTTATTGCCAATACATCACAATTTGGTGTGCTTTCTCTCTCCCTTTCTTTCAAACAGAGGTTTTACGGTTTTGCCATATGCTTCTCTGCTGGCTTAGCTTGTGTCCTTTTGGTAAGTTGTGCCATTTTCAAATTCTAGCTCCCCTTTCATTACCGTATCTTATTATTATCAGCATTTCTCTATGCAAATTCTGGCAATGACATTATCTGGACAAAGCACTGCCCTTTTTGGTGACCATCTAAATAGTATTACTTGGTTAGTCTCTTGCCCAAGAAACAAGATCCTGATATAAGTACTCAAAACAATAAGATGACCATTGCTTGTTTGACTTGGGGGAGAGGACTTTCAAAATAATACCCTTTCCATTTAGTTTAAGACATGGATTTCTATGTAGTGAATTAAAAGATTAATGCTTATACTAGAAAATTTCAACAAGTTTTGAGTAGGATCAAGCACATACTAAGCACACAAGGCTATATAAGCTTTTTTGTTCTTTACTTTATGATGGGTGAAAGCAGCTAAGACACCTGTTACGTTGTGGGCTTTCTATGCTCCTTTAGTGTTACATAGTCTGTACTTGCATTAAAATTTATAGGGATCCAATTATATCATAACGTTTAACTCAGTTGGGACTTTTAACTGCCCTTTAGCATCAATTTAACCTTAATATCTGTATCTTTGAGAAATGTTATCCAATATCTTGTTCGTATATTGCTCATAGTATTTCTGTATTGTCCTTCACTTGTGTGTCTTTTGAAGTTACTGATTTGCTTTGTCTTCCATGATCTGTTGTTGCAGTCAATGCTGGTATTTTTCAATCCCAGTCAAGTTTGGAATTACTTTCACATTTGGCAATTTGCTTTCACTTGGGAGGTCTGTGTTTTGGTCTTATGTATTTTATGCTCCATGCTGCTGTGGGCTAATTAAAACATTTTATGTGGTCATATATGCCAGTATATCTTTTCTATTTTACTTATCTTTTTTACTGCATTCAGGTCCTTTAGCCTGCGATTTAGGTGAATTAAATATATTGTGTGTACAGTGATCTGATTGTGCAATTTTTTATCCGCATGTTAGTACATGATCCCATATATTTCGAGCCTTGTCTTCCTAGCCTGCATAGTATACAATAGATGATGGAAAGAGCAAAACAAGAAGAAAAAAAATCTCAAGTTTCTTCCATGATTTGTGTGTTAGGAATCTTGAACACAAGTTTCTTGGTGAAGAATGTAAGTGAAACCATGGTTATTATGATAACTTATTTCAAGTTTTACTTGGAAGTAAGACATATCTGGCTTCAGTTGCAAACATTTATGAATATTATTTATAATGAAACAGTCTTAGTATTTGGTATTTTTATACCTTGCTTTTTTAGGAAGTGCTAATTTGTGAGTACCCTGCAATTTTAAACATCTTACATTATTTAAAAGTTTCTGATTCCATCCTTGCTATGATGAAATATATTTATAATTAGAGTGTCCAAACATTTTTGAGTTTTTCTGTGGCCAAGTTACCTTTATTGACAGACTTGTTATTCTGTTTCGCTTATTTTATCATGGAGATATTCATTAATTAGCTGAACTCAGCTACATCTTTTATGAGTTCATTTGGTGTCTATTTTTCTTTTTAAATTTCAGATATTAAGTTGGAGTCGTTTCTATTGCAGCACAGCATTCTTGATTGGCCCAAAACGCCAAGTTTCTATGATGCTTGATCCTGTTCGTATATATGCAACTGCCCTGTATCTTGCAAGTATAATTATTGCTTTGTTCTGTGCTCTATATGTAAGCCAAGCTCTTGCCCCTTTTTTCTTCCTTCCGGATCATTATATGTAATTTTCATCACACAACCATAATTTTGCTCTCATATTTTATGATCATCCACTGTATACACCGGACAGGTTCATAACAAGCTTTTGACACTGCTGGCAATCATTTTGGAGTTTGGTGCACTAATTTGGTATGCCTAAGTACTCTAATCATTGTGCACATTTTATTTATCTCATTCCTACTACAATGAGTGTTGATTCCCATGGAATTGCAGCGACTAATTTTGATTCCATTTTATTCATCTCATCATGTTTGTTTTTTATAACGCTGGTTTATCTGGAAAATTTATGGCACTCCAAAACCTGACCAAAGCTAAGCATGGGACAGAAATGAGGCCAAGTTATACCGAGAAACTTGAGATTTTTTATAGTTCTTATTTGGATGTGTTCGGAAGAAGGTACAATCACAACAACCTAAAATAAATGCATGCAGACATGGTCCTATTGATAAGACCATGCTACTGTCAATTCCTCTGCATATCAAATCTGAAGTCATGTAATCTGTACATTTTGTACATAGTGTCCACTTGATTTGCCTATACAATTTTATTGAGTTGCCATCTCTTGTTATAAACCAGTGGTTTGAAAAAGAATCTGAACGCTTTGTGTGAAGGAAAAAAACATATTGGTTGGGCTAACCATGAAAGCAGTCCTTATTTGCTTAAATGCTGTATTTTAGCTAGTCTGTTTTTTTTTATATTTGCTGCTCATATATGGTTTTTTTGGTTATTGCTAAAGTTATCCGTGTATGGGCATTATCACTTTTGCAGAAGTGCAAAGGCTATGAACCATATAATCAAAATGGCATCCCCCCATCTCTCTGCTTAATTATGGCTATAATTCATGTGATTTTTCCTTTTCACTATTTACAGGTATAGCTTGAGCTACATCCCTTTCGCAAGGGCCATGGTCTCCAAGACCATGCTAGCTTGCTTTGACACAGAATTTTAGGCTGATATACAATCTGTAAAGAACTCTGGAGGCGTTGATTGGAGAAGACAATTCAACATGTGTGGATGAAACTTTTCTGAGGCTGTATATTGAGGGAGGTTAGTAGACCTCAGATGGATGAACTACAAACCTTTTATGTACGACGATACCTTGAAAAGTCAGTTTGTTTTTCCTCAACCATCAAGCTTTCTTCTAGGCTGCCGCCCCCCCGCTTTAGGTTATGATGAGATGGCTAAGTTCGTGTGTATTTACTTCGGGAACCCTAGAAAGTGTACTCCCACTGTGCATGAATAGAGCTCACGTTTTTGCCCATATACCTGTGGTGTTCCATTTTCTGCTGTTTGTGGCCGAATTATTGCAAATCTGTCACTTGCACATGCTTTCTCATATGTATTATTGCATAGGAAGGTTTGTTTTGACTAGCTGCATTGAAAATTTCAACAAAGATCGCTAGGCTTTTAATTGAAGTCTTTGTATTGTATTCAACACTGAGGGAGCAGTCAGGATCTCCATAGAAGTGAGCGTGAGGGAGAAAGAAATGACATGGGGCTGCATTACTGATACCATAAATTTCATGGAAAAATACAAGAAATAGTTTTATGATGGCCTCAGGTCGAAGCACAGAACAAAGCTGCTACTTCCTATTTCAGTTAGGTTTGCCATAATCAAGATATGCTGCAACACGCTATTCCTTTGTCCCATTTCAGGAAGGCTTTCAAAGATCAGGATCTTCTCAATCCTCGTGTTAGCCTTCCAATTTCAATCACCAATTAAGGGAGGACTTGTTCTACCTTTCCAACACATCCAAGCACAGCAACGACAATTACAATTCTTTATGCCTTGCAAAAATTGCAAATTGCTTGACCTTCACTTTTTCTGATGATTTTTTAAATGGTGGATTACTAAAGGGCTTACATTTTGCAACTCTTTTTCTCTCTCTACTCACCGTTACATACATTAAAAAGAGAGTGAGAGAAAATAAAAAACTACTAATTGGCCAGGTCTAAAGCATTTGCTAATAATAATGAACACTTTTGTGTCTTAGCATGAATCAATATCACTAAGGCAAATTAACAAAGGAAAGGAATCATGATTAGCCGTCTAAGCAAATCCACCAGCCAACATTATACGGTAAAGAAATTATAGGAATCGATTGCAAGAGTCCTTGTTTAATATTTGTAGTATTGAACTTAGCACCATGGAAGCATCAACTAGTGCCTATGTTTATCCTAATCATACCCCTAATTCTGCTACTTCACTTTTCTTAATCAGGTATCCTAAGCTTAACCCTTTCTCAAGTTTCAGAATTTTTCCTCAACAGTCAAAGAGTTCCAATTCTTTCTACACATGCACCCTACTTGTGATTTTAATCAAATACTGATTCGCTCATTTACATTTCCCACTTCTCACCCCATCTTACCTTCCTGTAATTCAGACTTGAGATCTCACTCTGATAGCATGAGCCGTAAGGTTCTGTTTGTTTCTTGGGTGTATTGTGGTGTGATATGCGTTTTGTTTCAATAAAAACTTTTATAAAAAAATTAAGTTATGAAAAACTATTATATATAACTTTTTTTAAGCCACAAACACACTTAACTACCTCCTTGTGCAGGCCACGCTTTCTTCTTTAAATAGAAAAAAAAATATTGAGCTTAGAGACATAAATACTGTAAGATGGAGACAATTATATGACTGTGAAATGGGTAGTTAAAGCCTCAAGCTGTGGCATTTTATGATTATCATCAAATAAATTTGCTAGATGTGACAGCATGGGGATATTTGCATTATAATTCCCATGAAATAAATTAGTTTGCTAAACATTTCATGAGCTAGCATGAATCTGGGGTGGCATGTATAGAGGCATAGCCACAGGAACATCGAAGTAAGATAGTATTTAATGATAACAAACTTGGTTTCCTTCTGGATTTGATTTTCTATGAAGTTGAAGAAAAGAAACAGGCTCAACATACCTAGATCATAGAATTTACCTAGACTACATTGTATTTGCTCATAATAGTGGGAGATGATATAGAAGAAGAATGCTGAAAGCTGGAGAAAAGCATCATAAACCGTAAAATAACAGCAAATTAATGCTTAGTTCTGAGAGACTGCAATATGCTTCTAGCCGCTGGTTGAGTTCTTGACATAGTTATGTTTGTTGTTGTGCATCCACACTTTGAGAACTCTTCTCTTGATCCCCAGTTCTTGACAAAGCCCTTGCACGGCAGATTCTTCTAGCTTTTGCATTTTCCACCCGGCTTTCTCTGCGAAGTTCAACATCTTTTGTTTCTGTTCTTCTGTGAACTTGGTCCTAAACCTCTTTTTAAGCTTCTCAACTGGTCTAGTGGTCAGCAATCCACCTCCATTATCCTCTTCCTTCTCATCGGATTCTGAAGTGATTGCATTTGCACCACCATTTTTGTAGGAGACCACCACTTGGTGAGGTGGTGGCGCCCTTGAGGAAATGAAGGAACTTGCAGGGTACCCTTGCGGTGGTGATCCAATAAAGCCATTATGATGGCCCAGAATTAGTCTACCACTCCCAATATTGCTCATCATAGGATAGTGATGGTGGCAGTCATAAGAACATTCACCGTCCATCTCTTTCCTGTGGAAGTTTCTATGGCAATTGCAGGCTGAGCACTTGAGGGCCTCAAGGCTGCCTTCTTCTCCTCCTGGTATGAACTCGCCACACCCGTCTGTTGCATTCCCACCAATAGCGGCTGCATGGTTTTTGAGGCATTCCTTGTACCTCACCACTTTCTTGTACGGCCTTTCGTCCTCCTGCTGGCCTGAAGGGGAATGTCCATTGGTGGGAACTTGAGCTGCTGCTGCTGCTGCTGCTGAGGTGAATGTGTGGCTGTGGCCATTTCCACCTTCATAACTTCCATTTCTTGAGATTGGCATGTCCTTCTGTAGGCTAGAGTCATTCATCTTTTATTTTTTATTTTTGGTGCTCCTTCCAACCAACGCAATTGAGTGGAGATTGTACTCTTTTTCTGGGATTTTAGGAACTTGGCAGTTAGTCACCTCAATCACTCCCCCCCTCTCTCTCCTTTGTCACACACATACAAAAAGATAATGATACTTGTGGTGGCCAAGACTTGAAATCTTTACACACAGATGCTAAATTTTTATTTCCCGAGAAAATGTAAAAGAAACTAAAACAAGTGACTCATTTAGAAAAGCCAGTTATAGATAGAGGAGCAGGGACAGAAGCGAGTAAACAGCCATGGCATGGACAACTGACAGATGGGGCTGATGAGGTGAGCAGATCAACGAGGATGGGCCAAAGTCTGATTGAGAAAACCTATAGAAAAAACATTGGATACTCTTGGAAATATATGCTCACCTTAAATGTTTCTGATGTGAAAAGGATAGGGTGACAGACAGAAAGGACGGGTGACACACATTCACCACTATATGCTTTTATTAATACAAGAAAATAGTGGTGAATTTTGCAAGTGAAGCAATAGCTCGAGCTCAAATATACATTTATTTATATAGCTAGAGGAACTAACAGTACTTGTAGGCTAAATGGAAGTGATTACTTTATGAAGAGAGCTGGGGGAGATGGACAAATACGAGAGAGGTTAGCAGCTAGCAAGGATGGAATAAAAAACTGGGATAGTTTTGCTTTCTTTGCTTGCACTGTCAACAATACAGCAATTAGCTTTTAGGGCATGGCCAGGCCAATCCCAGAAACACGCTTCAATTGTTTAGTGAAAATTAAGAAAAGACCAAGCAGGAAGAAATGGAAGACACGGTCTGTGCTTGCCAGAAGGTGTCAGGTCTGATATATAGAGGCCGGTTTAAATGCCATGCAAGTGGTCGTTTCAGCAACACCTACGACATTAATGAGGTTAAGGCCCTCTTCCTGTCATGAAATTTCAGAGAAAATTCTGTAAATCTGATGTAAAAAAATTACATTCACTGGCTATAATGCAAACAACTAAGTAAAATAAGCATAGTTTAATCATCAAAGACGAGCTGCTAGTGTAATAATCTTGAGATTCCAGTAATTGGGATTCAGCTGGCTGCCCTTTTGCCTTCCTATTATGCATGTAATGATTATAGTCTAGAGAGGTAGATCTTAATGTTAGTGCATTTTTTCTTCTTTTTTTTCTAGCTTTAGAGGAGTCCTTGTCCCTTCCATTAATCATAACATATTGACAAAATTTTAGATGCCTATGTATATAGCATGAATGAGTAAAACTAACTTACCTTTCTCCCCAGGTTGAATTCTCTATTTCCAGTTAAGTCCCACTAACCTGTATAAAAAGAAAAATAATTTCAATGCAACAGGTTTTTTATTATAATTATTCTTAAACCATAGTTGAAAATGCCATTAAATCCAAACAACAATGTTCATAGAATAGTTATTGGTGCTTATGCATGACCAGCTAGCTGCTGGTTAGTTATCTCTATGTCTCGGGCCATGTAGAAATGAAATGATGATAGTTGCCAATGGTGGTTTCCATCTCCATTAACAAGATTCAGCGCCACTCCGGTGCTCTTGCCATAGACTGACAGCACTTGACACAACAGTTCTCTAACAGGCATAGCAGCTCAACAACCTGAGCTAAAACATACACAAAATTAGGGTTCATGATAATACTAACCACCGTTTATTTATATAATCATAGAACTCCAACCCTAAAATCACCATTTATTGTACCGGTGTTTATACCCTCTCCAACCCTAGCTGGGTTTGATCATAACATGAATACAAAACCCTGATTGAGGGAGGGAGTAAATGGCAGTGGTTATGGTAGTTTTCATTTAAGATGGCAGGATGAGCTGAGCCAGTGCGTTAGGGAACAGTAGTAAATGTCAACCAATTATTTGGGTCGGTGGTCTTAAATTCTAAGACCATACTATGGAGAAAGTCTTTGTTTCATTTACTTACAGTTTGCTACTAACAATTTGATCGGAAATTAATAAAAATCAACCTCCTCGACGCAGTCGTTTTTCTTTATCGACATATTTTTTTTTGTCTTGATGGGCTTCCCCTTCATTCTCGATCGAGTGTGTGTTTGGTAAAAATATATTAAATTGATACATAAAAAAACGGAACTTTATAGAAGAAAACAGTTTGAAAAAACAATTAAATTATATCACTAAACAAATCATATATAATAAATCCTTTCCGGACCATCGTAGAGGCATATATTCTATAAAAAGGGGTCATAATTGGAGTTCTTTTACAAGACAAGTTGTTTTTTATAATAATATATATTTTGGCTAATCTTTATGAGTCCTGAAATTAATAACTATTTAAGTTTTTAGAAATATTTATATTAATAACAACAAGTATCAAACCTAAGATCATATATTGGAGCTAAAAAAATAAAAAATCTGAAACCCATGGTCTCTTTGCCCTTATATTATAATATGTAATGCGGGGAGGCCAAACATAGGATATAGACATGCTTAGGCTTCGTACAAATAAGGTGCATGTAATGTAAGAGGTTGCTTGCAAGCCAGGAAAATGGACAAAAAGGAAGCTTTGAGGTAGCTCCTACTCTACTTTAATCACTGTCTTTCTACTCTATTATTATTATGATGATGTTAATTAATGGTGTCTTAGGTCAAAAAAAGCAACAATTTTCCAACCTTAAGCAATGTCTAATTGCTTCTAGAAACATGTAGACATTCTTATTTATCAGTTGATTAATGTGGTCCAAATTCATCCAAAATGTCCTTAATGTTTTCAAAACCATCCCCTTTAACACTAAGAATTACTTATAAACATTAGAGGCATTTTGGGTAAAAAAAAAGAAGAAGAGATTTTTGTAATCCCTTAGAACTTTTGGACAATATTTGTAATTTTTTGATACTTTTAAGTGATTATGTAACTTCTCATCAAACAATATTGAATTTGATAGGGATTTGTTTTTTTTAAAAAAAAACTTATCTGTAATGTTTGCATTATCTGACATGATCAAGATCAGATATTATAAATATTATACATGATGATAAGTAAAAAAAATCTAAAAATTAGATATCATAAATAAAATGACGAGTCATGGTTTTTTAAATCCCGCCAACCTTACCTGATATATGTTCAAAACTTATACTTTTGTTACATGTTCTATTTTTTTATGTAGTTGATTCTTTTATTTTTGGTAATTGATTCACTTGTTATTTTAAACCTAAATTATTTGTTACAGCTTATAACATGTTTTAAGCTAATTTATTAAGCCCAAATCCTACCTCTAATTAAATTCAATTATAAACCCAACTTGTGAATACCCATAATATATATATATATATATATATATATATATATATATATATATATATATATATATATATATATACTTATTCAAAAACATTTATCCGTCCAAGTTAAATATATTGTGTAAGACTATATATATATATATAAAAGAACTTAGTCTTACACAATATATTTAACTTGGACGGATAAATGTTTTTGAATAAGTTTACAATTTATAAAATATAAGTAGAGTCAAATACAATTATATCTAAATCTGACCATCTATATCCATAACCAGCAGCCCTATTATTTGAAACAAACTTTTGTAACTTTCTTTTCACCTTCACCATTTTTAGTTAAAAAAACAGGAAACAGATGGAAGGCATGACGATCCCCAAACCCAGGTGTCGATCCTGGTAAAGGATTTTCACAAATCCACCTTCTTGTTCAAAAACAGAGATGTGTAGGGCCATGTTCGGAAGGAGACAAGTCCAACTTTGATTCACAAACCCATAAAAGATGAAACTGGAGCAGATGGAAGGTTGTCAGGGCACAGCACAAGTCCTAAGCTACTGAACCTGGAATTTCTTTTCAGGGCAAGATGAAGAAAAAAGGAGTTGAAAAACACAGGTTTCATTCTTGGATTATTATTTTTTTTGCTCAAATCCAAACAAGTCTTTCAATGCATAAATGTGCATGAATACAACACCTCTTAAATCCCCATACAATAGCTCTGCCACTCCCAAAAATAAATGCAACACAACTGGATTTCAAACTGCTGGATTGTGAAAGTAATATCACAGCACAAGTTCACAATGCAAGGTTTATTCTGCTGCTGTAAACCTGTAAGAAGCATAGGAAAGGGAACCATTCCCCCAGCTATGGTGCAATAGTTCCGCCTTGGCGTTTTCACCTGCAGCTCCCATGGCTACATGCAAAGGGTAAAAGTGGTCTGGCCGAGGATGGGCCTTTTTTCCATATGGTGCCCTTGAGTCATAGTGATTCACATCTTCATATCTGCACAAAAAGAAGGAACATAACCAAGTGCATAAAACTTGCTTAGACCAAAATCAAACCAAGGAAATTGATGGTATCCTCGACTAAGATGATAGAGTGGATAGCATTTTCACGCCCAAGTAATAGAATAATATCAAGAATCTGGCACAGAAATGATCAGGGTAAGCTCATTTTAAACATGGATTGAATTACTCAGCTACTCTGTGAAACAGCAGTTCAAATTTAAAATGTTACCCGGATAATGATTTTATCTGCAATATGTAGTTTACGCTAACATCAACAGAGAAAAAATCAGACATAATCTTGGAAAGAGACATCCAAATCCTTATAAAAACAGTTGCCAAAACCATAGCCCTGCCTCCTAATCCATAGTCCCTACCACCATCCCATGTGGATGTATGTGCTTTCATCAATTCCACAAAGACTCCACCAATTAAAGGATGAATATATATGTTGTCCTAAACTGAACGTATTAGAGTATACTATAAGCAACGGATTTTCCAACGAAAAAACTACCTTCCTTCAAGAAGAGCATTTTTAAGCCAAGCATCAAACTCCGAAGCCCATGAAGGAACAGGACTGCCTTCAGGTTGAATGGTCCCCAAGTTGTGAGTAGTAGCCCCAGATCCCATGATGAGGATACCTTCCTCCTTGAGGGGGGCCAACGCCTTTCCCATGTTATAATGGTAAGTTCCATCTCTATCTGTCTGAACTGAGAGCTGGCAGACTGGAATGTCAGCCTCAGGATACATGAACATCAGAGGAACCCATGTGCCATGGTCAACTCCTCGTTTTTTATCTACATGAACATGCTTGAAGTCATTTTCCATGAGCAATTCCTTCACCCTGTTTGCCAATTGTGGTGCACCTGGTGGTGTATATTTGATCTGGCAGAAGGGGGAAATTATTGGAAACATAAATAAAAAGATCCAGTTAACCCAAAAAACGAAAATAGAAAGAAAAGAAAAAAATTTCAACCCAAAAATCCCAAGTAAATGGTTTGGGGCCACAACCACTATGTATCTACTTTCTCCAATGCCAGCCCTATTTTTAGCCAAACTTCCTGTGAGATGTTCTGTTCAAATTTAATATAATTCTATACATGTATTTATCCAAGTCGCTAAAGAAATAGTCTATCATCAACACGAATCCACGAACTTTCAAGGCCTCTTCACTTCATAGGCTGGAAATATCTATAACTCTTATAATCTTATTCATAGTTGAATGCTTTGTTTGCCTTTTAATCATCACCTAGATGTGATTCTTCGAATTAAGAATAGTTCAACAGATTAATAACTTTCCAACGCAGGAGAAAGAAACAGATAACAACAGCCTTGCGGTCTAAAGCTCTAGATACTACTCTAGTGGACATCTTCAACATTTTAATCACAGTAGTTTTAACAATCAATTTCAATTTCAGACTCCAAATCACAATTAGATCATACCAACAAATAAAAAAAAATATTTCTTCCTAAATATATGATCATATCAATCTCAAAAGTTAATCAAGCTCCAACTAGGGCAAAGTCTGAACAACGCAGATGCGAAAAAGCCTTCAAGAACCAAAAAGCAGAACACTTTTCAAAATCTGCATATGCATAAAACAAACCACTACTCTGATGGGTATGTCCAACGTTTAATCATAGTTATGACAATGAGTTTTAGCTTCATACATGAAAAGGAAGCAATTGACCCACACAAATGAATCGAGGACATTCTTCTACAATAAATATCTGATTATAAACTCTAAGAGATTAATCAAGCTGAAATCTCGCTGACCCGGATAAACAACGTGCTGATAATTGTTGAAAAATGAAGACTAAAGATTGATTCCAAGCCTACAATTAATGTCAGGATTTTTACTATCTTTAATTTATTATGTTTCCTAAATAAGATCATATTGATTTATCAAAGTTCTAGTTTCGATTTTAAGTATTTTCCCATTTAGATTATAGAAGAGGAAGTTGTAACCAAATAGGAAAACCCTATTTTGTAACACTTCATACTCATTATAAATAAGAGAAGAGGGATAGCAGTAACCTTACCTTTTGATTCTGCTCATTCTTGCTATTTCTTAGTGTTCTTCATTGTTCTTTATTTTAGCACAATTCCAGTTTTGAACTATGTAGACTTTTGTTTCTTTGATTTCCAACAAAATGGTATCAGAGCTATTAGGATCTTTGAAGAGATCGTGTGAAACATGAGAGATTAAAAGTGAGGTTTTAAAAGGGACATCAAAGCTAAGGGCTTTGAAGGTTTTTTGAAAGAAAAAATTGAGAGAGCAGATTTTGATCTTTGAAGGGATTGAGTGAAACACGAGAGAATTTAAGTGAAATTTTTCAAAGTTATTAACTTTGAAGGGAAAGGGAGAGAAAAACGAGAGTTCTTTTTTTTCCTGCAAAATCTTGAAGTAGAAGGATTAGTTACTCTTCTCATATCCTTTAAAACAATTGCACAAAGGCTTCATAGCAGCAATTGTTTAACTTCTTTTTCAACGAATCACGGTTGAATTTTTCAGAATGGATTATGCATCTTTTTCACCAAAAACACCAGTGTTTACTGGTCAGAATTTTGGAATTTGGGCAGTGAAGATGGAGGCATATTTGAAGGCTTTTGATTTATGGGAGTTTGTGGAGAAAGACAAACAACCAACACCTCTTGGAAACAATCCAACCGTGGCTCAAATGAAATTTTTCAGTGAAGAAAAGGCTAAAGGGTTCAAGGCACTTACTTGCATTCATAATGCAGTAAGTGAAGAAATTTTTACAAGAATCATGGCTTGTAAAACGGCCAAAGAAACTTGGGATAAGCTAAAGGCTGAATTCCAAGGAGATGAGAGATCAAGAAAGATTCAGATTTTGAATTTGAAAAGGCAATTTGAAGGGTTGAAGATGAAGGAATCTGACACAATCAAAGACTTCTCCTCACACATCTCAAAACTAGTGAATCAAGTGAGATTGTTAGGAGAAGAATTTCTAGAATCTCGAATTGTGGAAAAAGTGTTAGTGAGCTTACCTGAAAAGTTTGAGCATGAGATTTGCTCATTAGAAGATTCAAAGGATTTTTCTGAGATGAGCTTTCAAGAGCTTGTGAATGCTCTACAAGCTGTGGAGCAAAGGCAAGCCTACAGACAGGAAGGAACAAGTGAGAATGCTCTTGTTGCTGTCTACAAAGGGAAGAATCACACTCAGAATTTTTCTAGAAATAACCAAAGTGGAAAGATGATTGGAATGAGTAGTCTTGGAACCAAGGGGAGTGTTGAAAAATGAAGACTAAAGATTGATTCCAAGCCTACAATTAATGTCAGGATTTTTACTATCTTTAAATTATTATGTTTCCTAAATAAGATCATATTGATTGATCAAAGTTCTAGTTTCCATTTTAAGTATTTTTCCTATTTAGATTATAGAAGAGGAAGTTGTAACCAAATGGGGAAACCCTATTTTGTAACACTTCATATTTTCATTATAAATAAGAGAAGAGAGATAGCAGTAACCGTACCTTTTGATTCTGCTCATTCTTGCTATTTCTTAGTGTTCTTCATTGTTCTTTATTTTAGCACAATTCCAGTTTTGAACTATGTAAACTTTTGTTTTTTTTTGATTTCCAACAATATTATCATGCAACTTTAATAGGTATATGTTCAACGTTTGATCATAGAATTATCAATGACTTCCAGCTTCAAAAACAATCCATCAAAGACATTCTTCTATCTAATGTCAGATCATAAGCTCTCAAAAACCAATCAAACTAAAATCTCAGCAACCCAAGTAAGAAAAAACCCTTGAAAAAAGAGAAGAAGTAAGGAATCAAGTACCTGGTACATGGGTTTGGGGAAGTTATAGAAGTCATAAATGGTGTCATTAAGATCAACAACATTAACTGTTGGTTCTTTGGTTTCCCAATGTCCAGAGATAACAAGAATGGCTTTAGGCCTTTCTTTCAAAACAGTTTGTTGCCATGATGTCAAGAATTGCCTTGCTGGTATGCTTTCATCGATCGCCATCATCGGTGACCCATGAGAGATGTAGACCGTGTCCATCAAACCCTTCTAGCAAAAAGAAAAAAGAAAAGTGTTGTCTTAGGATTCAATAAATGAAACTAAAGCATCAACGGTCTGATATATATATATATATAACAGACACACACACTAATCATGCCGCGGTTGGAGTTTAGCATAGAAAATGGAGAAGAAACTGTAGACAAAAGAATCGAGTTACAGAGTTTGATCTTGCTCTCGTGGATGATGTCTTTGCTGACGTTGTTTACGGTGAAAAGTCCTTGTCGATTTCACGTATGGTCAGCAATGTCCGAGTATTCATGGTGATAAGACTTCCGAGCAATCCATGACCATGTATGTGGATTACATTTCGATCCATGTTCATGATAAATCTTTTTTCTTCTCTTTTTTTTTAACTTTAATCTGGTATGTAGGGTAAGGTAGTGCCAATTATGCAGAGGTTACATGTGTAAGAAAGGCTCGAAGTCAGTATCTCCGAATACATTAAAAGCTTACAAAATACTTCAGGCACCCTCCCCCGATGGACCACTTCTTTTTCTTTCAAATTAATGTCCAATGGATGGGAGTTTTTGAAGGGCCAATTGGAATTAAGTTGAAATAAGCTAACATGGAATTTTGTTTAAAAAAATTAAAATTTTATTTCTATCTTTTATATTAAATTATTGTTTTGATATTTTTAAATTATTTTCATATACTGATGTCAGAAATAATTTTAAAAAAATAAAAAAAATATAATTTTGATGTTTTTCTGAATAATTTTTTTTTTCAAAAATAATTTCAATCACACTTTCATATCTCTGAAATGGATTATGACACTTGTTAAAACATTTTATCTTGTATTGTAATAAAATACCTAGTCAAGATTCTCTATTATATCTTTTGTAAGTATTTTAAAAATCTATATAACCAATTAAATATATCTTTAATTAATAATTTTTTTTATTTAAACATTTGATTTTTAACCAAATATTCATATAACTTCTTGATATTTTTCTTGATTCTAATGCTTCCACATGGAATATTTGAGTGTTTTGGTTCATAATATACTAATTAATTAATTAGTAATTAATTAAAAATCAAATTAACTACACAAGTATTCGTCTTAAGTTGTTGAAAAAAGTATTATATAATACAAATTGGTCCCTATAGAATATATTAAATTAGAAAAAATAGGATGTTCGGTTTTTTAATATGTCAATTTCAACGTATCCAATCCCCTAGAAAAATAATGGCAATGATTGATAAAATTATCTCTAACAAAACTATAAAGAAATTAAATAATTTGGGAAACATCAAATTTTGTTTTTGCCTTATTAATGTCTTTGTAAATTCTGCATAGTTTTGTTTCTATATTAATAATTTATGTGTAACTTGACACATTGCCATAAAATAAAATAAAAACCTAATGGAAAATAGATAAGGAGTTGTCATCTAATTTACAATAACTAGAAACTATAATTGGTTTTTTAAAAACTTTTAGATAAACTCATTACCCTAAAATATCCATCTAAGATAAATTGTTTTCATGTTCTGAATTTATGATGATGTACCTTTTGATTTTTATTTTTTGGCTTAAGTGTCTGTGTTAGGAGTGTGGTTGAGTTTGTTATTTAAACTATTTTTCATTCAAAAATGCATCAAAATAATATATTTTTATTTTTTTAAAATTATTTTTAACATCAACACATGAAAATGATCTAAAAACACTAAAATATTTTAATTTAAAATAAAAAAATCATTAAAAATAATCTTAAAACATAGTGCACCTAAACTCATCACAAGTTTAAAAAGTGGTGATTCAAATAACTTTTAATTTTAAAAGTTTTTTCAAAATTGTTTTTGAAACACAATATTAAACAATTCCTAAGAAGTGAGATAAAAAAAATCTACAGATAAGATCACAAAAACAGAGAATGCATAAAAGCTATCAATTTATTTTATATAAAAAAAAATGTGTTGCTCATGGGAATAAAGCTATCATTTTGTCAATGTGGTTGTTTGATGTTACTTTTGAAAGTTTTTTTTTTTTGTTTAAAAATGGTTCAAAATGATTTTTTTTAAAAAATAATTTTTAACACCAAAACATCAAAATGATCTAAAAATATAAAAAAAATAATTAAAAAAATATTTTTGAAACACAGTGTCAAACATTGTTAATGTCTAAGTAATGTTAAATTAACCCTTTAAGCCCTGCCTTTGAAAACTTACTGGTAAGTTTATTATATAAAACTACCATTGGTTTTTTTTTCCATCAACCCCTTAGGGCATTTTTTTTTGCGTTTTTTTAAAAAATGATTTTTTTTTATATTTTTATCTTTGCTTCAAATAATTATTTTTCTTATATTATCAAATTATTTTGATATACTGATATCAAAAATAAAATTTTAAAAATAAAATTAAATATTATTTTGATATATTTTCAAGTAAAACACTTTAAAAAATTATTATTATTATTATTATTATTATTATTATTATTATTATTTATTGTATATGAAATTATATAAAACAATAGCAGACATAAGAAGTTTAGTTACTTAACGAAATAATCATTTTTATAGCTTGAAATTGGAAAGGCATGATTGATCTATAAAATCAGGATAAAAAATAATGATAATGAATAATTAGATTGTAAATCCACAGCTTTAGCACCAGATATTCATCTTCTTCCTTGGAGGGTTTGAAAGGAAAAAAAAAATATGCTAGAGAACAAACCAAAGAAATGACATTTGTTTCGAATATTAGGGACCCATTTGAGGAAAACATTAGTTTAGAAACCTAATTTGACAATTGGATTCCAGTTAAAAAAAACACAGAAATTCATGTCTGCATGAACTCCAGCAGGACTTGTAACGTCGATGAAGATTTTATTTGGGCTGTGTGAACTGGTAGGAAGCATAAGAAAGGGTGCCGTCAGTCCAGCTGCTGTGCACTAATCTGGCCTTCGAATCTTCACCTGCTGCACCCATGGCTACGTGCAGTGGGTAGAAGTGGTCCGGCCAAGGGTGAGCCATTTTTGGATGCGGTGCCTTCGACTCATAGTGATTCACATCTTCATATCTGCACAGAAACAGGAAAAACAATTAAAATTTCAATGGCTAGGATTTTGAGATTGTAGAGCATGCCAGAGGAGACACAAGCAGCTTTCCGAGAAACATTTACCTTCCTTCAATGAGAGCATCCTTAAGCCAGTTATCAAACTCCATCGCCCATGAAGGAACAGGACTGCCATAGGGTAGCCTGGAACCCAGGTTGTGTACGGCAGATCCGGATCCTAGGATTAGGACACCTTCCTCTCTGAGAGGGGCCAGAGCCTTTCCCATGTTGTAATGGTGAGTGCCGTCCCTGTCGGGATTGGACGGAGAGCTGGCACACCGGGATGTCAGCCTCTGGATACATGAACATCAATGGAACCCAGGCACCGTGGTCAAGCCCTCGTTTCTTATCTTCATCCACATGATCAATGCCGGATGCCATTAGCAATTCCTTCACCCTCCTCGCCAGTTTTGGAGCTCCAGGTGGGGTGTACTTGATCTAATTAAGAAAGGCAGTATACTCAATTACAATTCTGTTTACAGCTTGGATCAATAATCAATTACGATTCTTCAAGTCTTGAATTGTCTTCACTTCCACAACAGATTCGTTAGACTCAAGAAACCCAATCATTTCAATTCAACAAATCAATTATGGCTCTGAGGGGTGCCTCAAATTCTACAAACTACTTGCAGACCAGGAACATGTTTACCATCAATCACAAACTCAACAGTGAGATCGAAGTCATAGTTGCGTGAAACCGGATGACCCCAGAAGACAAAATCCAGCAAAAATCTAAAAGCAAAAAACTTTGGAAGAAAGAATTGATCAGGAGTACCTGGTACAAGGGTTTGGGGAAGCCATAGAAGTCATAAATGGTATCATTTCGATCAACGACATTAACAGTGGGTTGTGCAGTCTCCCAGTGGGCAGAAATAACGAGAATGGAACTTGGTTTCTCTTTGAAAACACTTTGTTGCCATGATTGAAAGAATTTTCTGGCAGGAACGGTTTCATCAATAGCAAGTGTTGGAGCTCCGTGTGAGAGATAAAATGTTTCCATCAGAGCCATTTAGTAATTTGGTGGGACAAAGAAAACGAAAACTGAAGTAGAACAAGACAACCAGCTCCATCTTTCCTTAAATAGAAGAGGAGAGAGGCTGCAAAGAGTTCCACGCGGCGATGAGAGAGAAGCTGAAGAGTTTCAGGGAAATGGAAGTCTATGTGGAAGTGACATCCACCACTGTAGATGGGATGGGCTTGACCAATGTACGAATGAACGATGACTTGCTGAGGTAGTCGCTTACGCTGTTAAGCACGTACGCCAGCATTCCGTGTCAAATGTATTATTCTCACATGATTCTGGTGTTAATTTTGTGCCACCTAGTTATTTATCCATGTATGACAGTTTTTTTTATATAATAACAATATATATAGTTGTATATATTGTAATGATTTTCAAATTTTGAGGAAAAATATATGTTTTGGTGGATAAATTATCTTTTAATTTGACCATTTTTTAATTAGCAGCATGCTATTAATATAAAATAAAGACAATTAAAATTATTTAAAGACCAATTTAAATTACCATTACATAATTAGAAGTGACAACAATGGTATTTGCTCTCCCAGTTGGAAGATGAATATCAGCATGGATTATATTGATATCGACATTATATGGTGTTTCTGTATTTCTTCTAGTTTATGAAAGCTAATGATATCAAAAGAGTTTTATTGATATCAAATTGATGAGAACTAGAGGAACTTGAGGGTAATGATATCAATATGAATGATGTTGACATCAATTGTCGCGATAATGTTTTTTCACACGCCCAGCCCTTATATAGAGAAATGCGTGAAATATGATTTTTTTCATAATTATAAAAATATAATTGTAATTTTCAGGAGTCGTCATCTAGTATTTAGATCATTAAAAAATCTAATAGTTAGTGAGAATTTTAGTAAAATGACTTGTTGTGCAAGGAAAAGACGCTTCATCACCAGTGTACCCTATCTAAGGTAACTTACATTGTTGTTTGATTGTTTTTCTAGATCGAATCATTGGTCTATTCTAAAGTTCAAAATAGATCTCTTTTTATGAGGGAGTCTCTAACTCATTGGGTCAAAAATTAAATCATTCAATTCGATCCTAAATTAATTCTTAAACATAATTAAATTGTAATTTAGCATATGATTAAATAAAATTAACTTCTTAAAAATATAATTATGATTTTGGACTTAATTTTATGTAGATTTATTTGATAGTCACTTATTTTGACCTTAAATCTGTATTTTCTTTATTCTTTGACACAATAAAGGTACCACTAAGCTCTCAAATTCATCAAAAAATTCCAACCTGACTTTATCACTACCTTAGTCCCTTATTAATTTATTTTTTCTATGTTTATTTTTTATTTTGAGTAAATTTTAGAAATAATCCCAGAAATGGGTTATTCCATCAACATTACTTGGTGTTTGTGCAACTCTTTCAGATCATGGAAGTTAATGATATTGATATGATTATATTGATATTTGCCGAGAAACTTGGAGGCTAACAATGGAAGTTTCAGATGAAACAAAGTTTCATGAGAATTCGTTCCAAGATGAGCCCTAGCTACATTACAAACAAAGAATAGAAGCTGGGACTTTTCCCACCTCTTCAAATTAGTTGAAGATGATGCTCATTTACTGATCAGATTTGACCGAGCTAGCTCTCACAAGACGGGCGGCCTCTTCTGGCTCTACGCACGAGCCTGTGGAATCAGTACGGTACGATTCATTTATAGACATGGTATAGGTATGGCTCGGATTCTGCCAGAAGTGGTTTCTTATAGCCTTGTATTTTGTGTTGACCGCCGAGAACCCAGGATCGGAAAGAAGGTCCTGAACAGGAGTTCGGCCTTCGAGCATGCTCACGACCTGGGACATTGTCGGTCTGAGAGTTGGGGATGCATTGGTGCATAAGAGGGCGACGTTTAGCATCACCATGGCCTCTTCTGAAGAATACTCTGACCCCAATTCTGGATCGACCAACTCCAGAAGACTTCCTCTCTCTTGCAGAACATAGGCCTGACAAAATCCCAGATAAATCCTGATAAGGATTCTATAATGCATTCGTTACTGTAAAATGGGTTTGGGAAGTTCAGCAGAAATTAAGAAGGACAAATGCAGATACAAGTTACTGGCTTTCTTTGGCCGAGAAGACTGCATTCTCTTACGAGGTTGAATATGAGAGTTCGTGTGAAACATTTTATGCAAAATTGATAAGAAAACTTTTAAATGATTATAAACTTACCCAATCAAGAAGGTAAACGAACTCCTCCTTTGGCCTGTAGTTTGTGTTGCTCTTTCCACTGACAATTTCTAAAGCAACCACTCCAAAGCTATAAACATCTGCTTTGTTGGTCAAGTAGCCACGCATTGCATACTCGGGAGCCATATAACCACTGAAGAATAAAAAAAGGTGGGTTAAGCTTGCTACACAATCCCTGGTTTTCGTTATCAAACAGCCACCATTTAATTATATGATAATATAAAAGATCAAGAGCTATAAATGCCAGGGCTGATGACCATAAAAATAGCCACCATATGAACAATGGGTTTAGGCATAAGATACAAAATCACAGATAAAAATTCATTCTTGGAAATAAACAATGTCCTGGTGGAGACTTACATGGTTCCAGCAACACGAGTGCTGATGTGGGTATTGTCATCTTCATTCAGCTTTGCCAAACCAAAATCAGAAATCTTGGCATTGAGTTCCTTATCAAGCAGCACATTGCTAGTTTTGATATCCCTGTGCACAATTTTTATCATTGACTCTTCATGTAGGTACTTCAAACCTTTAGCTACACCCAGGCAAATTTTCAGCCTGGTGGGCCAGTCCAGTTTCAGTCTGAACTTTGCTTCCTTCCCTGAAATAATGGAAAAGAAAAACAATCAATTTTAGAATCCCAAACAAAATGGATTCGTTCAAAATGCTTCTGATAGAATGAAGATATGAACTCACCGAAAAGAGCACGGGATAGGCAATTATTTTCCATGTACTCGTATACAATCATCAGTTGGTTTCCTTCAACACAGCATCCGTACAGCTTTACAAGGTTTGGATGTTGCAACGCAGATATCATTCCTATCTCATTCACAAATTCACGGTTTCCTTGCTTAGATTTTGAGGAGAGCAGCTTGACTGCAATCACGGCTCCATCTGATAGTGAGCCCTGCGTTCAACAATGAAAAGTTCCCACTCAAAACTATGGCTGACAGATGATGATCAGCACTGCTTTCTTTATTTACTGTCATACATCCATGACTTCATGGAGAGCATTTGACCATTTCTTGCTGTTGTTTTTCTACCGCCGACTTATAGAAAGTATTTAGGACAGATTACAAAAACTATCAACCATGCAGTAGTTACCTTGTAAACAGAACCGAAACCACCCTCTCCAACTTTGTTTTCCGCATCGAAGTTATTGGTGGCAGCTTTCATCTGTCGTTGTGTGAATAGTCCTGTTTGAAGATCTAGGCCTCTAAGCTCTTCCAGACCACAGTTTTGGATGTCAGAGAATATTCAAATGATCATAGAAAAAGTTCTATTACATCTTTAAGAGAATATCAACAAGAGTATTTTAAGTTCACAGGAAAATGTTAAAAGAGAGAATTTAGGGAAATCACAGACAATCTTCAAAGGAAAATGCAATGAGAAATGAGGATTGAATTTGGTAATCCAAGATTCCAAAAAGACTTGTTATGTTTTGCTCCCCGTTATAAGGAGCCCAAAAGAAATATCTATACCTTTAGCTGCAGCGGCTTTGCCACCAAGCCAGCCATTTCTCCACATGACACCTAGTACCAGAAGGGCAAGTACAATTGCTCCAGCTACTGCTCCAGTCACTATGACTGCTACATTCCTTTTGCTACCATTTGAAGGAGGTTTAAAGTCTGTGTAAGCAGAGAAATTGCTATCACTGGGTCCATTTATAGCAATGAGTAAGAGAATAAATCTAGAGAATGTAACTCACTAGATACAAATATATCAGTTAATTGGATGGTTTAAAGCGCAGTTAAAAAGTTCTTAACATAAGGTATCAGTAGTAGTATAAGTACTGCAGTCCTGATTTTAGATGCAACAAATGATGGGGAAAGAGATGGACGGACATCAAATATGTGTTAGCTACCTGACTAGAGTGAACCTCATTGGAAGACATTTCCGGAAACATAGTTCTCTTTTATGGGAAAAGATTTATACAGTGGCCCAGCCATACTTTCCATTACAGTTTCAGAACTTTTTCAAGTTTAAGCTGTCAACTTTCAAAAGCAATGACATTTAAAGTGAAGATGAACTTTGAATCTGACTTACTCGGGTCTACCGATATAGCTGATATTAGAGGGCCATAAACTCCTCTAAGTGGTATGCCTGTTGTCCCTCTTCCAGCCCAATACAAGCGGATCTTTAACGTGTGATGTGTTACTACTGCAACGAATGTCTTTACAAGGGGTATGGCAACACCTGCAGCCTCATCTTCTATATTAAAATCTTTCAGAACCCGATTTCCCTGTATTCATAGATTCAGCACAAGTAATAATTAGTTAACAAGTATGGATGTAAGATCCAGGAACACTCATTTCTTTAGGATCGTGTGCAAAAGTTTAGTTACCTGGATGTAAACATCAAATATACGCTTCCCAAGACTCGATAATGAACTGTCATTTGTGAAAATAATCTCAGCAAAGTGAAGTTTTACAGTGTAATTCCCATTCATGAGGCAAAGCCCGAAGTAAGTGAGAGATAGGGGAGAAACACGCGCTGTTGTGTATAGTTTTGCATTGGCAGAGGAGACATTGGATATAGCAGACTCGTTGGTTTTGATATAGGCATCTGCCTCACTGTCATCGTCCATGAAGTTGCCGGTGCTGCTGAACGCCCATTTTTCACTTGGATGGGAGTAAAACATAGAGGCACCCCTTGGTTCTTTATCATCTTGGTAAGTGGTGTTGTCATTGACAGTTATCTCATTACCACCACAGTTAATATGCAAGGAATAGTGTTCTGACGAGTGTTGACAATATAAAAAAAGGATTCAGATAGAGAAATATTTGCCAAAAGAAGATAAAAACAGAAGAAGATGAAGAGAAATTGAAAACTATTTAAATCACCAGTTAGGTAGGCCTCGTCCATAGACATTGTGAAATAGAATGTATTTTAGGATACTTACGTTGATCTCGGGAAGCAGGACACGGAAAGTTTTGTTTCAGGCATGAATGGGCTTTACGTCTGCAACATTATGGGACAAAACGAAACTTCAAGTGATCATATTGATACAAGATGTTAGTTCTTAAACAATGGTTAGGATGAGAAGGAGAGATGGAAAAAAATCCTTCAACATCTTATAACTAATATTTGAGAAAGGTTTCAAATTCTTACGATGTAATTGTTGACGGCGAGAAGCTCTCCACTATGTTCCTGCAGAAGTGGATGGAATGGTTCGCTATTAAATAAGAATTTTTTTACAAAAAAAAGAGGACATTTTAGTGATCACTCACACGCTCCCTCGTGAACATTCATCTGGACTCGAGCTTTGCCAGGTGAAGTTGTTAAAAGAAAGATCCCTGAAGACAAAACCAACGGAAAACTTCAAGCTGCTATCATCTATTAAGTTCTAAGAGATTGGAATAGAAACTTTGTGTAGGAGTAGAACTTCAAGCTGAAAAATGAATCTGGAGGAACTAGACATACGCATTCTTGTTTCTTTCCAGAAGCCATGGAGGAACAGATCCAGTGAGCTTGTTTCCTGTCAAGTACCTAGAAGAATTAAAAATGACAAATATCAGGCTACTCAGAAGCTTAGGGCCAAGAAATATATGAAAGAAATAAAAATATGTATACCACATCAACTTACAGGAAATCTATTCTTGCCAGTTGGATAAAAGTCGAAGGAATTTCTCCTCTGAGGTTATTGAAGCTGACATCTCTACATAGATATCAGATAAAAGAACTTAGAGAAAAAAGAAGGGGGGGGCATAAATGAGAGGAAACTATGTGGTGCAGCTTATATCTGTTTTCAGGTTCTTCACAAGGCATATGTCCTGTAGTAAATGGGGTGTTTCCATAGCTCATAATTGCACTTCCAAAGGAAAGCTTAAAAACAGATGATCAAATTGTTTTCTAGGATAACATTTGAGCCAGTGATTTATCCGGAGAATCTTAATTTTTGAGAGCACACCATCAAGGTTCAAAGAGGCACACATTTAAGCTCACTGCCTATTAGTTTTGCAACATCAGAATCAAAGCTTGAGAGGTCTTAGTTTACGATCCATAAGATACCACAAGAATGATTGTCCAAGTTCGTTCAACTATGGATGATCAGGGCTATCAATTTTATTGGATGGGTCAAGAGCTCAAGAACCCCATTTCTATAGAAGTGTTCATCATTTTTAAGAGATAGAAAAAGCCTATCTGGCTCTTTTCCAAATAGAGTCCATGAATCATGGAGATTCATTTTGTATTTTGAATAAAAATTCTTGAGAAAGTGAGTGATGACTATATTGGCAAGGATTGCTTTGAAAGCAGATCATTACAGCCTCTATACAGAACGACTTACAAGTGCTTCAGTTTTTTCACCTCCCCAATGTATTCTGGGATCTCTCCAAATAATAGGCAGTTTCTCAATATCCTGCATTTTTTGGTCATGTAAATATTATGTATGTCAGATACAAATCAAAGGATAAGAGTTGTATAAGAAAAACACATAAGATTAGAACTCCAACTCACAATGTTTTCATGGATTCCATATCACTCAGTGGTGGGAAGGGAGACCCTCTTCCTGTTAAGTCACTAATCCTCCTACAAGCATCAATGAACAGAAAACATGCTGTAAATAAACACATTATATATACATAAGACAAAATGCAGATATTCTGATTGCTTACAAATCACTTAGTTTGGTCAAGGAACCAATGCTAGAAGGTATTGGCCCCTCGAGAGAGGTACCCTGTATATGCCTGTAATAAATATATTAACAAAAGTATCCATCAATTATAAAAAAAAAATGAAAAAGAAAAGGAACCAGGAAAACTGGAGCATTAGGAGGTGAATGTTGGAAACTCACAGTTTCTTAACCTTTGTCCATTTACCGATGAAAGTAGGTAGTTTACCTGAGAAATTATTATCATTTATCCTCCTAAGAGTTGCCAAAGAAATACAAACTTAGAGAATGTTCTGAAAGTAATATTGTTTACCATAAAATTCAGATAAAATGATGAAGAGCATTATACATATGACAAAAGGGATTTAAAATAATTTCAATAACATAATTTCCACTGAATTTGATCGCCATGCATGGTTAAATTATCCACATAGAAGATTGAAAGATCTAAACAATCCCAACATGTTACTTGGCATCAGAATCAGCTATATTTCCTGTGGTGATAGAAGCTGATTGCACATCAGTTGCAGGCAAATCACCCAGCCGAGGCATATCCAAAGACGAAGGCATAAAAAATGCCAAGAAATCACTTTTTGCTTGGCTAGCAGACCCGTGAATTCAATTAAAAGAGAGAGAGAGAGAAAGTGTCTGCTTACATATCTGTCAAGTTGACCAACTTGCCAAGTTCTGCAGGCAACTTTCCTGTCAATGCATTTGAGGAGAAAACACTGAAGAGAAATGACATTAAAGTTAATTTTAGTAACATTATATGATACAATATCTAGAATCAATAAGCATAGAGATGAAGGCATTACAGTTTCTCTAAATTGATCAGTTTTCCAATTTCAGGTGGAATGGGTCCTGTAAAATGATTTCCTTCAATACTCCTGTAAAAGGAATGGTTGTGTTAATGTCACTTCACAATAAACAGTCTGAATGATTCAAATCCATACATAAAGCCTCTAAAGCCTAGCAAGGACTGGTCAATCTGCCAACTTTCATGAAATGAACTGTTCACATTGTCCTCTTGGCATGCCAAGGTGGTCAGAGTCAGACAGCCTCAGCCTCGAATCAATAACAAATGAATTGCTTCTAACTACAATTAGAGAACCGGAATTAACAAAACTTATTCAAAATGTTTCCAATCTAATCTTTATTGATTTGACTGGCGAAGTGACAGCATGTAAACAATGAACCCTCAACAGATGATTCACCACCTCTAAAATCCATAGATGATTGCAGACTAAGAAAAGAGAACTCTCAACATACAGGTTTCTGAGGGTGGTCATGTTGGTGATGAATTTCGGGAATGGCCCAGACAATCGATTCCCCATAACAGATCTGCATGGATACATCAGGAAAGTATGAAACTTCAGGTTAACCATCTAAATTGAATTGAGAAAAGAGATGAGAAGAGGATGTGGTAGGCGTCCTTACAACTCCTCTAAGCGCAAGGTACCCCATTGTGGAGGTATAACACCAGTGAAGATATTGCGGCTGAGGTCCCTGATTGACAATTGAGTGCATACTCAATAACAGCCATTCAGTCTAATGAAAGCTTTAGAAAATGTTCGATATTTTCTCACAGTGTCTTAAGGTAGCGAAACTTGGAAAACTCTGGTGGAATGATTCCCGATAGATTCTGAGACTTTAAGGCTCTGCAAGATATTTCTACAGAAATATTAGAGCACATAGCCCAAGACATCCTTTCAAAAAGTAGATTAAGCAAAACATTACTCGAACTAATCACACACAGATGATTAGATTTGGTAGAGGGAAGAGTGATAGTACATGCTTACTAGGTGGCAAGAGGAATTGTTGTTGAAAGAACAGTCGCAAATGACACTGCTCTCAAACCCTTTCCTCTCATCCAAAAGACTCCAATTCCCTTGCCCACTACATGGATCCTTGTTGAAATCCCAGTCCCTCTTCCCCAGCTTCTTCGCTATCTCTCTTAATACCCTAACTGCAATGCAAAACACAGACCCCTTAATTTATGTACGGACATTTTTCATTCATATCAAAAGAAAAGGTAGATAGAAAAATGAGATGCTGTGTTTCTTGGAGATCCAATCAGGGAATGGAGATGTTGTTGTTGTACCTTCTTGGACGTGGAGCTTAGCTGAAGCAGAAGCTGTAAATCCAAAGGAAATGAAAGTAATGGAACAGATGATATAAAGTTGCAGAAGCAGCTGTGGACTACTTGCAAAATTACAAGCACCTCCCATCTTCTTCTTCTTCTTCTTCTTCTTCTTCTTCTTCAGTTGTGGTAAGCTCAAAACTCTGCTTACTTGGTTAGGGACCAGTGGTCTTAACTGAGAGAGTTGAAAAGTGGTCTTCTAATGAATCCACGTAGCGCTGCCCGACAGTAATAGTAATACTGTTTTTTTATTGGAGGAACCCATTCACTTTAGTATATTTGTGGGGCCGGTCGGGTAAGTGATTAAATTATTTTTTTAAATTTTATAAATTTTTTATTTTATTTTTAAATTATTTTTTTGTTTTTAGATTATTTTGATGTGTTTATATCAAAAATAATTTTTTTAAAATAATTAAAAAATATTATTTTAATATATTTCTATATAAAAAAAACTTTAAAAACACAGCCATTACTATAATTTCAAATTAAAAAAAATACTTTAAAACGTAACTGTTAGTATAACAAACATGTTATTTATCTTATAATAAATATTTTATTGCTAGACAAATGATTAATATGATAGATGATGATTAATTAGGAGGAAATGCAAAGCTAAAGCATGATTGCATACGTAAGAGGAGCAATTGTTATTGAATTTTATAACGTAGTTAGAAACTTGACCAAATTATATTTTAAATTATTTCAAAGTTAAAGTTGATTTAACTGGTGGTGGTCAAAAGCCCCCAAACTACAAAAAAGATAGATCGTACTGTCCTGTCCTGTCCTAATCCTTCACGCGTTTTTGAAATAACTTGCGTTTACACTCGTGGGACATCGATTGTGTTTTTCGAGTTGTGTTCCGTTTTTTGGTTATTATTTTAAATAATGTATATATATATTATTAACTATTGATTTGAAATATGTAGATTAAAATAAATCTTCAAGAAAAAACAACTTATTTTCTTTTTTACTCTACTAAAATTTAATATATATATATAGTTATTTTCGTTTTTACTCAACTAAAATTTAATATTATATTACTAATGGACAAAACGATAGGCGGTAAAAAAACAAGAATTACCATAATTCAAACATTAAATATTGATAATCGTCAATATTTTAAAGCATATGTAAAATTATAACATATATATTACTTTACAAAATATTTTTTATTTTGAAATATATTAAAATTATAATATTATTTTTCTATTCTCATCCATCATGGGACAACTAGAGATCATGATAGCTAGATTTGATAATCTTTCTTCAGAATACTTGTTGATTTTCCTATCTAAACCTTGTAATAAACCCACTAATAGAATTTTCTCTAATTCTATTGTATTATTTTCATCCAGTTATGCTCCATTGGTATTTTTTGATGCATATTTTGCAGCTCCCCAGTTATGGCAAGTTAGGTGTTCAACTCTATTATTTTGATGTATTTCTGAATAAAAAACATTTTAAAAAATAATCTTAACTATATTCTTATACAATCTCATAGACATTAACAAGAGTGTTTAAAAGTGTAGTTGTGGTTGTTTTTTTCAAAATGTTTCTTATTTAGGAATGAATTAAAATGATATTTTAAAAAAAAATATATTTTTGATAACAAAACATCAAAATAATACAAAAACATTAAAAAGAATCTCACTTGGAGCAAAAATAATAATTAAATTTCATCTTTTTTTCAAAATATACCTTTTTTCAAAATCTCACTTCCTAGCACTGCTCTTAAAAAATATCCACTTAAACACAGTGCTTCTTGTTCGAGGTCAAAAAAACAAATTAAATGTATGGACAAACAAGAGAGACAGTGGTAGGCTGAGAACGAGATATTTGTTGAGGCCGACACACATATAATATATATATATATATATATATATATATATATATATATATATATATATATATATTCGATTCGATATATTTTTTTAAACTAAAAAGAAGAATATAAATCTTTGCCTAATCATATTAAAGCAATTATTTTGGAGTTTAGTTGTGATTATTTTTGAAATTATTTTTGTTAAAAAATACATTAAAATAATTTTTTTATTTTTTTTTAAAAATATTTTTAATATCAGTAAATTAAAATGATCTATAACAGGAAAGAAAATATTAATTTAAAAATAAAATTTTTAATTTTTTTAAAAAAAAACATTTTCTAACAATAATCATAAACACCCCATCACTACCTCATGCATGGAGAACCAGCAATATAAAATATAAATATTATTAATTATATGAGTGTGATTGACGGCTAACTTACACGGTTCCGAAAGAAAACAAAAAAGGAGAGTGTGATTGCTAGCTGGCTTCTCCTGTCCGGACCTCAAAATTGACTGCCACCTATATCATTCATCATCACTGCAATTGACTCGTTTTTCTCAAGCCTTTTATTGTATTTGAGCCACCACTTAGAGATCCTTGGTGGCTGAATCAAGGGTCAAGATTGGTCCCTGAAAAAGATAAGATGTCTCTCTCTCTCATCCCCTATAAATATAGGTGGATTTCAGGCATTAGAGAACAAAACTGCAAAATGACAAGAAAATTACTCTCTTTTTTGGCATTTTCATCATTGTTTTTTCTCTCCACCGCTGCCACCACCCTCCCCAGCCATCAACAGCCACCAGTAGACTAGGCTCCTCCCTCATCACCGTCGTGACCAATGATCAACATCCATAATCCCCTTGTCAGCTGCAATTTCTTCTTCTCCGGTAGCACCACCACCTACAACGTCCTAACGACCACCACATCATGTGATCTCCGCTCTTTTCTCCTCCTCTTTCTGCCATCCCTTTCCCCTAAGATGACATTGCATGCAGGATCTCGATTAATTCACGCTCTGCACATGGGCTAGACTTGTCCAACCGACATAGATGGCTTGACCCGACCCGCATGGGTGACCTGACCTCACCCGGTATATATTTTTATTGTTGTTGTTGGGCCTTATCTGGACCAAAACGACTAGGCCTGAGCTCAAAGCCTAAGTGGCCTATGTTACCGAGATGGGTCTGACCCAAATAGGCAACCCTTATTAAAATAGGTATCCCCCCTTCCCAAACAATGCATGGTCGGTCAGCCCAAGCCATAAAAATAAAAATATAATAAAAAAATGAATAATTTCTAAAAAAAAACGACTAGGCCTGAGCTCAAAGCCTAAGTGGCCTATGTTACCGAGATGGGTCTGACCCAAATAGGCAACCCTTATTAAAATAGGTATCCCCCCTTCCCAAACAACATGCATGGTCGGTCAGCCCAAGCCATAAAAATAAAAATATAATAAAAAAATGAATAATTTCTATAAAAAAATTCAAGGGTCATTTTAAGATTTTTTTTATTTTCTTGGCGGTTTTCTAGATATTTTATTTAATATCGAGTCACATAATACAAACCTAATATAAAATACTTGGCTTTCCCTAGAATTTATGGGGAAAAAACAAATCCTTATTTTAAAAACATAAAAAAAATTGTTTTCGTACATACATTCAAATCCTAAAGATTTTTTTCAAGCATATTCTTATAAAATAGAAAATGAATATCGCAACTAATTTATGATTGTCGGTTAGGGTTTGGTCAAAATATAAAACCCCTGGGGTGTACTATAGAGTATATATACTCTTAGATATTAAAGATCCAAAGTATGAAATAAATGCAATTCCAAGATTGAGCCTTAGAATGGGTAGAGTTCAACTTAATAAGATATAAATTCTCTCACGAAAGGATATTTATTTTAAACGTTATATAAGACTAACGAATAGAAACATGTCTTAGATTAAAATCAATCAACTATGCATCTTACTATAACTAGGATACATAAAGGGTGATGTATTTTTTCCTCGCGACAACTAGTTCATTCACCTAGACTCTCACATACCATTGAGTTTTCTAGTGATCATAATACTCTGTGGCTGCTCCTGAATTCTATAATCATAATTTTATGATTAAAACCCCCTATTCCATACTCGGGAGGTAACTTTGTCATTCAACGTCGTGCACATACAACATTGTAAGATACTAACATGATATTAAATATACATGCTTTTCATTAAAAAAATAAAAATTTCGCATATGAGAAAATACATTTTTATTTGTGTGTATACAACCAAATTCTAAAATGTTCACTCATGCTTTTATAAAACAAATACATATAAATTGCATTTTATCATACTTTTGAAAAATACAAAACAAATTCAATTATTGGGCATCACAACAAGTTTGTGATTATCCATTAGAATTCATGTTTAATAAGGATATTTGTTTGGAGCTTTATTTTAGAAAACTCGTTTGAATAAATAAATAAATAAATATTGTGTATTCGATGCGATTTGAACTAAGTTGGAAGAAGAGCAGCATACAGAAGTTGATTCCAAGTATCAGGAACCCCAGCAAGGCACCAGTGGCTGCAGTCCATGGCTCTATGTCCACCGAGGCCATAGACTGAAGGATGACCTTCTTTTCTCAGCTGTGACAAGGGCTGTCACATTCAGCAGATGCACTGCTGCCGTCGGCATTGCTCCTATTACTTTCTCGACCACCAGCTGTGCTGGATGAGGCCCTGCCGGGTAAGTTTTGGAGAATGGTTCCTTCTGCCCCTCGCAGCTCCTTGCACTTGCCTCTCCCCAATCACTCCCACTGTTCCATCGCATCAACAACAACTTAATCTCCACCCAATATTACAACTGTACTCATAAAATACACTTTCTCGAAGATGAATGTATCGATCAACTTACTTCAAGTGATCTGGAGAAACACCTTGGAAGAAGACTTTGGTCTTTGTAGTGTCAACATGGGTCTCCACCCATTTAGCCCACGTAGTCAACGCTTTCTCGAATGCTACCAGCCGATCCATGTCGTGATATCTAGCACTCCCGACTTGAATAAAACTCCACCTACAAACTAGCTGGGTCAGAAGGTTATGCATACATAGATGGGTGGGGGGGGATTGGGTACATACGGCTGTTTTCTCCCGGTATGAAGCCACCAATGCCAGGTGTTGAAGACAAGAACATCAATCCCTTTCCATAATTCTCCACCTTGGATGGAGTCAAGTCTAAGAGCAACCCCGTGGCTTGTGCTTACCATGTCAACTAGAAATGCATTGCGGGAGAACATCACTTTAGCCCCATATTCCTGCACCCAAGTTTTTCAAACTCTTTCTTTAATGTAAATTTATTTATCATTCTTATAATTGGTTTTCTATAAACAAGAAACAATAGTAATTGTCATTGAGAATTTTATTTGTGTCAGATCTTGGTATTTATTGCCTTATTAGTGCTAGTTAATCACCTATAATACATGCCTGCTTTTAATCACGTCAAATCCTGTAAAAACTTCAGATTTAAGTACTCTCTTTTATATGTTTAAAAGAAAATGAATAAACTCATATTTCCCCACGAAATTGAAATTGAAATTGGAGGTGGAACCATACAGTTTTTTCTATATATAATATTAACTCGTCTCAGCTTTTCCTAGATATTGACAGAAAGTGATGTCCATGTGGGAATTGAGAAGATAAGCAAAAATTTTAAAATCTATTGGTATTTTCGTTTTCAAGATTTATAAAATGATAAAGATGTAGCAACCAACTCATCAATTCCCACATGATCCAATTAGAAAAAACCAAAAGTAGGAAGTCATAGAGACGAAGAATGAGACACAAGTGATTAAGAATTTGGTCTCACAGGGAAAGTGAAAGTAGATAGCCCCCCTGTCCTGGCTGAGCTATAGCGTGCTCGTGGTAGAGCCACATGAAGCATGCAAGTGAGTGATTGCCATTGGTTCAAACTTAGTGAATCTCCCACGAACATCATGCTCTTCCCCTTGAGTACTTGTGATAAGAAATGTCGACCATCAAACCTACAATATGGATCCATCACCAAACAATATATGCAGTATTTTTGTGGGTCCGGATTAAACAAATAAAATTTTAGTTATTTCTGACTCTTACAAGGCAAGTACACCCTGACTTGAACCTCAAACCTACAAGATAAATTTGAAGTTTTTTTGTCATCGCATCACATCTCTTAGAGACATCAACAAACAATATGCTACGTTGGAGTTCACAATTTGGTGCTCTTCTAAGTTGGAGTGCAAATTTGGGTGGTCTTCACATTCATATCGCACGATGGATTGAAAGCAACGGATGATGAACAAGTTGTTTGTGATTTGGAGGATTATTGGTCAGTTGTTTTCGTGGATGTTAATGTCAAACCGAAGTGGTCTAAATTAATTAATTATGGATTGATCTAAGAGTTAAAAATGGTTGCCTTCTTATTTGACAATCCAAGTTCGTATCTTGAGATCATGAATGCATCAAATTAATTAATTTGAAGGCTTGTATTGAAAATTGTCCGATGAAGAAGAGACCTTGCCTCTCTCTCTCTCTTTTTTATGTGTGTGTCCATATATAAGAATGTTCGATGAATCACTTGATTTACCATTAATTGATATATAGTGAAAAGAAAGGATATTGACAGGCTAATTAACACAAACACGAAATTTCTTGAACGGAAAAGCAAATTCTTTTCAAATTACTTGTGTTGTCTTTTATAATTAATATTTTTTTAAACTAAATTCTATAATCCTATAACAGTCTTGAAGGGAAAACTTACACACACACACACACATATATATAAATTAAATGAGTCCATATATGTGATCGTTTTCATTTGCCATTGTATATATTGTCTTTTTCACGTGGATGCATGCAGATTGTAAAGTGACCACCAGCTAGCAAGCAGGCCAAAGACAGATACCAGATCCAATCAGAAAATTAAGCAGCCATTGCCAAACCACAAAATGAAACACCAAGCTTAGAAATAAATAGCCATGGACATTATAAATGCATATAATTATTACTTGAACAATAAAAATGAGAGGAAAAATAACATGTACCTTGGAAAGTGGCACCGTGGATTGGGGCTGCCACCGATACTTGAGATAGTCTCTGTCTGGCCGGCCGTTCATTTGACAATCAAACTCCTTCTCTATGAAGGGACATCGTGATGGATCATAGAGAGGATAGGCTTCATCACGAACCCAGATCCCTTTATAAAGATCACAACCACCACCTCTTGCAACTCCTCCATGGTGCACGGCCAGGGAAACAAATAGCAGTGCTGCTCTAATGGCAGAAGAACCCACCACGTCCATGAGAGCGAGAGAGACAGAGCCGAGTAGGTGCAGGTCACGAAATTTGTATGACAGTGAGCATGAAGAAAGTTGTAGTGGTAGTTCAATATATAATATAGAGCTTCTTTTTTTTAATTTACACATTAAAATTAGTATTAATTACTAATATTATCACTTAGTGTGTGACTGTGTGTGTGTGTAGAGAGAGAGAGAGAGAGAGAGCGGGAGGGAGGGAGGAGGTGATAGATTCTCATTTGACCCATAAATATCATCATAAATAGTTAAGAACGAGCGAATTCGCCCGCTCCGCTAGATTTTTTTATCAATGTAGAAAATTGATTGATTTTATTAAATGCTGTATTATATTATTTTAATATTTAATTAGTAAAATTGTAATTGATAAAATCTGTAAAAAATAGTTTTTTTGAACCAAAAAGTGATTGAATATTTCTATTGCTAAAAAACTTTTGATAAAATTTGTTAGAAAAATTGCTAAGAAGGTGAAATGATTTGTTAGAAATTTGTTGTCACGGATACTCTGGTTAACAAAAACACTAAAAAAGAAACTTGGTTAAAAAAAAAAAACTAGGACACGACGGTTATAAAAAAATAAAAAAAAATATGAAAAAAAGGTTACTGTTTATTAAAAGAACAAAAAAAAGTATAAAATAGAAATTTAAATTCAAAGCCAAAGTTATATTTATATGATTTATTAATTATATTATTATATTAAATGTATTTAAGAATACCGATATTAATTTTTTTTCGCAAGAAATCGTAGGTCTTGTTTTTTCTCTCTCTCTATATTGTTAGGCGATAATATTCAATAAATATGAAAACATTTAATTAGTCTCACATACTTTATAATGTAATTGAAATGGGAAGGGGGTCGTATATTTTTTAATTGTAGATAATCAAGGTAAATCTGTCAAAAAAAACTTTATGAGTTGCCTTTTTCCTCTTGTAATATTAGATCTAACACATTATAAATAAAAATATTATAATTTGTTTTTAGAAATAAACCTAAATTTTTTGCGTGCTATAATTACTTATCTGCTGTCTTAAAAAAACATTGTAATCGAAACGGGAAGTGACTCGAATATTTTTTAATTGTAGATAATCTAGGTAAATTTGTCCTTTTTTTTAGTTGTATTTTTTGCCTAGTAACATCAGACATGAAATATTAAAAACCAAAATATTATAAATATTTTTTAAGAAATAAACTTTAAAAAACAGAGCACAAAATTAAAATTTGAAGACAATTTATTTTTTATTTTTTATAAGATTTATTCCTTGTATTATTATATTAAATGTATTTAAGAATACTGATATTAAATTTATTTCTTAAAAAAATCCTAGATAATTTTTTTCTCTATATATACATTCTTAGGCGATAATATTCAATAAATATTAAAATATATAATTAGTTTTACATACTTTAATTTGACATAAATATACAAATATATAATGAATTTGACATACTTTAAATAAATACATGTAATTTTAAGAACAAAATTGAAGGAAATCCAAACATTCAAATTAAAAGAATGAGGACCGAATTGAAAGTCTAATATATAATCATTAAGGGCAAGAAAACAAAATGCATTTTAAAATATAATATAGATGATAAAACCAAAATAAAAATTATTAGCTGAAAAAAATTATTTAATTTTAAAATTTTAAAAAATATATGTTTTACGTTGCAGGATGAGCAAACAATTTTTATAGGATTTGTTGGATGAAAATTAAAATATAATATTTATATATGTGAATTTTTATATAATAAAATAGCTCAACACACCCTATTATGAAAATAGCAAAATAAAAGTTTTAAAATCTAAAATTATTATTGCTCTTATTATTAACACAATTAAAATTATGAAATTACCCTTAAAAAAAACTCAAAAAAACATTAACAAAAGAATAAGCAAGAGAAACAATTAAATTATTATTATTACTATTATTATTATTATTACTATTACTATTAATATTACTATTACTATTAGTATTACTATTACTATTACTATTACAATTCTTCTTCTTCTTCTTCTTCTTCTTCTTCTTATTACTATGAAAGAAACAAAAATAAATGAAAGACCAAACAAATATTATAAACTTTAACAAAACATCGTAAAAAAATGTCAAATAAAAATAAAAATTATCATTATTATTACTGTCAAAGCAATAGAAATTATCAAATTATCCCGAGAAAGAAAACTTAAAAAACATTAATAAAAGAGTAAGGAAGAAAAATAATTATATTATTATTATTATTATTAGCGTATTAATAATAAAAAAACAATGAAAGGCTAAAAAAATGCTAAAAACTTGAACAAAAGTTCAAACCAAAAAATCAAATAAAAATAAAAATTATCATTATTATTACAATCAAAACAATAAAAATTATCAAATTATCCCGGGAAAAAAACTCTAAAAAATATTAACAAAAGAGTAAGTAGGAAAAAAATAAATAATAATAATAATAATAATTAATAATATGAATTAATAATAATTGATATTAAGAAATAAAAGGATTAAAATTAGAAATTAAAAGTATAAGGGCTGAAATTCAAATTAAATATCAGGGGATTGAAATAAAAAATTAAAAATATAAGGGCCGAAATGAATTTCAACTATATTATCAATTTCAATCAAAGGATAAAATTAAAACAATTGAAACTTTAGTACCAAATAAATTCATCTTTTTAAACTCAATCCGGAAATTAAAAGAAGGAGGACCGAAGTTAAACATTAGCATTCAATTAATTTCAATCGAAAGACCCGATCGAACTAAATAAAAACCTTATATACCAGAGATCAATACAATACATGAAATTAGAACTGCAGGGACCGAAGTGTAGAAGACAAATAATAGGGGGACTCTCCTGCACTTTTACATGCAGGAGAGAGAAAACGGGTGAACCGGCTTTACCCGGCCACCGCCGCGTCCACAGCCACCATGATAGAAAACGCGCCGCACCGGGAGGAAGACCAGGTGGAGGCGCATCGAAAATAGACGGCGATTGCTTAATTCCGGCCACTATATGACGTGTCACGCGCCTCCTGATGAGGGCGTGAGGCGTAATACTGGCGGTCGCGTGATTAACACGCGCCGGCAGTATAACGAAATAAATATTAAAAAATATTTGGTCAATTACCGGTCTACCCCTGTGCTTAACTCATCAATTTTGTCTTATTAGGGGCTATATCCGTAGTTAGCTATTTTTAAAAAATATTAAAAAAAAAATTAAATGGAAAAAGTTACGGCGGACCGGACCGGTCCGTACACGTGCAATTACATGAATGACCCTCACCCTCGGCCCTTTTTACCCTCAGCTCGAGCTCTATTTTGTCTTATTACCAGGGCTAAAATCGTCGAAACACTGTTCATTGAAGAAAAAAAAAGCGGACGAACAACCGTGACGCATGGTCGAAAAATGGCCAATCCACAGTGAATTGTCTCTATGGCTACAGTACTGAGGCCGAGCTCTTTTAGCTCTTTTGTTAATTGACGAGGATATTACAATAATTGACGAAGAGCAATTGACTATCAATTTGACAACAAAAGTATTAATTCAACATAACTCTATCCTCAATGTTTGTTTTATTATTTATATTGGTTTTATAGTATATTTTATGGTTATTTAAGTATAAGTTTTTAATTGAAATATATCAAATTTTTTTATAAAAAAATAGATGTTTGCTTCACGGCCCTCGTGATATTTAAGCAGCGTATAAACAGGCATCTAATCACTAAATGCCATCTTTCAGGGTAGCATTTGGAAGGTTTTAGCACCTTTTACGTGATGACGTGCACATGTATCAAAAGCACTCCTAGTTTGGTGTCGATATACATATTTCTTCTTCTTCTCTCTTTCCTTTTAGAATTCAATGCAACCTTTTCAAAAAATTTGATTAACCCCTTCAATTTATTTTTCCTTCAAATTTCATTCTTGTCTTTTTTATTACTATTTTGAATGAGCTAAAAAATACAAATTATTTTCAATTTCACCTTTTATATTTTTTAATCTTTCAAATTTGGTTCTTATTTTTTATTAGTGTGTTTTCTTAATAAGTTATAAAATCACAAATTTGTTAACTTCACTCCCATTTATTTTCTTAATCTTTAAAATTTTTGTCCCCATTTTGATAGCTATTTATTTTATTTGGGGATGTTTTTTTATATTTTTTCCTATAATTTTCATTTTCCATGAGTTTGTTTTCTATAAAATGTTTTCACAATTTTATCTTTCAAAACTCAATTTGTTAGGAATTACACTACTTGATTGAATCATAAGTCAAGAATTTCACGGGTTGTGAGTTTTAAAGACAGGAACAAGTTTAAGAAGTTTATCCAGGTTGACTTGTTTTTCTCTTACCATGTGCTTTATTTTCTTTTATTATTTTCCTTCTATAAGATTAGATTAGGTTTATGACAAGATTCATTGATTTTAAAGGTTAATGTGGGTTGACTTGTGTTTCTTTAGTCATTTTTTAAAATTGATTTATTTCAATATCTAATTTATTTGAAAAAGATTCACCTTCCTTGGGCTCAACCAAAGAAAGGATCTGACCCCATTTGGGCTCAACTAAGAGAAGAACTCACCTCTCTCTTGGGTTTAGTTGAGGAAATAATCTAACCTTTCTTGGACTCAACTAAAGAAAGGACCTATCATTGAAAATAACTACATTTTGGATCTCATTCTCCCTGCACCTATCATGTATATAAAAGTCCTTTCATCATATTTCCATTCATTTTAATATATGTATTAGGAATATTTTCCCTCATTAATATATATGTCATGTATATTTTCCCTTATGAATATTGTTAAGAAAAAGTTACACTTTAGCTCCTCATCTTTATAAAGAGATGCATAGAATATAAATAGACTATTAATGTTTTAAACATAAGGTTCACACATCTCTATTCTCAATTGCATTTTTATTTATAGAGTATCTTTCTATGATATTATTGTATTTTTTTTAAATCATTGACTTAATAACTGGAGAGTCCCTAAATTCACTAAAAAGAAACTTTTACGAGTATCAGACACCCACCTCCAACCATTTTGGCTAAGAAAAATCGATCATATTGCTAAAACCGAGAGATTAACCAATTACCCAAGAAACAAGCTTTGCCTCCAAACTACTTGGATTTCTTAGGACATCATCAATAATATGTTAGGTATACTTTCCCTTATTAATACTATCAAGGAACAATTACACTTTAGCCCCTCTTGCTTTATAATTTTTTTTATAGGCGATAAATACACCACGAATGCTTTAGACATGAGGTTCAAAAGCTTTATTTTCTATTGCATATTTATTTATAGAATATCTTTCTATAATATTTTTCATAATCCATCTTTGAGTTACTCCAAAAATTTACTCAAAACACAAAATAAAAAAAAATAGAATAAAAAAGAGGTTGGCATTGTGAAAAAAATCAAGTTGAAAAACTTGGACGAATTCAAGAGCCCGATCGCACCTTTATTGTGCCAAAAAATGAAAGAAATACATATTCAAGGCTAAAACAAATGATTATCAAACAAATTCCCATAAAAATTAAGTTCAAATGCATAATTAGATTTTTTTAATAGGCTAGTATGATTTAATCATAAACCTATTAAAGTTTGATTATGTTTAGTAATTAATTTATGTTTAGTAATTAATTTAGGATCCAATTTAAGACTAAGGGTCAAATTATGTTTTTTTTAGATTCACTTAATATTGAGTTGTACACTTACAGTGTAAAAATATTAAAAATACCTGATTTTTCTCTAAAATTCTAAAAAAACCATTTTTTTTTAAAAAAAAACTCTTCACTTCAAAAAATATAAAATATATTTTTTTTTCCGTATAAGATGAAATCCTAAATATTTTTCATGTATATTTTCTAAAAGATAAAAATTGCATTTTAATCATGTTGTAAAAATACAAAATGAATATCATTATCAATTTATGATTATTATTTAAAACTTGGCCAAAATTTCAAAAATCCAACAACAATTAATTTTGTTTAATTAATATTTAGATTCAGCTATATACTTTGATTTTTAGGGATAGAAAATTAAATTGTAAAATATATTTTCAAGTATTAAGGAAATAAGAAATAAGAAATAAAAAATAAATGCAATGTTGGAATCGAGGGCTAAAAATAGTTAGGATTAACTTGGTAAGATAGAAATCTTCTTACGAAAGGAGATTTGCTTTGAAAATTAGATAATTCCAATAAATAAAAACTAGTTTCAAATTAACAATTAATTAATGATACAACCTAATATAGATAAGGTATACTGGAGGTGATGTTTTTTTTCCTTACACAACTAATCCCATTACACAAATTTTCACAAACCATTATATTTTATAGTGACCATAATACTAAATTAAGACTCTAAATTCTATGATCTCAAATTTATAATTAAATCCAAAATTCCTTCAACGTCGAGCTAGATTTATCATTTGACATCGTGCAGATTATGACAAATAGGACCTCTTTAACTTGACGTACTGATTGTGAGCCAAATGGTTTTACAGGCTGTGAGCCAATCAAGCTAGTAATTATTTGATATATCTGAAATATGAATCTTTTTGATTGGCTAAAAACCCTCCACACACCAACACCATATAGAATTATGTTAACTAAGAGATAAGCTAGTAGTATGTGGTGATCATGTTGTATTTATAAGAAACAACAAATCGAATAAGAAACAGTCGATAATGTTACCTTGCTAGCTTGTTAATATAGCCTGCTAGCTAGCAGGGATTACTAGCTAGCAGGGATTATTAGCTAGCTCTTATCCAAATAGAAACATTTGGATTTGACTAGTCCTAAAATAAGATCCAAATATTTATGAACTTTCATAAATTACAAACAAGTTTATCAGTTCACTTCAATCAAACAAACTGCAAGTCAATACAGATCAAGGAAAGCACAAAAAAAATAGGCATATAAAAAATCAGATTAGATATCTGGAAAGAAAGTAATGGTGCAATCATCCAGCAAATGGGACGTGTTCAAGTAAAAACTCTAGTCAAGTGCTTAAGCCTTCCAGTGCCAATAATCATGTTGTTGTCCGCATCATCACTGATGCTCATAAAACAAAACACCTCAGTTCTCTGATGCTCATAAGACAAAACACCCCAGTTTTCCAAGGGAGCGCACCAAAGTTGTTTGGAAGCGGGACAAGAAATAAAGAATACCTGACAGGCATCTATAAAAGTGGAAAGAAGTATTGTACCTCAGCTCCTCTTAGATCTCTTCCTCTTGGGTTCTCTCTGAATGGATTTTAAAGAGCAATGGGAACGAGCACCGACAGCAGCATAGGTTCTAAGTTTTTCGAGAATCTTCCTTTCACTCAAGCGCAACATCAGGGAATGGTATAGCTTCCTCTCTTTAGCACAACATTTTCCCAGTTCTTCAATATCATCTTTTATTGAACTTGATCCATATAAACTCTCCCTCTTATCAGCAAGCCACAAAAGAGCATTGCATACACTTTCTGTCAGCAACAAGTCTGCTCTGATTTCTGAGCTTTTATCCCATGTAATATTCCATTTTTCGGATAAAATTGTGCCAATGGATCCTTTGTGGTTATTTTCAGCAAAGACTGCGAGATCCAACTTGCGATAAGTATCCTCTGGCAACAATATTATATACAATAAAATCAACAACTCAATTTGTGGTTCCCCATTAGATGATATCTCAAAGTATTCAGCATTCTGGCTGTCACATCCTCCGTATTCTAACCTTCTCCAAAGGGATAACCTTGCTCTACTAAACCTGCTAGAGAAAAATAAGGAACTCCATTCTTGTACCAATACCAAATCGATATTGACAATGCCAAAGGAATTATCTGGCTCTGTAAACCCATATCTGTGAAGCAATGCAGCATTACCCAGCAAACCATATGTATTAAAGACCTGGGATGAAACAGAAAAAGAAACAAAATAAAAGGAGGGAATGACATGAAAATGCATCTTTCTTCATCAAAGGTAGCTGAAGCAAACAGAAATGAATACTTGAAAATCGATTAACCATTACACAAGGTGTCGGTATGATACTCAACAGTCATCGGTAAAATACAGCAAAGGACCACTTTATCTGCAGTTATAAACAACAGCATGCCTCATGTGACAACAAAGCATTATAATTAGGGTTGCCAACTAATCCAAGCACCAGAGTAATAATTATTGAGCACCATTTCATGTGAGGAGCATAAGAATTTAAAACACATTCTCATTGTCCCTGTTTTTCCATCAACTTATATTGTCCTCAGGTTGCAAAGTTTTAAAAGCGTTTTAAAGGACCCCACAACATAGTTTGGTAGTAAGAGGGATAGTGCCTGTTGTATGAAGTTTTCTGAAAGACTTCAAAGTAGAAAACTAAGGATGACTTAATTAAGGTTGACATACCATTATAATTAGTTGATGTATGCTCTTGATTTTATTAGCTTAAAATCACCTCATTGCAGAAGCAACCAATGCTAAAAAGTTCTCTACATCTAGTCATCTAGGAACACATGCAACTTGAAGAGCTCCGAAATCCAAAGAAATTCAACTAAATAGGACTTTGGTCAGATATTGCATTAAACCATGACAGCTCATAACTCCTCCCAATGCCACAGGTAATAATAAGAAAGCACAACATATAGACAAAAGACCTCCTATGAAAGTAACCAAACCATGACTCGAAACAGTGGAGGAAGTAAATGAGGTAGAAATTATTTCACCTTTACACTGCTGACCCAGATTATGTTTCTAATTTGAATGATATCGCAAACTGTGAAGGAGAGAAAATCAAATGAATATGTACCCCAGACAGTTCAATTTCACTGTCTGCGACCCACATAAACATCTTCAAAGACTTCAACAATTACTATTCCAAAGTAGACTTCAACAATAAGGACTACTCAAAAGCAGTTCTAAGGGTCCATATGTTGATTCTCTAAAGCAGAAATATTTATGTGGTCTCAAAGGAAAAATAACAATATAAATGCATTAGCTCTCCATTCAAGGGAGGGTGATATTTCCATAAAATTATGCAGCACATTTGCAGTTCATATTCAAAGCACCAGTGACAAAAAACTGACTCAAGAGGCAACACCATGAGATCATCAATAAGACATAAGAACAAGATTTAGATCCAAACCTCAACTCCAGCTTTAACATCTTTCACCATAATCATTTCCAACACTGAGGGATCATCACCAGTAACTGAAGAGCACTCCAGCTCGCTTGATGGTTCGTTGTTTCCAATATTAGCATCTAAGTCAATAGCATCACAATTGTCGGAGTCATCATCAGATTCAGAATGAGATGAAGTAGTGGTAAAGTGCACATCCTCAGCTCCGGTCTTGTGATTAAAGCTGAATGATTTGAGTTACAACCAGGAGTAAGATAAAAGAATGACTAGCATAACATCTCAAGAATTTTAACCATTGTAGAGATGGCGTGCATACTCACAGGTCTGCCAAAGGAACCATTCCAAATCCATGATAATCATCAATCTCAAAAGAACGAGAAGCAATCAAGCTCTTCACAGCAAAATATTGCTCCACACTAAAATTTTTTGGATCAATATTTGATGGCAGCGAATCCAAAAGAGGCAATATGCTTTCTTTCCAATCCTCATAAATAAGAGCTTTGTCTTCCTTCACTATCTGCCTACAAAAAGATCACCAAATGATGAAAAGACAGAAAATTTCAAGCTAATCAATTTCACAGTTGAAATCCCATCTTGAAAAAGACAAACAAGCATCCAATCCCACATAGCCATAGTAGACAAATTGATCCCCCACAATTCTATCTGCCTACAAATTACACGATAAATTACAATTGTTTTAGCCATATCAACTTCACAACTAAAACTCCATCATTAAAACATGAAGAATTATTTAATCTTGCAAAAATTAAATATTTTCCAGTACAATGAACTTGGGAGCAGTTAAAGTGAGTGAAACTAAACTAAAACCAACCCATTAATCACTTTGAAGTTCACCTTATGGAGCTCAGTGCCACGGAGCAGCAGTTCAACTTCATCAAGAGACCAAACCAAAGGCAAGCACTCACAGTCAGGCAAGACTTGAAGGTAACCAGACCAAGGAGAGTCCCCACCTAAGCTCTTCTCATACATTAGAGCCACTGATAGTCCCAAATAACCATCCAAACCAGTAGATTCAATCAAGTCTTGAGCCCCACTTGTCTTAATAGTAAGGCAAGCAGTTTTTGGTATTTTAGCAATCAAATCTCCTTCTTTCAAATCCCACAATGCCTTGACTGAGATTCCTTCTTCTGGGGTGTCGATAAATTGGAGAGTGTCATTGCTCCATTCAATGCCTTGGGATATCATCCACCTCTTGAATGCCCTCAGTCGCCTGCTTGACATTTTTGCTTTTTACTCACTTCTTCAGCTGGTTCTTCTGCCTGTTGGGTTTTGGTAGGGTTTTATTATATTGGGTCAACTACTAATGGACCAAGCCCTAAACATGGATGGAGTATCAATAACACAGATGCTAAAACCATAGTGAGCCCAGCCCAATAGGCTAAGGTTGGCTTAGACTTGGAGTAACCGAAGAAAATAGAAATAATAAATGGAAAGATTCATAAGGTTTTCTAACACACTACACTTCTAATAAATAAGACCGCAAAAGTGAGAGAGAAAGACACAGAAAGAACGAGAGGAATTGAGACGAAGACCTTAACAAAGGTACGCAACTTAGACCTTTTCCCATGTCTTGCCATTTCAATCTTTTCAATGTTGTATAGGAATTTATAAGGTTTATGTCTCTTTATTTTTATTTTTTGCTGATCTGGGTTTTTCAAGTTTTCTCCCCCTCGTGAAATAGGGATAGAAAGTTGGTTCATTGTGAAATCTTCCTTGATTGGAGAATGGCGTAATCATTTTCAATGTCAAAGTTAGAAGCCTTTGTCATTCTGGATGATCTTTGAAGTTTACAACCTGTTCTCTTAGGCTTTTGAAGCAGTCTGAACTGAGTATTTTGACTCCATATTTTATGTATTTTGGTTTAAAGATATACTTTTCATTCTTGGATTTGGAGGGCTTCTGTTATTTTCAATAAAGATTAATTCTTGTTTAATGGGTGGTAGTTGGTGAATGCTCTAATTATTTGGGTAAAATCGCTTCTTTTTTTTTCTTATTTATTTATTACTGATTCAGTTAAACAGCTCAGATTGCGAGGACAAACAGCAAAGGTAAACAAACAAAACTTCTCTCTTTGCTGCCATTTAAAAAAATCATGTTCTGTATGGATTAATTAGGTTTTGTTTCTAGGTTTTTTTGTTTCCATAAAAATATCTCTACTTGGGATTCAAAGCCTGAATATTTTATTTCTTAGACGGAAAAGGAGAGACATTTGGCTCATTTTGAATCTTTTATTTATTTATTCTCCTCTCATTATGTTTTAAAATGAGAGGTTTTACACTTGAATTAATGCGAGTGTGAAGTTACAAACTTTTGCTACTCGTGATAGTTTTTAAATTTGGCAACTTTATGTATAGCTTTATTGTTTTAAGCTTTTAAACCAGTTTGAACTGAGTGCTAGTGGCTCTATTTTGATGTTTTTTTTTCAATTAGTTTAAAGCTATATTTTTTTATTTAGATTTGTTGTGATTCTATTATTTTCAAATAACAGTTAATTCTTGTTTTATGGGTGGTGGTTTATGAATTCACCTATTATTAAAGGATTATTGTTTCATTTTTTGATTTTTGATTTTGTTAAGCAGTTGATTTAGAGTATGAGTGGTGCTCCTGTTAAAAGAACACATGAAGAGGGTGTATATTCTTCTTCTTCAAAATACCCTCCACATGAGGATACAGGCTCAAACCCTAAGCTGACATCTGGGGTTTCAAACGAATACCATCCACCATATGAGATGGGTCCGGATGCTCGGGTGGCAAAGATTTCCAGAACTGAGTCACGAGAGGCAGATAGAAGATCACCTTTGCATTCAATGTATCGAATGCTGCCATCTTCAAATGAATCGCACATGGATTCTCATTCTAATGTTGCTCCTGAAAGCAGGCTTGAATCAAGGGATTCCAAGGACAGCAGAGATCACCGGATTGAAAACCGTGACCCAAGGACTGATGCAAGAGAGGTGTATGGTGAGGTAAAGAGGGATTCACAAAGTGTAAAAAATGAAAAGGATGTGAGGTTTGATAGTAGAGGGGATGACATTAAGGAAGTAAAGCATGACAGGGAGGCTCATATTGATCCAAAGAATGACATGAAGATGGAAAAGGATGGTTTTGGTGCAGCAAGTAGTCAAGTGAGTTGGAAGGAATCAAAAGAACACCATAGAGGAAAGAGATATTTGGAATCCCCAGGTGGACATGTGGATCCTTGGCATATATCGCGTGGCAATTCCCAAGCCCCTGTTGAGATAGGAAAGGAAAGCACTAACATTGAGGAGAGGGATCATGTGGAAGCTCATGAGGCGGTTGGTGAAAATAAAGTTGATTCAAAAGGTGAGGATAGATTTAAAGAAAAGGATAGGAAGCGGAAAGATTTAAAGCACCGGGAATGGGGAGACAGAGATAAGGAAAGAAGTGACCGAAGGGGAAACATGCAAGTAGGAAACAGTAGTGCTGAGGGCAAAGAGTCAGTGAAGGAAGAGAGAGAAGCAGAGAGGTGGGAGCGGGAGAGGAAGGACCTGTCAAAAGACAGGGAGAGGTTAAAAGAGAGGGAGAAGGACCACATAAAGAGAGAATCAGGAGCTGGAGCTGAAAAAGAGAGTTCACACAATGAAAAGGAATCTGCTGATGGAACTGTCAAAATTTCAGAACAGGAAAAACCAATTTTAGAGCCAAAAAAACAGAAAGATTTTGATAACTGGAAAAATGTTGATAGAGAAGCTAAAGATAGAAAGAAAGAAAGAGAAGCTGACATAGAAGGAGACAGACCTGAGAAGGGCAGCAGGATGAATGGCAAAGAATCTGATGATGGATTTGTGGATGGGGAAAGGAATAGTGAAAGAGAAAAAGAAGGTGTAAACTATGGAGGCCAACAGCGCAAGAGGATGCTTCGGCCTAGAGGTAGCCCACAAGTGGCAAATCGTGAACCCCGTTTTAGATCTCATGCCCAGGAAACTGAAGGGTATGTTATTACTGTTTTAAGTGGAAGTATGTTGTCCATATGGTTGATTTTGGATTATTGACAACTACCATGTGGAAATTTACTTTAAAATATTTGTTATGCATGTCTAAACTGATTTTGTTGGGGCTAATGTGGATTTTTTCTTTAAAATATTTGATATGCATGTCTAAACCACTGTTTTTGGAGCTAGTTATCTAGAGATTTATCATACAATTATGGTTTCTTTCTGAAGATAATATTACTTTTACTGGTGAAACCCTTAACTAAACTTGTCATTGTATGAATTCTTCAGTATGTTGGCTCTTTTAGATTGTTTAAATTAAGCATGATTTCACTTCAACAATTCAAAAGTATAGTTTTATGGAATTTAGTTTGAATTCATTATAACCAACTCCCTCTTTCTTGCAGATGTCAAGGTAAGCTGGTTTATTCCATTTTATGAAGCTGGAACTTTATTCGCGATATGGTTAATGGAGTTTGTGAGTTGGTTTCTTTTACCATAATGGAAAGAGTTTAGTTATTATATTAGACTACACGATACTAAAATTAATTTAGCTTTTCCCACCAAAGGCTTCAGGCATGACATGACTAGGAGGCACTTACAATCAGCATCATCATTTTGCTACATAATTTACTGTATTTGCTAATGATTCTCTATTCACAATCGGTGTAATTGATTGCTGCCTTTTATTTCTTTTGGGCAAAACCTTTTGGTTAACTTAAATGTTCAGCTTTGTAAAACTGTATTGCAGCATGAATCTTGTTTTTCCTTTTAAGCAAGCATGCTGCGGGTTGCAGGGGAGTTGGGTGAAGGGAGATCCTTCTGAGTACTGATTGGAATGTCAAAACTGAAGTTTTTGGCTATCAATGCATAACTAGATTTTCCTTTTGCGTTCTTTCTTTTTCTACTCTCTTAATGCATTGGTTATACCAAAATGAGGTGTTGCCTTTTATACTACCTTTCTCCTTTTCTTTTGTGCTTCCTTATAATATATTCTTGAGCTTCTGTTAAGAGGTAGTTTCCTAGGGCTTTGTTTAAGCTTCTTTGTCACTAGGAATGAGTAGTTTTCGTCAACAACTCCCGGTCTTTGCTGTCATGAACTGCCTCTATTGGTAAACATATTAGTGCTTCTTGATTTATGATTAAAAGAAGCTCAAGATAAGTTACCCAATTTCCTTTATATAGCCATTGAGTTTAGCTTCTGGTGCTCAGGCAAATCTGAGGTTTCCTCGGTTGTTTATAAAGTTGGTGAATGCATGCAAGAACTGATAAAGTTATGGAAGGAGTATGAATCATCTCAATCTGATAAAAATGGTGAAAGCAGTCATAAGGGCCCCACTCTTGAAATTCGAATACCAGCAGAACATGTTACTGCTACAAATCGCCAGGTAAGAGCATGCTACAAGTTTAATGATGTGAATACAATGACTTTATCTCCACTAGCCTTTACCAGCATGTTGTGGGTGCTTTAGAATTGAATGATGAGATGGATTGTGTGGGGTCTGTTTACTTCTACTTGTTTGTGTGTTTTATGTCCCCAAACTGAATATTTGAAAGATATGGCTAGTCTTAAATTTTTAAGTTCAATTTGCTGTTAGGTAACCTGTATGTAAGTTGGTGGGTGCTTTTTATGTTCAGTTGTGTACAAATTTGTAGTGTGAAGTGTGGAAGTATCAATTTTCTTTAGAAGAGAAGAGTCCAACATTGGGATTGCTGTATAAGAGCAATTAGATGTCATTCTAGTTTTAATGTTTCAGGATTTATGCTCTGCATAGTTTGCTACCTTCATGCTTGGTATTAACTATTAAATATTTATATTCCCATGCTTAGTTCTTAAATTCATCAAGTGCAGGTAAGAGGTGGACAGTTATGGGGGACAGATATATACACAGATGACTCTGATCTTGTTGCTGGTATGTGTCATATGATGAACAGTATTAATTGTAGACTTTGTTGATATGTGAACAGAAACAATATTGTTGATGCAACTTTTGTTGCAGTTCTCATGCATACTGGGTACTGCCGTCCCACTGCTTCTCCTCCTCCACCTGCCATCCAAGAGTTATGCGCCACTATAAGAGTGTTGCCTCCACAAGATAGTAAGCCCCTTTTGTCTATCTTACTTTATGATACTGCTTTTCTAAACATCATTCCCATCATAATGCATTCAAATAATTTGTATATGCAAATGTTACATATCTGTTAAAACTGTGTGTATATGTTTCTCTTCAGAATGAATTTTGGTTGAAGCCTAGTCAACATTGAAATAGTGTAGGGGATTGGCATAGTATTATTGATTTTGCGATGTCAATCTGGTATGTGGTACTCCATATCAATAGTTGAACAAGTGAATCACAAAGATGCAAAGTCACATTCCAACAAGATAACTAAAGCTCTTACAAAAATTTGACCTACTTGATTGTGTTCTTTGTCAAATGTCAAGATGACAATACTTATTTTAGTAGTATATAGCTATATAAGAAACGAAATGAAGTACTTGCTCAACATTTTCTTGCTAGTATTGTGTCTCTCCTCGTGTGTCATTACCATTTATGCTCAACTTTTAACACTTTAACTTTGACATGTGCATTAGGCTACACCTCTATGCTGAGAAATAATGTTCGCTCACGTGCCTGGGGAGCTGGAATTGGCTGTAGTTACCGAGTTGAGCGTTGCTGCATCGTGAAGGTGGCTTAACAATTTTCACTATTTTAGATGTAGTGTTTCCATTTTTCTCTGCAATATATCAAGGATCTGTAGGTTCATTTTGCCTGGATCTAGAGGCTATTTAGTCATGTTGCTACTACCAATCTTCACTGATATTTCTTGCTGCTTTTGCTGTTTTTGGTAATAGACAGCTTATAATCATGCTTCATTCTATTTTCTTGCTTATATCAGAAAGGAGGTGGAACCATTGATCTTGAGCCCTGTCTTACACATACATCAGCAGTCGAACCTACCCTTGCTCCTGTGGTTGTTGAACGGACAATGACTACCCGTGCAGCAGCTTCAGTATGACTTTGGCATATTTCTTCTAATACCCTTTGGGTTTATGCTCTTAGCTTTAATGTTTTTGCATTTTGTTCCCATATCCTGTTTACAGTTTTTTGTAAAGAAATTTTTCTGTTTGATATATCTTGTTACCTGTACATATGCTATAAGTAACAATAGGTATATGTATCATAGGCATGCTTCTTCTCCTTTTTCCTTTACAACTTATGATTTTGCTTATTGCAATGGTAATGCTATGTCTGACTACTTAATATGAAAGGCTAAAATATTTGTTTATGATCAAGCACTCTTTTTTACCGTTAATTGAATCTACTTACATTAAGATGGCTTTCCTTGTACAGAATGCATTGCGGCAACAGAGATTTGTACGTGAAGTTACAATACAGTACAACCTATGCAATGAGCCATGGTAGACTCCAGCTCTTTTTGCTAACTGTGATATGCTGCAATTTTTCATAACTTTTTGGTAACTGGAGACATTTGTGCTTCTGGAAAGTAGAATTTGGTTTTGTCATTGAGCAAAATGGTTCTGAAGCCAGTGCCTTTGAGTTTTATCAACAGTGATATCCATTGCTTGTAGTTGTTAATAGAAGTATCAATAGTAGTTGACCCTGTAGACCTTACTCTTAACGAGCCTCAGGCTGTAAAGATGTGATGAATGACCTGTATCAGCTACGTTATTTAACACAGTTTCTTCACATGACAACATAGATTTTTTAGCATATTTCTTTGAAATAGATTTTAACTGTTCGTGTTTTGATTAAATTCTTTCTATGATTAAGCATGAAGGGAAGAAAGGATTTGGACATTTATCTTCTTTAGAACAACTCTCAACATAGATCTCATAGAGAGCTTATTTCCAATTCACCCTAACCAAATGCAATTATCTATTCTGTGATGATTTTATTTCAAGATATTCTTTTGAAGTTGATCGACTTTTAGGGGATTATTGTTATTTTCTGTATGGGATTTTTTCGGTTTAGGAAAAATAATGGTTACCAAGTTTACTAGTGTTTTTTAAGCCTCTTTTTTAGCAACAAATTAAATATCATCTATTGTTGCAGAATTGACAAAGGTTCTGGCACCAGTTTACTTTATGTGCCTGACCTTCAATCTGCAGTTTTTTATTTAGTTGTTTCAGTACAAAATATGTCACTCGATTAACTCTCCAGAGTTTCCATTCAATAGTCACACTTATCTGGAGTTTAAAATGTTCTCATGACACTGGTCATTAAGTCTATTATTATGATAAATGCAAGGACACTAATTTGCATTGCCCTGCAAGATTATAATTCTCCTTTTCTTGTTGGTGCTGCTGTCTGTATCAATCTTATTTCTTCACTTATCAATTACTAAAATGATTGTGTCAATTTTGATGCCTGCATATGTAACAGGATAAAATACAGCATTAGTATAGTTGCTGACAAGGGCCTGAAAAAGCCTCTCTATACTTCTGCACGTTTGAAGAAGGGAGAGGTTCTTTATTTAGAAACACATTCATGCAGGTACTCATATTTTCTTGTTTTCATTTCTGCCTATCCCCATGAAGTCTGTATACATTCAAGCATGACTACTCCCCACCCCCCCTAAAAAAAAAACCTTCTGGTGTATTGAAATCATGAGGTTCATGTGGTGACTTCTTAGTGATGGTAAAAACTGATTTTTATGTGGAGGTATGAGCTATGTTTTACCGGAGAGAAAATGGTCAAAGCAACACAGGCATCTCAGGTGCATGAAGAGACAGAGAAATCCCATAATCACCACCCCCATTCCTCAAATGGCGAGAAGAATGACTCTGACAATGTTCTTATTGATGTTTTCCGGTGGTCTAGATGTAAGAAACCACTACCGCAGAAGGTCATGCGGTCAGTTGGGATCCCATTGCCCCTTGAACATGTTGAGGTACTTCATATCAATTTCTTTCCCTTCATATCTAGATGCTGAAGTTGGGCTTATTTTCTCGAAGTTGAATGATTAAGGAGATAGTGCAGAAGAAACTCGAATTGCTTGCTTGTAGATTGTTGCTTGTAGTTACTTTTTTGGCTAACTGCTCCCAATTGCTTGTAGATTTATTTTCTTCATTTCCTTAACTTTCTGGCTGACTGGCACATCGGTATGTTCGATCAGGTATTGGAGGAGAATCTTGACTGGGAGGATGTGCAATGGTCACAAACTGGTGTTTGGATAGCTGGAAAAGAATACGCACTTGCCAGGGTGCATTTTCTCTCCCCAAGTTAGTTTCAGCCAATTGGCATGGTTGAATAGGTATTGGAGGAGAATCTCGACTGGGAGGATGTGCAATGGTCACAAACTGGTGTTTGGATAGCTGGGAAAGAACACGTACTTGCCAGGATTCATTTTCTATCTCCAAGTTAGCTGTGGATTCTTGTGTATCTACAAATAGTGGTGTAACGATGTGATGCATGCATGCTGGAATATTATTGGTTTTAATGCTTTTCTTTTTAATCCTTGACTAAACAAAACAATTGAAGTTAATTCCTTTCCTTGTTAAAAAATCGATTGGACGGCTCATGGGCTATAGGTAGAGCCAACATGGTTAAAAGAACTGTAAATAACTTGGTGCCTTGACTATTATTTGGCATTCTATGAATGTTTGCCGCGTTCAGAATAAATCAATTGACAGGAGGACTCGGCTTGGCTCCCTTCTCCAGATGTCTTCAAGATTAGTACTGATGCTTCCTTCCTTATCACCACTAGGATGTAGCTTATGGGTGGTTATGTGAGGCTGTGCTGTTCAAGTTTATGGTTACTGGTTAGTGCTCAGAAAATTACAAGCAGCATTCGATTCTCCTAGGTGAAGCCTGTGGTGCTTTGTATGGTATTGAATTAGCTTGTGCCGCCAACTGTATAGCATACTTGGCGAGATTCTCTATTCATGAACTTGTTTTTTTATGGAAGATGTTGCAGATGGTGTGAAACCATCCATTCTAACTGCTGTGAGGTCCTGTGCTTCTTGATCCATATAAGTCGTGAAATTTCAAAACTTAATCCAAACTTAATGGATATTGTCTTGAATAAATGATATTTTTAGATAGTTCCTAATTTATTTTTTACTCTCTCCCTGCGGCTTAATAAATGATTTTTCACTTGTCCATCTGGTTTTCTGGCTAGGCTACTTGTATCGTGACTAGGAAACTATAAACCTCGTTGCAGACATATTGATTCTTGCATTTGACTTTTGAGTTCTGTCACTGAACTCTTAAATTCCATGAGTTGAAGAACTAGCTCCAAACCATGAACTTTCTTGTAAAATTGTTCATCTGTTATGGCTAATCATCTGTCTTTTCCCAATTTATCAAGAGAATACCATGATGGTGTTGAAGATAAATCTTACTTGTGTGTGTGTGTTTGATTTGCAATGAGAGCCTGAATAACTTACACTGGCTTGGTGTTATGAAAGCAAGGGCACTAGTACTAGTCTTCCCTTGTAAATTGACACAGATTCCTCCTTCATTGTTCAACGTTTTCTCCTATCATCTTCTACTTTGATGTTTGTATTTTTTGTTTAGAAAGATGGATCTTTTAAAAAAAACTTATAATAATAAAAGAGGAGGGGTATTTATTGTGCCCCTCCTCATTGAAATATATATATATCATCCTTTAATTAATGAAAAAAAAACACTATAAGATGAGAGGTTTTTAATAGAACTATTTATTCGAATAGTACTTTAATTTTTTTAAAATATATTTCTTTTTCAATCAATTTTTATTTTTACTTTTGATGTTAGATTTGTTTTATATTAGGTTATTTCACTCTCATAACATAGATAGTGTTTTCACCTAGTTGATTAGAGTTTTTTGTTTTTTAATTTATCATTTAATATTGTGTTGATTATTAATTATACTTTCATGAGTTGTTTTGCTTGCTTTTTATTAGGTTATTTTAGTTTTATGATTAGGGAATAGTGCTTGACGAGTTGATTTTGATTATTCTTTAAGTTCTTCTAATTGATTTATTTTAATTACATTATTCAATATTTGGTCAGTTGCAAATTATGTTTATAATCTATTTTGAATTTCTTCTACATATCTTGCTCTTATGATTAAATTTGCAAGTTTTGATATTTTAACCAAGGTTAAATCAAATTGTTTTTTTTTCTTCCAAAAGGTTATCTCGATCTCATTACCCTAATTACAAGTCCTTCAATATTGTTTTTTATGAGGTTGTCCCTATCTCATGATCTAAGTTGTAAGTTTGGTGGGTTAACTCAATTAACTTTATTTTTTTAATTTACTGTTGTTCCTATTTTATCAACTAATATTGTGGTTGATTGAGAATTAACTTCATGATTTGTTTTGGTTTGCTTTTCATTAGGTTATCATGACCTTATAACTTGAGAATAATGTTAAATAAGTTAACTTGGGTAGATTTGACTCATTTTTTATGTTATTTTTTTAATTTAGATTTTTACAAATTTCTCCATTTAACATTGGATCCAATAAGCTTAGTTAAAAATTGAGTTTCATAACTTATTTTGATTTGTTTTTTATAAAGTTATTTATCTCATGACTAGATTAACAAATTTGACTAGTTAACCTCGGGTCATGAGTTTTGACGAATTGACTCAAATTTTTTTTTATCTCATTCTTCAAAATTCTATAGCTTGGGTTCAAAAAAAAAAAAAGAGAAAAAACAATTCTACTGATGGCATCCAAAGATCCATGAATCTGACCTTTGTAATAGTAAACCGTCCAACAAAAGTTATTTTAGGCTTTATACTTGAATACACAGGTGAGATGCTTGTTTTTTTAATGTTTTTTTATTTAAAAATATATCAAAATAATATATATATTTTTTATTTTTTAAAAATAATTTTTAACATTATCATATTAAAATAATTTAAAAATACAAAAAAATTATTTAAAATAAAGTAAAAAATCAAAATTAAAATAAATATTCTTTCAAAAATAGTTTTGAAACGAAGTACCAAATAAGCCCATATCACTTGAATCCCATATATGATACACAAAGTGAGCTGCTTGATTTATCTGGTACAAAAAGACCTGACAGACCGAGTAAACTTTCCTAATAAAGAACTAATGTAATTTTTTTGTATCAAATAGAAGTAATTTGAAAGATTGTCTGATGGTGATTAAGGATATATATAATTTGATAAAAAAAAATTATGGTTATTTTCTTTAACAAAAAGACCTGGCATGCTAGCTTTTTCCTTCAATTTGCTTATTTTTAAAAAGACAATTTATTTGGCATTCCTTTTCATGTTCCTTTGGATTACTTCAAGGTCCATTTTTATTCAATATTTATTTGTGTGTACAGGGCCAGAAAAGAAAGAAGATAAAAATGGCCAGACAGAATGATCCCTTTTGGGATCATGTTGAGAAGTTGGATGATGGTATTTTCAAGTGTAAAATCTATGGCTATAAATTTGCTGTCGGTAAACCTGTGTCGAGGATCAAATGGCATTCGTTTGGAGTGAAAGGGCGTAGAGTAAAAATGTTTGTGGAGACATTCAAGACACGACCCGTGCTGCAATTGATGGTCTGTTAGAGAAAAAAACATAAAATTATTGGAAATCAATGTTGTTAATTTTGTTTTATTTCAGTTAAAAACAAGATAAAATAACGCAGTTTTTACCTCATTTAAAATTTTGGCCCGTTCTAGAAATTCCATCAAAATTCAGCCGGAACGTTCTAGTTTCATTTTGCCCATTTTGTTTTGGCCAAATATTGTTTTTTTCTTTTTAAATAATGAATAATTTTACAATATTAATCATATATCTTAATCCGACCGTTAGATTGAGATGGAAATTTTACGAGGAGTCTCTTGATATATTTATATATATTATGTTAAAATTCTAGAGCAATCAGAGAATGTAATAACCTTGCAAGATTGATGATGACATTCTTATAATATTATACATGTTCATAATTTTGTTCAGAAAAATTATTTTATTGTTTTTTTTTGAAATAGAGTTTTCTAGAACAAACTCACAAAGATCTTGTCTCTATCACTCATGATTGATCTCAGCATTCCATGGAGACGAACAATGTGATAAATGAAAGCTTTAGTAACTAAGGATGCTATATATGGGTGTTTTAATGGAACAAAATGAGCATATTTTGACAAACGGTCCACTACCACCATGATGATAGTAAATCCTTGAGAAACCGGCAATCCCTTCACAAAATCCATGTAAATGTCAGTCCATACTTGTAGGGGATTTGGTAATGGATGAAGTAAGTTGGTTGGTTTGGTGTTGTCATGCTTACATCTCTGGTATACATCACAGTTCTTGATATAATCTTTAACTGCACTCCGCAACCCCGACCAGTTGAAGTTTCTCTTGAGATGACTAAGAGATTTATGGTATCCGAAATACCCCGTGTTTGGAGAGGCATGATGCTCTGTCAAAATAACCAGAAGTAGTGAGGAGGAAGGGCTCATACACATGTTCCTTTTTGTACCAAACTCCATTTCGTTTAAAATAAAGTTGTTGAGACAGAGGTGAAGTAGAGTTCTCTAACTATAAATAGAAAGGATCTTTAGACATTTCTTGTTTGAGAATAGACTACCAATCAACCATTGGCATCAAAATGGACAAGTAACCCCATTCGACCATGTGTGACAATGCATCAACTCCTTGATTTTTCCTTACCTTTTTTATATTGAATCATGTAGTCATATCCCATGATTTTTGCAACCAACGAGCTTGAGTGGGTGTCATAATTCTCTGCTATAATAAAATTTCAAGTTTCTCTGGTAAGTTCGAACAATGAACGACTTGCCCAAGAGATATGTGTGCCATTTTCAGAGTCTGTTCCTTGTAACCGCCTAATCTAGTTCTTCCATAAAAAAATCATGGTTAACTGTTTTCACTTGCAAACCACAAAACCCAACATTTCCAGCCATTGAATTTCTAAGACCAGATCTAATCTTATAAGAGGAAGAGAATAAAGAGTTCAAGAAAAGAGTGTCTTATAGGTCCACTTAGTAGGACTTCCCCATCTTCACTGAACGGTGGTATCTCTATACTGGGTTCATCCTTAGCCGTGTGAGTGTTGTATCGTTTGAGTAGTGAAACATGGAATATCGGGTGAATGTGCGACTCTGTTGGTAATTGGAGTTTGTAAGTTACGAGACTGTTTTTTTCAAGAATGACATAGGGTTAATAGAAAGCAGTTGGCAGATTTTGGGGATTCTCTTGTAAAAACTGTTGCTGGCGATAAAGATGTAATTTCAGAAGCATTATATCATAGATCTCAAATGACACATCGCTACATTTTTTATCTGCGATTTGTTTCATCCGATTAACTGAGCGTGCAAGGTTGATCTTGAGTTGTTGGAATAACTCATCCCGATCCTGTAATTGTTGATCCACTCCATGCACTGAGGATTGTCCTCCATTGTATGATGAAATAGTGGGTGGTAGCTTACCATACAGTGCTTGAAAAGGGGTCATGCTGGTTGATATGTGGTACATTGTATTATACTAGTATTTAGCCCAAGGTAAGTAGAAGCTCCATTTTCATGGCCATTGGTGTATAAAACATTTGAGATATTGTTCAATGCATCGATTCACAACTTTTGTTTGACCATTTTTTTTTGTCAAACTAGCAAATGTGTTTTTGGCCGACATGAGCTAGAGTATTTAGGGAACATTATCACCAATCATGGAGTGAAGGTAGATGAGAGCAAAATTACAGCAATAGTGGCATTGTCATGACCCACTAATAGTTTCGAGCTACATGGGTTTTTAGGGTTAACACGATATTGATGGAAGTTTGTAAAAAAGTTATAGCATTGTGGCACTGACTCTCAACAATCTCCTCAAGAAGCAACCAAAAGTTATCAAGGAGGTATCAATCAATTAGTATCTAAACTTTGTGGTACTTTCTCACCCGAAGAGAAACAAACACTATTTATTGAAATATTGTTGAGACCTATCATTGGTATCAGAGCTTGGTTATGAGTACTAATAAAGAATAAATTAAGCAGTTAGAAGATGAGTTACACCAAATGGAGCTGGGCATAACAGATAGACTACACCATTTGGAAGAAATACTTAACTATCTTTATGATGTGCTGCTTGCAAATCAAGAACCTCCAAACCAGGGCAACCAACAACTAGAAGACCACGATGAAGGACAACTCAATGGTTGGAGGAGACCTGCAGGTGCCAATGTCTCTAACTTAGTTTTCTAGCACACTACATAGTTCTTGATGTAATCTTGGAGTGAGTTACACATCTTTGGCTAATAGAAGTATTGTCCCAATTTTTTGTATATGCGCAATACACTTGAGTGACCGAAATTGATGTGTACTCATACACAACAAAATTTGCAAGAAGGAAGGAGAAGAAATGTTTATTTTCCATATCCTTTTTTTCCCGTAGACCATCAACTTTATAGGCCTTAGGTTCTAGGAAGTTTACAATTACTTAACAAGTGATAAAAAAAAAGATGAATATACACCACTTATGTGATCATAGATGACCCACTTCACATATGGTCATGAGTACCCATGAATTCCCCGTAACAATTGAACAACAAAATTAATTAATCCCCACAATCCAACGACCAATTCTAGTTTCCTTAACCTTACTTGGCTCATACATGCAAGGTTGTGCACGATGCTAGCCATATCATTCATTCCCACTTGAGAAATCCTTGTCCTCAAGGATGAATCCTGGATATGAATGAGAAAAAATATTATCATGGTGAAGGATTGTTTCCATTCCCACAGTGGATGATATGATGGATGGGCTTTATGGTGCTTCATTTTTCACCAAGCTAGATGTAAGAGCTGGGTATCATCAAGTACAAGTTAATTCTATGAATATTTTGAAAACAACCTTTTTGTACTCATAACAAACATTATGAATACTTGGTTATGCCATTTGGCTTATGTAATACACCCTCTACATTTCAAACTATCATGAACTCTATATTTCAGCCTCATCTTAGAAAATCTAAACTGGTTTTCTTCGATGACATATTAGTCTATAGTCCTATTTGGGACATGCATTTAATACATGTAAAACAAACTTTGGTGATATTAAAGGAACATCAATTTTTTTTTGTCAAAACTAACAAATGTGTTTTTGGTTGACAAGAGCTGGAGTATTTAGGGCATATTATCACCAATCATGGACTGAAGGTAGATGAGAACACAAATTGCAGCAACGGTGGCATGGCCACAACCCACTAATATTTCCGAACTACGTGTGTTTTTAGGGTTGATAGGATATTACAAGAAGTTAGTAAGAAATTACAACATTGTGGTACAGGCTCTCAACAATCTCCTCAAGAAAGGTCAATTCAGATGGCATGAGGAAGCTAAAACCACCTTCCTTGTGCTCAAACAAACCATGACAACTACACCAACATAAGCAATTCTAAACTTCCAAGATGTCTTCACTGTTGAAACTGATAAATCAAGGGACGGTATTGGAGTGGTACTGACTCAACAAGGCAAACCAGTGGCATTTATGAGTAGAGCACTTGGGGTGGCAAAAAAATCTTGGTCCACTTATGCCAAAGAGATGTTGGCCATCATTGAAGCTATATGGTCTGTGGTGTCCATACCTGCTAGGCCAAAAGTTTTATATTCAGATATATCAACGAAGCCTAAAGTATTTGTTAGAGTAACATATCACCATACCAGAGTAGCAAAAATGGGTAGCCAAGCTCTTAGGCTATGACTACGAGATAACATACCGTCCTGACCGTGAAAATTTTGCAGCCGATGCTCTTTCTCACAAACAAGATAGGCCTGTTCTTCACCATCGTTTTGTTCCTCAGGGTTACCATATGGGAAGAAATTAAGCAAGCAGCAAAGACAAGTGCATACATATAGTCCATGAGCCAAGCAACCATGGACCAACTACAAGCCATTATGTGTGGCACAATGGCTTACTTTGTTACAAAGAACAAGTCGTTGTCCCAGTTGATTCTACCTTACGTGCAAAACTACTGCATGAAATGCATGACACCAAGATAGGTGACCACTCAAGTGTATTGTGCACATACAAAAAATTGGGACAATAATTTATTGGCTACGAATGCAAAACTCAGTACAAGATTACATCAAGAGCTGTATGGTGTGCCAGAAAACCAAGTAGGAGTCATTGGCACCCGCAGGTCTCCTCCAACCACTACCTATTCCTTGCCAAGTGTGGGAGGACATCACAATGGATTTTATTGAGAGATTACCCACCTCACAGGGTAAGGATACCATTATGGTATTTGTTGATAGGTCAATAATCAGCTCATTTTCTTCCCCTAAAACATCCTTTTAGAATTAAAAGCGTTGTAGAGAAATTTGTGGAAGAAGTTATTAAGCTCCATAGCAAGCTAAAGTGATGTGAACCTCGTGATCACGCAACCCACAACCAAGAATGAGATCTGATTGCGGAAAGCCGAAATAGGTCTGATAGGAGTGTGAAATAATGGAAACCTGCCCCAAGGCACCAACACTATTAGAATGAGTAAAATGACGCCACGAAGTCAATATCTTCAATAAGTCAGATTCAGTTCGTTCAAGAACTAAAGAATGCAAGAATCACTCTCACATATAAACTGAAAAGTTCAGAATTAAAATTAATCAATGGCTGCCGAAATTTAACTAACATGAGTTTAAATAGTCTTTTAAAAACTAATCCTAATCGACCCTTTATGTGGACTTAAATGAGGTCCACTCAAAACTGGCCCAAAACCCTAAGTTGAAAAGCCCATGACTTAATCCAATCAAGCCTTGGATCCTAGCTGAAAACAAAGTTTTAATTAAGCTCAAACAAGCCTTGGGCTCTAACTAACAACATTAAATAAATCCCATAAGTCTTATTTATAGCCTTCCATTCAGCCCTTTAATCCTATAAATAAAAGGAAAAGGTAGCCCATAAGTCTTTACTAGTGTTTTTGGGCTGGTTCGCATCATCAACTAAAGTCTATTGTTAGTGATCGTGATCCAATGTTTGTGAGTTAGTTCTAGCAAGAGTTCTTCAAGATGTCTGGTACGAAGTTACAGCTCTGCGTATCACCCACAGATCGATAGCCAAATAGAGTTGTGAATTGATGCGTTGAACAATATCTCAGATGTTTTGTACACCAATGGCCACAAAAATGGAGCTTCTACTTACCTTGGGTAGAATACTGGCATAATACAACATACCACGTATCAACCAGCATGACCCTTTTTCAAGTACTATATGGTAGGCTACCACCCACTATTCCATCATACAATGCAGGACAACCCCCAATGCATGGAGTGGATCAACAATTATAGGACCATGATGAGTTACTCCAATAACTCAAGATCAACCTTGCACGCTCAGTTAATTGGATGAAACAAATCACAGATAAAAAACATAGCGATGTGTCATTTGAGATCGATGATTTAGTGCTTCTGAAATTACATCCTTATCGCTAGCAAATGATTTTTAAAAGAGAATCCCAAAAAGCTGCCAACCACTTCTATGGACCTTATGTCATTCTGGAAAAAATCGGCCTCTTAACTTACAAACTTCAATTACCAGCAGAGTCACACATTCACCCGATATTCCATGTTTCCCTACTCAAAACGATACAACACTCACATGGTCAAGGATGAACCCAGTACAGAGATACCACCGTTCAGTGAAGATAGGGAAGTCCTACTGACTCTAAAGGCTATTATCGATCATCGTTGGATCAAACAAGGCGCTCAAATTGTCAAAAAGAGTTTAGTTTAATGGAATTCTCTGCCAATAGAGGAGGTGACATGGGTATCCACCAAACAACTCTTGGAATTGTTTCTAGACGTGAACCTTGGGGATAAGGTTCCACAAAATTGGGGTGGTGGGGGGGGTAATGATAAGCCAAGTCGATCAACAAGGCCCTTAAGCCAAATCCCATATACATGTGTTGAAGTTGAATGTGATTTATTAAATTGCATGTGACATGCAGACGTGATTTGTTAAATACATGAGCAATTATGAACTTTTCATCACTTTTATTTCACTTGTTGTAATGTTATGCTTAATGTTTCGTACTTGTTGCATTTTAGTTTTTTCATGGGTAACCTCAAATCATGGGTTACCAACTTTTTCTTTATTCCAGTTTCCTGTACTAGCTTTGCTTAATTAAAGCAGGCAAAAGCTATCAAGAGGGTATCAATCAATCACTATCTAAACTTTATGGTACTTTCTCACCAGTAGAGAAACAAACACTTTGATGACATGTTGTTGGGACCTATCATACTCCAAGCTTAATCTCCTTGTTCAGTCCTCCAAAAAAAACAATTGAGTCAATGAGAATTAGAAAACCCTCTTACCTAATTTGAAAGAATCTCAAATTAGGTTTTATAGATCTCTACTGATAATGTCTTCTTGATGTACTAATGAGGGTTTATGTTGGGTCATCGTAAAATGTTGCTCCAAAAAAAAATCTAGAGAGCTTTTATAAAAGCCTCCTAACTTATGTGAATGTTTTTTTCCTTTGCTTCTAGACACCATATTATATATAGTCTTTTCTTCCATATGAAAACTGTTTACAAATAGCCCATGTTGTGGAAGCTGAAGAACTGGATGGCGAAAGTGCCTGTTGGATTTTTTTTATATAACCAGGATGTTTGGGTCAGTTTACGCGCACCACAAATAATTGAGATGTTCTAGCCATTTTACACGCGTCACAACTAATTCTTGGACTCACTGAACATCTTGCAAGCCCAATAAACAGATAAGACACCACGAGAATGACAAACGTATACAGAGGGGCTAGAACCCTGGTGCGGAGGAAGGGATTGTCCATGACTCCAAGTGCGCCTGGTGGACATGTTGGGGCAAGCAATCAATGCTAGTTGTATGGTCAGTGTCTAAGAAAATAAACTTTCAGAACAATAGTCAGGTAAGCAAATTGTTGAGTTGAGGAACCATAATTATTCATATGCAGGTATACTTCAACTTCTCAATTCCATCCATTTCTCCATTCAAGTATATTGATCTTTTTTTATTCTTCTAAAGGCTGTTATTAAAAAAAATTACCTCTTTGTTGAGGTCTTTTTTATGGAAGGGTAGTTATCTTAATTTTTCTAATGCAAAAATCACTTGCAATAAAGTTTGTCTGCCTAAAAAGAAGGGAGATTTGGGAGTTAAAAATTTAAAGGTGCACAATTAAGCAACCGTAGTTCAACACTTGTGGACTATATGTAATCTAGGCAACATTATTTGGTCATCCTGGATATCGTTTTATTTGTTTTGAGGTAGGAGTATTTGAGAAACTGTTTCTAGAGTTGGAGAAAGATTCTTTGACTACGTAGTAGTGTTGTTCGGAAGTTAATCTTTGACTGTGTTTTGACTACGTTCTGAAGTTATTCGTTCAGGACAAAATTGAATGGTGAAAGTTTGTTTGACATAAACATGTTATCCAATAATTCTTATTTATCTTCTAGATTCTTATTCGTGAAACCCTTTATACTTAGGATAAACTTACGTTCTATGTTCTTTATTCAGGTTATTTGTTGTCTTTTATGTGGAGGTGATAGAAAAGATGTTGACCACTTATTTTGTAATGTAGCGTCTTCATTAACCAATAAAAGACTTCATACTATTTGAGGATTTTTTAATGATATTTTCACTTTTATTGATCTATTTTTTTTTTTTTTTTATAGATTTTGAGGGCATATCCTTTTAGTTGTCCCTGGGGTTTGCTCTATTTTTTCTTTGTTTTGTTGTTTTTAAGGTAAACGTGTTTGTCTACCTCCCCTTCTTGAAGGGTTTTAGCCCTTTGGTGGACATTGTTTTTTTTTATTATTATTATTATTAATAATAATATTGTTACCTTATCCAAAAAGAACAATATCCAATGCAGCTTCCCATAATGCGCAACAATATTAATATGGTGAGTTACGAATTGGGAACGAAAATGAGGAGTAGAGATTAGAGAAGACCACCTTGAAACCAACAACAGATTTTGAAGTCGGAAGTCGACGTAGGATTTCAATCAAGAGTTCTTCCTTCACATCTTCCTATTGAAACACTAACAGCTTCTTGCAGTTGGACTCTAGGAGGAGGGATGTCTCACTTCAAAATAGCTAACACTAACTATTTTTTATTTGTTTTTGGATAATCTCACTTAACTATAAATTGCCTTAATTTCGTATAATTAACACCATAATAGCTTTGCTTTACTTTTCTTCTTTTATAAAAATACTTATGTTGATGATCATTAATTATTATATTATTGAAGTTATTAGTGTAATTTGTGCTCTTATTTATTTATTTATTTATTTATTATATGTATAATATTTCTTATTTGATGTGGAGAGATGCCTAAAGTGATCTAAAAGTTGATATAAGGTGTAAGAAAAAAAAACATAGACGAGATATTTGTATACTTTCATGGACCTTGTTATTCTTTCTTAAGTCGAGTTGTTTTTTATTTTTGAATTAAATTCCTAATTCATTTGAAAAAATTAAAATTATATTTAAAAAGGATAATTTATTAATTAAAAGTTGTTTTCTTAAAAGGATTGACCTGCAAAACAATCAATAATATAGGAATTAAATTATACCCAGCTCTTTTTACAAACTGTAAAGCTTTCGTTTTGGTCATGGTCTTGACGTTGTTCGTTCAATTGTAGTCAGTAGCCATTCTGAAAAATAGATTCGAATGGATTCTTTATTTTTTTTTATCTATTACATTTCTAAAATTAATTTGTTTCTAACAAATTATGTACGAAAAATACAAACTTGGGCTAACAAAATATTGTACATTTGAGAGCAGGATTGGGCTTTGTCAGAGGATAGCAGGCCTGGAAGCTTAGCCTGCTTTATATTTCTTCTTTTTCTGTAAACTCTTGAGATATCTTTTTCACCTACTGACTCTCTGATCAAACGCACAGACAAATTCATAATCACTGCAAAGGTGAATTCCTTACTCTTCCTTTTTTGTGTAATTCTTCAGTTCATGCTTTCTCTGAATGAAATATTATGTTCTCTTTGTTGTTTTTATTTTAGTTTTTTGTGAACTTTCCCTGAATGCATTGTTTGGTAACTAAGAAAAGACTGGAAAGTAATAATTTTGACATCGACCCAGTATCAGAAATGGGGAAATAGTGATGGGTTTTATATTTTTTTCCTCTTAGATTTGCTCAAATATCACTTTTTTGTTGGATGTATGAAACCAGCGTAATAGAATTTTCTTTAAGAAAAACGAGCAAAAATATGATCCCTTTTTGTATTTTGCTCTGTTTAGTTACTTTTCAATTCGTTGAACGTAGGTTAGAAAATTAAATTTTAAGAATTCTTTTTTTTTTCCTGGATTTATTGAGGGCATTTTGAGAAAATGCTTAGAATTATCATTTATTGTCCATAATTTCGTTTTATTCAATTTGAGAAATTGTTGATTATACGTGTACTGAGAATTTAAAGGCGTGTCTGCTCATTCTAGTGTACTTATGGCTTATGTGGATGATGATGGTTCGTCGGGCTCTGGAGATGATGTCAACATGCTGGATGGACACAACAAGCGTCAATCTGTGACGCCGGGAGGTTCTGGTCGTGCGAAGAGGAGTCGTAAAGCTACTGGTGATGCCATCGTGGATGCCATGCTTGAAATTGCTGCTGCTTCTAAAATGAGGGCAGCTGCTATTATGAAGAATGAGGATCGGTTTTCTATCAGCAAATGCATCAAAGTATTGGATGAGATGCAAGGTGTTGACCAACGGATTTACTTTCTTGCCTTGGATTTATTTGAGAACCCCAATGCCAGGGAGATATTTATCTCACTAAAGAGTGATAAAAGGTTTCCATGGTTGCAGGGAAAATGTAGTGCTGCCCCTAGCTGAATTAGTTTCGATTGACTCTTTAAGCTGTTGTGTATTTTTCGTAGAAACTAATAATGGTTTTGCTGTATTGCTGTGTATGAATTAAGTACTCAAGAAACCTCATACATATGTAACTAGTTTGACTTGATGATTAATGGCTGTTTTGCCAGCTTACTGACTTTCCATTGTTTGGTTTATTTGGCCTCATCAACACTAGTCCTTTGAAGGGCAATAAGTGAAGTAGAAATACATTCAGGAGAAACTACATTTCTTCATCTATATACTTAACCTCTTGCATTGTGTTGTATTACTATTATAATGTGTGACACGGCAACCTCGGCATAGTTCATCACCTGATGGAAGTAGCTTTATGTCTGAAGTACTGGATGCCGGGAAATATTTTGTTTTGTATGTATATGCATGTTTTCCACAATCCCTGTGGCATTCTCAGACGGAGGCATGCTTCGTGATACTGCTGGTGTTATGATAGATGAGCAGATGGCAATTTTCTTGAACATTATTGGTCATTAGGAGCTTAACAGAGTTATTCAAGAAAGGTTTCAACATTCAGGTGAAAGCAGAAGCCTATTTTATCAAATATAATATCGTTTTACTTGACTATAATGTTTTTACTAGGATAGTGGCTTAGTAAGGGGATCTACGATATTCTTTTTGAGTTGATACCTATTTTATCTTTATATATTTTCTTTCTATTATTTTATAATTAAATGGAATTATTCAAATTTTATTTTTGGATCATTGATGAAACCTTCGGTTTTATTGTTATCACACTATAGGGCTACTAAATCAACAATGCTAGGATCACATTTAGTTTAGTAAGGAACCACTTCATTCAACCTCTTTTATCCCCTCAAACACATAGGTGTACTCAAATTTAGTTGTAAAATATGTTTTAATCTCTTCCAGCCCACTTCATTATTATTTAAAGTAAAATATAATCAGACTAAATTTTATATTTTCAATAACTTATTGTGCATCTCCTTTATAAACTAGAAAAAAATTAGTTTATATTTTCAATATTTGATTTTTCATCTCCTCTATCCAAATAACCATCAACTATTAGTTCATCTCCTCTATAAACTAGAAAAAAATTCTTAGTTTTTTTACCTATTTAAAAATTGTTTTTAACTAATTTTTAGTGACTTTCACCTGTATTAGAACGATATTTACTTGTTATGCTCAAAATATAATATACATCCAGTAGTGTACATAACATCATATATATATTGAGGATCTTATACCCAAAGTATATTGAATTATAATCATCTTATCGCTCTCAAATTTTGTTTTAAGGAATACATCCTTATAAAAATGAATCTACGAGCAATATGTAAGTATGCTTCTTTCATATTCTTATATACTAAATTGTTTTAGCATCTTGTCTATATAAATGGATCGAACAATCCAAGTAATCTCTTAAATCTATATCTATATATCTTTATTCCAATGATATAAGTTGATTTTCTCATATTTGTCATGTAGAAATTCTTGCACAACCAACTCTTTACTGACTAAAGTAAAGAAATCTTATTTTATGCTAATATTATGTCGATTACATGTGATATTAGGAAAACAACTCACTAATCATTTTAGAAACACAACTCTCTCTTTTTTTTTCTAATGAAATTAAATTGTTTGATTATCTCAATAAATTGGATATTCCAACTTTTAAAAACTTAATTAAATCGATAAATGAATTTTTATAACTTACACGATCTATTAGCAAATTCTTTAGATTCAAAACTTTAAGGTTGTATTATATACATATCTTTTTAAAAATTTCCATTCAAGAATACAACTTTGATATTCATTTCCAAAAAAACTCATAATCATGATATGAAACTGTAATAAGTAAAATCATTATATAAACTTTAACATAGTTACCATCTATCCGAGTATAAGAAAAAGGACAAGGAGAAAAATAAAAAAATAAAAAGTTTTATGGGGGTACATTAAAGATTGTCACGAGTAAGGGCAATGACACATTAATAGGTGCCCAAGGTAAACATACTTATATATGTTTTAGTAATGAGGGTGAAAGGGTAATCACGCATGTCAATCTTTTATATATATGTGTTAAATTGCCTAGTAGTTGAATCAATGGATATGATGTAATACAGTAATAGTGATGAGAAATTAATTTATCCTTGTATATATTTTGACCAATGAAAGATTGACACGAGATAAAATATTTTAAGCATTTTATCAAAAAAACAAGATCTTATAAATAAAAGTCATTCATTAAAATGGTACTGGAAGAGGACATAAAAGAAATTTTTATAGTCTCACCTAAACACGAAAAATAATAGTAATAGCTTTTTCAGCGGCAATTTAAGGAGAGATTAAATTTATTATTTAAAATAAGGTCGTCAATCTGGTTTTGATTTGGATGGTGCCCGGTGCGTCGTTTCAGCCATTAAAAAAAAGGAATTAAATAAACGCCCCGCACCCCTTCCATTCCATTCCCCCAAATCAATTTCAGTCAAAAACTCAAAACCCTAATACCGACGGCCAAGGAAGCAGAAGGTTTGGCATAGACAACAACTAGCTTGGAAAGGGAGTGAAGAAGTGATCCAAAGTCCACTCTAAAGCGTTGTGCTGTGTTCCTGATTCTCTTCACCAGCAACCTTAGAGAAGCAAGGTTTCTCACCAGCAACCTTGCTTCTCTAAGGTTGCTGGTGAAGAGAATCAGGAACACAGCACTACGCTTTAGGCGAGAAAATGAGAGCCAAAAAAGAAAAAAAAGAAAAGGAGAGCTAAAGAAAGACAGACTGGAAAGACAAAAGGCAACAAAAGGTGAAGAGTGGATAAAGGCATTTGGATGCTTTGATATGTCATTTAAAGTAATGCGCTCTCCGTTGATGTGAAGTGCTGGGAACATTATTTCAATAATATTATATTAATGATCTATAGGATATTTGATTTTTAAAAAAAATTATTTTAGAATATTTACTTTTATAGTATTTCAGAATTTTAGAGATTTTTTAATTTTAAAATTATGTTTATTTAATTTTGTATTTGTATTATATAATTTAAAGTTAATTTATCTTGAATTTTAATTATATTTGTTAAATTAATATTTTAATTATGTATATAATTAATTATATACATGAACAATACAATCTCAAAACAGCATGATAAAACCAAAATATTCCGTGAAATAGAAAAAACAAAACATCAAATGAAATTAACATCATTAATTGATTTAAAGCATCAAATCTTGCTCCATAGTACACATTTAAATTTAAATTAATGCAAATAAATACAAATCTTGGCAAATCAAATTTAAGGGGAGAATCGAGGATTGCCGTACTCTTTTTTAAAAAAACTTTAAATGAAAATTGTACTTAATCATATATTTTAATAAAATTAAATATTTATACACACATACCAAGTTAAGGGCAGGGCAGGTGGTGCCACTCAATGGAGACTGTGAGGGGTCATGCATGGAGACTGGTTCAATGAGCATGGAATGCAGACTAGATCAAAGTGGAGAATCAAATTACTATAATATTTTCAAATAAACATTCAAAAACAGGAAAGCAAAATTTGGCAAGGCCATTCATGAAGATGAAGATATACAGAGTTAAATCAAGTCATGAGAGAATCAGTCGGAATCTTTAGATCCGGTGGTGGTGGACAGTCCTAGAGCATCTCCCAAATTAAATGTGCTTCTCATTGTTCTCCTCCCGATCCCTCCATTGCCCCTCCTCATCATTGCAGCGAATTCGCCATAGTCAATTTGTCCATCCTGCAACGATTTTCATAAGCTCCTATAACTTTCAACACTAACAGGACGTGCTTTTGAGTGATTTATCAGAGTGAAGGTCCAAGGTTCTTTATTTTCTGCAAAATTTAAATGAAATTGAAAAGACAATAAAGAATGGACTTACATTATCTTGATCGATTTCTTTAATCATCTCATCAAGGTGGAGTTCACTTAAGCCAAACTGTTTGCAGGCTTGTTGAAGCTCGTCAATGGTTATGTAACCACTGCCATCCTTGTCGAAAAATGAGAAAGCAGACGCTAAATTTTCCTCCCTCTCCAACTTATTCAAGTGCACAGTGGCAGCAAGAAATTCACCGTAATCAATTGTTCCACTGTTGTCAATATCAGCCTAAAAAAAAAGACCACGAAGCATGCATTTATTTCTATTCAACTCAGCTGATTAGTTGGGAAAACAAAACAGTGGATTAGAGCAAGTTTACTTACGGCATCCATCAGATCCTTTATCTCAGACTCCATTAGTTCAGAGCCTACTCGCTTTAGGCCTTCTTTCAATTCATCAAACGTTATCGATCCACTGTTGTCCGTGTCTATCATTTTGAACAACTCTTTCAAACCACCAATCTCTTCTTCAGAAAGCCTCTCTGCTATGACCTAAAATTTATTTTTGAGAATCAGTATGCATCATCACTTGAGGTCAATATTACAATATATAACACAAGATACGCACAGAGATGTATCACATGTGTATGCAAGTATGTTCATATGTGTTTGTAGGAAAACCAGGTACGATTAGCATTATCATTTGTTTCCAGGAAAACCAAGTACTATTAGCATTGTCATGCCTTAGTTTCATACAGGTAACATAATCAGTTCACTTAACAATCAACCTAGTTAATAAACTCATAGTTTCTCCAATGGAACCAATAATGAAACTACAACACATCCACATGAATCTTACATGCAAAGCCATCTTCTTAAGTTTGTTCATTGCAGAGAACTGCTTCAGGCGCGATAAAACAGCGGAGTCAAGAGGTTTATCAGGGGCAATTCTGTCATCCACAATCCATGGGTGGCCTGACACAAAAAAGGTCACATAGGTGACTTGATGTTGAAAAATCCACCAGAAATCACATTACAGGACTTGTTTAGGCCTAATACTCCTACATCCTTCCTTTTTTACAGAAAATTTAAGTGACTTACAAAGTACTTCATGAGCAGTTATCCTTTTCTTTGGATTCCGTTCAAGCATTTTTCTGATGAGGTCCTTGGCACTGCCTGAAATGCTAGGCCATGGTTCAGATGCAAAATCTAATTTTCCTTGCAATATCTGCTTGAAGATCCCTTTTTCAGTTTCTGGCATTTGTAGAGCAGTGAAAGAAGAAAGGAAATATTGTCATTAAAAGTCAATAACACTACCCCTATCTAGTCCTTGATTCATCATCAGCGAAGACTGAAGAACACAAAAATTATTACCTGCCCAAAAAGGTGGCACACCACTTAAAAGTATGTACAAAATAATTCCTACACTCCATACATCTGCTTCAGGTCCATAATGTTTGCATAAAACCTCTGGTGCAACATAGTATGGACTCCCAACAACATCAAAAAAGGTTTCACCTGAAAATCCACAGAATAAAGGACACTCAGACAGAGGCCAACTGCATGATTAAATGATGGTAGGGTTCACTTAAATAGCAATGGCTTTTGGAACAAAGGGGACAAAAATCTCATAGGTCAACAATTCTGAAACAAAAGGCATTAATTGACTGCAAATCCACTTTGAAGATTTCTATTTATTCAGATTCATAGTAGAAAAGTTTATAGATATGCAGGCAAACACAAATATTGAAATCATAGGACAGATATTGTTGTCCAGGTTGCAGAAGCTTACCATAAAAAAGGGGATTTTTCTTCCCAATTGAAATGTATAAACGACATATGGATGAGAATCTGAAATACCTATAAGGAGCCAATATGTCCAGGTATAGATGACCTAACTGAGAATTTGATGATTTCTTATATTGTTTCAAGTCAATCTAGGAGATGCAAGGAGAGAGAGCAACATTTTAATAATCAGATTTGATGAAACTTTAAGATGAGAACATTCAGTATTTCAACAAGAGGAAAAGAAAAGGAAACTTGAAGAATAACTTGAATGGCTTTGGGAGAAGAGGGGTGAAGTGTGTACTGCTAGAAGCTCTAACAAAAAAATCAAATTCAATTCATTAAACACACAAAATAAGACATTATAGCAGAATAGCTACCAAAAAAAATCAACTTCATGCACTGGCAAGTGACTATGCAAGCAATTTTAAGCAATTATCTCATCTTAGAGTACTCTGACATGAAGTCACCTAAAGTTATTAAGATAAAAAAAACTTTAACCATGGGAAGAAAACAAAATCCCTCAAGCACCTCAACATTTTAGTTTAGTATTTCTTGGTTAATTATTCAAACAATGATTGCCGGGAGCCAGCACAGAAGGTTAGTAGAGATGATTTTTGTCCACACATGCGATGGCCCAAATTGGGTCCTCCCACTTCCAGAGAAACTAAACTATTTCAAGCAAGGAAGTATTTAGAGCCCTTATTAAATGCAGGAACATGCTTGATCAGAAAAAAATGGTGCAGGCTCAATTTGAATGGTCAATGCCCAAGGCTTCCAACAACTCATACAACATTTGGTATTCAACTCAAATTCAAGACATTATGAGACATGGGACTCTTTGGTGTCTTAGTGATGTTCAATCGTATTGGTAAAATCCCAATTATCAGAAATCATTCCCAGCCAAGTTAATAAATATATTGATAACAAGACACGGAGACAAAATGAAAGAAACACACTGAATTGAACACACACATAATAAACCCAGATCAAAATCTTAAATAAGTCAGTCTTCGAACAGTCAAGAAATCGTGAAACCCGCAAATCAAAATCCTTTCAGTAGCACCAAAACAAACATTAAATCTGAAGAAAACGAAAACCCATCAAAGGAAACACAAGCAAAACATTAAGAAAGAAAGAAAGAAAGAAAAGCAACACCCAATAAGTGAAGGAACCAAACCTGGCTTGTAAAACACAGATAACCCAAAATCAGTGGCCTTAAGAGGAGCATCTTCCTCAACACTATGAAACAAAAAGTTCTCAGGCTTAAGATCTCTATGCATGACTCCAAGTGAATGACAAGCCTCAACAACCCCAACAATAGTCTTGATCAACTTAGCAGCCTCTCTTTCACTATAATGCCCTTTCTTAACAATCCTATCAAAAAGTTCACCTCCTTCACAAAGCTCCATCACCAAGTGAACACAAGCAATATCCTCATAAGCCCCACTAATCCTAACCACATGTGGGTGCTCTGACAAATGGTGCATTATCTGGATTTCTCTCCACACATCCTCGTAATCTTCTTTACAAAGAAGCTTTCTTTTTGGTATGGACTTGCAAGCATACTCTTTGCCTGAAGTCTTATTTGTACAAAGAAAAGTTGTACCAAACTGACCTTGACCAAGCTTCCTCCCTATGTTGTAATGATCTCTTAAGTTCTGGGTTTTGGATGGAAGCACCCATTTGGGTCTTGACGATATTGGTGGAGGAGGTGGTGGAGGTGGTGCGTTACTTGATGAGGGTTTTGAATCATCATCCATGGCAAGAAACTGAAAACCTCTAGTGAGTTAAAAAGACTCGTTAAAAAAAGTCAGTCTTCTCTCTCTCTCTCCCCCTTCCTCCCTACATAGTCACTCAGGAAGAGGACTTTTGGCACTGACTGACAAGAGAGTAAACTATAACTTAGTCCCTTGTAGTTTGAAGTAATTAATTTATCACTCCTTTTTACCTTAGAGATTAAATATTTGATCCTCATTCTCTTAAATGCATTCTACCTCAGTCCTGAGTAATCTAGATTCTGACTTATGTCTCTCTCTCTGAATCTCGATTGAGACGAGACTATATTCACATTACCTGTTTCAGAATTAGCTGTCTGAAAAAACAAATGCCTCGTGTCAAGGGAATCCAAAGTTGCAATCACTCAAATCGTCACATTAAAGTCATGGATCATTTTAGAATATACTTTACAAGTTTGATGCTTTGTGAGGAGATAATGAGTGGTTTATAGGTGTAAAAACATGTTTCATATTGAAAATATAGGTAGGATATTAAAAATTGTCTTCTTGTGATTGTTTAATATCTGAGCATCAATTAAAGTTATTAAAAAATGGTGCCAAAAATTGGTATCCCGATAAAAAAATGGTGAAATTCATGACTCAAAAGATGATATAAGCAAAAATTATTTATAAAAAAGCATATGGAAAAAAAAGACTATCAATGAAATGTAAAACGATGAAATTGAAAAATAAAGTTCCAATAAAAAAATTAAAAACATAACAAATAATTATTAAAACAATATGGATCAAATTTGCCATAAAATTAAATGAGCTAAAATATTAAGGAATGTAATTGAAAAAAAATTCAATTAAGAGAGTGATATAAAATAATAAGGGATATGCAATTGAAACAATAATTTAATTAAAAAATATTAAAATCAAAAGAATACAAACCAAATCTAGGGTGAAAAAACCAAAGGAGGCTTTCCAATTCTATAGATAATTTAAAGTAAAATAAATAACAGTAGAATTTGTTATTTATTGTTTTGCTTCATGTAAATTTCAGGGCACAGTGAAATTTCAGGGCTTTTGATAGATTATAACTCCGAACATGCTAAGGTAAGGTTTTTCAGGGCCATCTTATCAAGCAAACACACCGGGCAGGGTTACATATTATAAACAATACCAAGCTCTGACCTATATATATGATCATGGAGTCATCATGTCTTGATCCTTTGCTGGAACCCAGATGAGAGAGTGACAGAATGCCGGCCGGGCCTGGTTTGATTTTGAGAACTTCATATGCTCCGGCCTCCGAGCTGAAGTGTACAGGTGGCATACCTGACGTTACAGCTTCCACTTTTGTGCCGTCGCCACCCACTAGTGGCCGGAACCATTTAAACCTCTGTGTCTTCGATTACATGACTGTAATACACTGCATATGGATATCTCATCTTATGGCACGCTGTTGCTTTATGATCTCCGGTCATCTTCGATTTTTCCTATACAGTATACTCTTGCTTCTCGCCTGGACCAGTCGAGAGGACATCGATGTTCTGGCCAAGCCTCGCAACCTGATTTCTTATAACTACCAGCATGTCTCTTATCTTAGAAAAAATACATATTTGAGTGGCTTTATAGAAATATTCACGGCTTGATCTTGTGTCCTTGCATTACTTTACTTAACTTCTTTGCTTGTAATGCAATCTCGTCAGATTGAAATATTGTGTCAATATGCTTATTTTTATCATAAATTACTAGATTCTTTTTTTAAGACAATGATTGATGAGTTGTGCATAAAAATTTATGTAAGCTTTTCTTGTGGTATTTACAACTCTTTCAACATACTTTTAGCTAAATAGAATGACAAACACATCTTATAGAAGCTACATATTGAGCTTTACAAGTATCATATAACTAGAGATTGTTTCTTAAAACTCCATGTAAATGTTGTGTCTCCAATTTAGAAGACAACTTATAATGTTTTTTCTATCATTCATATATCCTGCCTATAAGAGGTAGAGATGATTATGAATGAATTCTGGATTCTATTTTGTGATGATGCTTGCTGATACATGGATTACATATTTATAGATAACAGTAGATGAGTCCTACTCTAATTGCCTCTTAACAGAGTCCTATAGAGTTTATACATATTAATTATAATCCTTATCTAACCACTGTTATCCTAATCTCCTTCACTGTCATGATCTCCTTCAACATCTTGATGAGTGCAGGTGCTGGATCCAAGGGATTCCACATTATCTTCTACACGCCCCCTCAATCTGAAGGGGAGTTGGCGCACATTCAGATTGGCCAAAGTTTCTGAGAATTTGCGAGGAGATAATGGTTTTGTTAGTGAGTCTGCGAGCTGATCTTTTGAGGAGATAAATTGAACCGTGATTTGTTTTTGCTGCACTTGATCTCGCACATAATGAAAGTCAATTTCAATGTGCTTTGTTCTTGCATGGAAGATAGGATTGACTGTCAAATATGTAGCCCCAATGTTATCACACCATAGAACTGGTGTTACTGAGCTTTGTAGATTGATTTCCTTTAACAGTGACTGTAGCCATGTGATTTCAGAAGCAGCATCCGCAAGTGACTTGTATTCGGCCTCTGTGCTGCTGCGAGCAACTGTAGCTTGTTGTTTGCAGCGCCAGGAGATGAGATTTTTGCCTAAGAAGATGCAGTAAGCACTTACAGAACGTCGATCGTCCCTATCCCCTGCCCAATCCGAATCTGAGTAAGCTTGTATAGCAGAGGAGGATGATGATCGGATGAACAGGCCAGTGGAGATAGTATGCTTGAGGTAGCGTAGAATCCTTTTGACAGCCTGCCAATGTGGTTCCAGTGGACGATGCATGAACTTGCTGACCTTATGGATGGAGAAGGAGAGATCAGGTCTTGTGAAAGCTAAATATTGTAAGCTTCCAACTACTTGTCTGTAAAGGGAAGCATCAGCGAATGTATTTCCATCATTTGCAGAAAGGTGACAGTTAGTGGACATTGGACTTTTGCAAGGCTTTGCTTCGTCCATGTGTGTTCTTTTTAACAGCTCTGCCACATATTTCCTTTGTGTGAGATATAAACCTTCTTTACAGCGTAATACCTCCACACCCAAAAAGTAATTAAGGTCCCCTAGCTCCTTGACAGCAAAGTCACAATGTAAACATTGAATAATATGGTCAATGGCCGGATTAGAAGCACTGGTAATTATAATATCGTCAACATAAATGAGGACTAATACTATAACATTTTCCCTGTGACAAATAAATAATGAAGGGTCAGATATGCTAGCAACGAAACCAATCTCCCGTAATTTGTCTGTCAGCCGAGAGAACCAAGCCCTTGGTGCTTGTTTCAATCCATAAATGGATTTATGTAGGCGACAGAGATGATCATGATATTGGGGATGGACGTAACCCTGTGGTTGAGTCATGTAAACTTCTTCTTCCAAGTTGCCATGAAGAAAAGCATTTTGAATATCAATTTGCTTGATGTGCCAGTTGGAAGAAACCGCAATTGACAAAAGCAAAGTCGCGAATTGTAGCATGTCTTACCACGAGATCTGAATGTTTCGTTGAAATCGATACCTTCTTGTTGATGAAAGCCTTTGGCAACAAGTCTTGCCTTGAAAGCGTTCTATGGAACCATCAGCCTTTTTCTTGATCTTATAAATCCAACGGCAGCCTACAATGTTGGCAGTAGGAGGTGGAATAACCAGTGACCAAGTAGCATTGCGTAAGAGTGCATCAAATTCAGTATTCATAGCATTGCGCCACTGTGGAAATTTAACTGCATCACTATAACAAGATGGCTCAATCTCAGATGACTGAACAGTTGAAATAAGGGCTTTTGGTAGAGGATACCGTATGAAATCATCAGACTTTTGCTTCGGTTTGAATATGTTGTTACGTGATCTGGTGGTCATCGCATGAGTCCTGGTTGGTCTTTGCACGGGAGGCTGAATTGGGTCTGTAGCAGCGAGTGGTCAATTGCAATTCAGCGGCATCTTCAGCTGAAGGAGGTGCAGGGCTGCTTTCAAGTGATTCCACGGTAGTACCTGCAGAGTGAGAGTCTAACGAAATAGATTGATTAGTAGCAAGTGTTTGTGGTGGGGTAAGCATATCAGTAAAACTGGCTGAAATTGGGACTGGAGAGTGAAGTGGCAATGTGACATGGGTGGGGGAATTGGGATTTGAAGACAGTGGAGAAGACATGTGATTTTTGTAAGGAAACAAATTTTCGTCAAAGATGACATGTCGGGACACATAAACTCGACCAGTTGATAAATCAAGACACTTGTAACCATGGTGATTTATACTATAGCCAATGAAGACACATGACTTGCTCCGAAAATCTAATTTATGTCTGTTATAGGGTCTAAGATTTGGCCAGATGCACACCCGAAAACTCTTAAGAAGGAATAATCTGGGACCCTTTGATGTAGAATTTCGTATGGTGACAGATTTTTGAGTACTGGTGTGGGTAGACGATTTATTATAAAAGTTGCGGTGGTAAATGCATCTTCCCAGTATAGTAAAGGCAATTGGGAGTGAGCTAATAAACTGAGGCCTACTTCAACAATTTGGCGATGTCTTCGCTCAATAGAACTAATTTGTTGGTGAGTATGTGGACATGCAATACGATGGGCTATGCCTTTTGTTTGAAAGTATTTGTGAAGTCGGCGATACTCACCCCCCCAATCAGATTGAATTGCTTTGATTTTATGGTTAAATTGTTTTTCCACATAGCATTGAAATTGCAAAAAAATATGCTCAACATCGGATTTCAATTTGATTGGAAACAACCATAAATACTTAGAGTAATTATCGAGAAAGCTGACATAATAACGAGCACCAGTAGTAGAAGCTACAGATGCTGGACCCCAAACATCAGTAAAAATTAAGTCCAACGGAGATGTAGAAACATAATTAGATTTATGAAATGGCAAAGCATGACTTTTTGCCAATTGACAAGCAGTGCATATAGAGTGCATGTTTGATTTATCAACTGTGAATTTATTAGATGACGAGCACTTTTTGGACGATCGGAGAAGAGGCATGACCAAGGCGTCTATGCCATTGATCATACTGAGACACGAAGACTGGAGAAAGTTTGAGGAGACGGGTTCTTTGACGTGAGCTGGTATAAACCATCAAGAACATGACCGCGATGAAGGGTGATCCCCGAGTAATCCTTCACAAGAAAGAAATAGCCATGAAATTCGAAATAAAGCGTTATTATCAATGCAGAATTTTTTGGACGAAATTAGGTTTTTCCGAATTTCAGGAACAAGGAGAACATCATTTAAAAGGAACGAGTGAGATAGAGTATGAAGAGAGGTTTTGCCAGTTTTAGAGATATGCAAACCTTGGCCATTACCCACTTGCAACTGATCCGATCCATTGTAGTCATCACCCTTGAGGTCTAAATGAGTCATATCATGAGTAATGTGATGTGTTGCACCTGTGTCTGCATGCCAATCATTGTCTCGGCTATGGGTGGAGAGGAAGGCCTGTTTGTTGTGAGGAGAAGAAGACTGCTGATATGTGAGGTCAAAGCGATGGTAACATTTCCTTGCTGAATGCCCCTGTTTACCACAAACTTGGCAGATAATAGTAGAGGTATTGTGGCTGTCGTTTTTATGGGAAAAGGTATTCCCATTACGATAAGAAGAAGAATGATGTTGGCCACGGCTCCGAAAATTATTTCGAAAATTGTTTCTGGGTTTATTGCTGGAATGGCCTTGATGGCGTTGTGCAACATTAGCCTCAGCAAAGGAATTGGTGGAAGAGAGATGATGTCGATTGAGTCGAGCTTCTGTAACAATAAGAAGAGAATATACCTCCTCAATGGTGACTGAGTCAGTTCGGGCATAAATGGAGGAGACAAGGCTGTCATATTCATGCCCTAAGCCAGCAAGAATATATGAGATAATATCATCGCATCTCAGAGGTTGTCCAGCCATGGCAAGTTCGTCAGCTAGTTTCTTGACAAATAAGAAGTAGTCATTGGCAGATTGATTGCCCATTTTGGCATTCGCAAGTTGAGTGCGAATCTGGATTGTGCGAGCCCGAGATTGAGAGGAGAAATTTGTTGCAAGTGCCTGCCACACTTGATGAGAAGTTGAATAAGAGACAATTTGGGCCAACACGTTTTCTGTCATGGAAGACATTAGTGTGCTCAAAATTAGGCTGTCCTGTCGCAACCATTGGTAATGCGCAGGATTTGGAATTTCAGTGACTGAGTTGGTTGCAGGATGAGAGGCAGTGAGAAGTTTGGGAGGACAAGTGACAGTGCCATCAAGATAGCCAAATAAGTCTTGGCCACGAAAGTAGTGTAGTAACTGTGTTTTCCACAGTGGGTAATTGTCTGGTGTTAACTTTAGAGAAACAATATTAGAGATGGGAATTATTGTTGGACAGGCTGGTGAGGCAGGGGAGGAGGTTTGAGTTGCAGCGGAAGAAGGAGAAGAAGACATGATGAGACGTTAGTCTTTGTAGAGCTCTGATACCATATAAGAGGTAGAGATGATTATGAATGAATTCTGGATTCTATTTTGTGATGATGCTTGCTGATACATGGATTACATATTTATAGATAACAGTAGATGAGTCCTACTCTAATTGCCTCTTAACAGAGTCCTATAGAGTTTATACATATTAATTATAATCCTTATCTAACCACTGTTATCCTAATCTCCTTCACTGTCATGATCTCCTTCAACATCTTGATGAGTGCAGGTGCTGGATCCAAGGGATTCCACATTATCTTCTACACTGCCTAATCACTATCACTATAACTTATAAGATTAAAGTTGTTAGAGTAATCATAACATAAGTTAAATCTATAGCACCTTTGATATATCAAAGAATTCGTTTTAATGATTTGAGATGTATTATAATTGATATCTCCAGGAAACTACTCGCAAGACCTAATCCAAATAGAATATCTAAATGACTACATATGAACTATCTCAAACTCTTGGGCTTTTGAATGTTATAAAGTTTATTTTTTCTCTTTCATTATTTGTTGACTTCTTTCCTCAGCACTCAACTAAAGTATTCAATTTTGCATAATCTCTTATCTTGAACTTCTTAAGAATCTCTTTTGTAAAATTCTCTAGACTCATAATGATTTTATCCTCTCTTGCTTGATCTCAATTCATAGGTATTTGAAGAAAAACAGAGCAAACAACCAGCAAGGCAAAAATCGTTTCTGGACTTCAATATACCAGTCTGTCTTTTATTATGTAATGCAGCAGTATTTATATACATAGTAGGAAGTTGAATAGAGGCAAGAATACAATGCCAAATAGAAGTCTAAGAAAAACAAGATAGTAATTAATCCTAAACCTACACGGCAAGAGGTAGACAATAATCCTTTAATGATACGGAAGTAATCTTTACAGCATGCATGTCTGCAACTTTCTCGGAAGTAAATAACTGCAATTCTTTCAACAGTATTATATCATAACACCAATATTTATCATTTGAAACTTCTTATCATTGCTTATTTAAAGTCTCCAAACATCTTTGAATTATTTCTTGGAAAGATCAACTCATCCAAATACAAGCATACAATAAAAGTATCACCACTCCCTTTTATCTCTATATTATGTAATTCTAGTGAGAGAATGTAGAGCGAAATGGTCCCAATTTAGAAAACCACAAACCTTTTTCCATGATAAATCAAGTCACTCCCACCGGTGCAATCTCCAGTAAAAACTAAAGATCTAAACACCACAACCACCTTCCATATAGACATGTTTCCATCTCTACACTGTTTTTTTCTCTACACAGCCTCGTAACCCCCCTCCCGTTACCAACTAACTAGAACAAGTACCTTAGTCACCTTTGGGTAAAGAACCTCCATGCAAAACCTAACCACAATCACAGCCCATAACAGAATTCACACTTCGTGGTCCAAGCACATTGTCACAACCAATGGACAGCTGCTAGCACCGACATACAAAAATTCCTTCACCCAAGGAAATACAACCACCACACCCGACATGTCCACGGTCAAAGCAAGGAACCAGAACCAGTTACCAGTGAAACCACATATGAATACAAAATGAACTATCATACAGTTAAAACTATAGCAAACCATGTATGAAAATAAAATGGTTAGAGACAGTTATGACCACAACCACAAGCTATCCTCAAAATGGGACCATGGATGTTCGGTGGAAAAACAATAATCCCGCAACAATGGTATCATCATTTAATCTTTGACAAGAGTAGAATCATCGAGCTTCCAGTGTGGATCAGGATACATGGATTTCCATTCCCTCTATGGTCAAGGAAGGGGCTCGGCCTGGTAGCCAGCATGGTAGGAAGGCTATTGTCCTGCGATGAGCAGACTTTCTATTTTAGAAGATTGGATTATGCTAGGGTCTATGTGGAGATAGATGTCGCATTACCATTCACACATGGTTTTGATATTATCACCCCCTCTATCAAAGGAATTGTTGCACATTGAAGTTAAGTTTGATGGAAACCTCCAAGATACGCTAGCTATGTGCTCAAACAACGACCAATGAACCAAACAACATGGGCAATACGTACAAGTTCCACACCCACAACAAGTTCATCATAATATGTCAAGAGTTGACAACCAACATCGATCCTTCGCAGTCCCCTTCCCTTATGCCTGCAATCAAAAAAGATAAGAAAGCAGCGCTAGAACTGCAGTAGAAAGAAAATCCAGTATGAAAGCCCAATGTATTGAAGCGCAGGAACCGACACGGACATTACTTTTTCTCCTTGTTTCACAAAACTCGGACACAAACTATAGAGCCTAGCCAGTACCACCTATACCCTCCCTTCAGTCATGAGATCATAGAGGAATCAAGGTACTATCAAAAACTAGAAAGGACACTACCCTAACAAGCAAGGGAAACAACTTTTAGAAGACAAATCAGAAGAAACCTTGACATCAGGAAAAAGATGTTATGATGGAAAATGGCAAGATGAAGGAAGATGAGTTCCCCCTATGCAAAGTCAATGTAGAATCATCTCTTAAAATCTAGAATAAACTTCTATATGTTGAGGAAGGAACTAGTGAAGCAACAATAACAAATGACTGTAGCTAGGACAATACAAAATCTCTCCAACAACCTATATAAAAGACAGGAAGAAAAGAGGCAAGAAAAAAGCAAAGAGGCATATTGCCTCTAAAGGTTCTTTATTTCATATCCCTTACTCAATAAATGGTTATGATAGGAAGTTGGAATATAAGAGGCCTTAATGGCTTTCATAAACAAAAAATTGTTCGTGAATCGACAATAAAAAATAAATTAAGTTTAATTAGTTTGATAGAATCCAAAGTTCATACAACCAATATGAAGATAGTAGAGAATAGGCTTAAGTTGCCTAACTGGAGATTTATATCAAAAAATGGCACTAATAATGAAGTTGTAAGAATCATGGTAAGTTGGGACCCTAGCGTTTATGACATACATTGTATCCATCAATCTTAGCAATGGATGACCTGCAAAGTTAATTCCCTGCAATTAAAATCTCCATAACAATATCCTTTGTATATGGCCTTCATATCCCAACAACAAGATAGGGACTGTGGGATTATATTCATATGCAAAGTGATTTTCAGCTCTCTCTCAATCATGGATCCTGATGGGGGACTTCAATGCCACATTGAATGCAATGGACAATGAAGGAGGGGATACTAATTGGAATGGCATAAACAGGATTTTGGGAAGTGTTTGCATCAATCAGAGTTGCATCCAATTCTATACAGGGGAACCAAATACATTTGACATAATGGTTAAGAGAAGGAGAACATGAGTTTTAAAAAGCTTGACTGGATCATAGCAACTCCACCTTCACAGTTCAAGTTTCTCAGCTTATAGATAGAGTGAGATGACTTTATCCCTTGAATATCCTCATTATGGTAGATTCCAGTGAATGATTCACCAATGTATCAACTCACTACAAAGCTCAAATTGGTCAAAATGAGTTTAACGAATTGACACAACCATCACATATCTAGTAGAGTAAAGCCAACAATGAAGGAATGATCCTAAGCTTAGGGTTTATTGGATGATAATCCTCTATCTGAGATGGTTAGAGCAAAGAAAGGCAAGCAACATCCACATATCATCAACTATGTAAGGATGAGGAAACCTTCTACAAACAAAAGTCCAGAATTTAGTGGTTCACATTTGGGGATAAAAACATGCAGTTTTTTTCATAGAGCCATGCTTCATAGGTAGTGTAGGAATAAAATCCATTGCTTGAATGATAGAAATGAAAACCTTATCTACGATCAGCAAGGTATGAGGGAGGTTGTAGTTGCATACTACAAGGACATCATAAAATCTACAGAAAATGCAGAAGCCTCTCTTGGATCGACTTGCTTCCCCATAAATCTCATCAGACATATAGCAAGAGTTCTCAATTTCTATATAAAAAAAATAAGAGATTAGATCAACCTTGTTCGCAATCCCAGATAACAAAGCTCTTAGACCTAATAGATTCTCTGTCCCTTTTCTTCAAACATTGTTGGAGCATAATAAGAGATGATTACATGGAAGTCATCAGGTATTTCTTCAACACTAGCAATCTACCAAAATGTTTAATGCAACAACAATTGCCTTAATCCCTAAAATTGAAAACCCTTGCTCTATGGATGATTATAGCCCAATATCGTGTTGCAATTTAATTTATAAGACCATCTTTAAAATTATTATCCATCGGCTGAAGAAAGCTATAGGGCCAGCCCCAACAACTTTCAACCCTGACAGGCAAATTTCACACCATTTTGCTTTCCCAAGAGTTACTGCATAACTACCATTTGAAGCATGGCTTTCCTAGATGTGCAATGAAAATAGACTTGAGGAACGCCATTAATAACATTAACTCGGGCTACATTCTCGAAAGCTTGCATAAGATAGACGTTCCAATTGGAATGGTAAATTGGATCAAGATATGTATCACCACACCTTATTTCTCAATAAATATTAATAGAGAGCTACAAGGATGGTTCAAATCCATGAAAGGAATTCGGCAAGGGATCCATTATCCATATATCTCTTTGTCCTTGTAATAGAGATGCTCAATGGGTAGATCAAAGATACAACCATAAACCCTATATATCAATATCATTGGAGATGTAAAGATAACAAGATCATTCACATTTATTTTGCAGATGATCCTCTAATGTTTTGCCATGCAGACCTATTGTTGATTTTGATTAAGATACTCAAGCAAGCTCTTGAAAGCTTCATGAACTAGTTAGGGCTCAATATTAACCAAGCACAAAGCTTTTTTTCCTCTCAAGCATAGAAACAAGATGAGCAGATAGACATCTAGAGTCTGATAAGGTTCCCACTGAAGATCCCTCCAGCAACTTTCTTGGGCATCCCTTCGATCACTAAAAGACTAACTAAAAGAAATTGTAACCTTTTGTTAGAGAAAATAACAGCTCGTATCAAGTTGTGGACATTAGCCACACTAGCTCAGCTATGCAAGTAGATTGCAGCTCATCAAATCCATACTCTTATCAATGTAAGTCTACTCCTCCCTGCCTCACTAACTGTTTATTTTTAATTGTGATTTGTTTTGATTTGCAGGTGAGTTTGATTGATTTTGAGAAGAGGAAAAAATTACTCGGAGAATCGAAGAAGAAAGGAGAAGTAATTATAGAAGAGAGTAAGTATTTCTTATTGCTTACAAAGTGTATGATAAAATCCCCTTATATAGTCTTGGGGTAGAACACACAAAATGCCTTGTTACAACAACTTGTAACTACCATGTTTTCAATAGAAGAGAATTCAATTTCATTTTCTCTTCTTTAGTTCTACAATTAGTTACAAATAATAGAAAATATAACTAACAATTACTTATTATACATTAACTATTAACTACCTCTTTTTCTTCTTATTTACTATTAATGTATTTTCGTCAAGTCTTCTGCACTTGTTTTGTTAAGCCAAGTAAGCAACTTAACTTCCAGCAATAACAAGGAGCATTGAGAGCACCATGACTATATTCTTATGGCGAGGATCATCTATGGATAAGAAAAGAGAGAAAGTTAGATGTAATCACATTTGTTACCTTTTAAAGAAAAAAGGTTCGGGAATCAAATATATAAAGACTGGAAAAAAGAAAGAACACCAATTCAATATGGTCCTCATGGGTTCAATCAGTGCTACATAAAGGAAAATGTTTATAGGAACAAGAACTCATACGTAAAAAACATTTAGGCATGAAGAAAAGATCATAGAGAGTAGACTATGGTGTAAGGACATGTTTATATTCAACGTGGGCGATGATGCCAGTACTTTTCTATGATTTGACTACTGGTTCCCCGATGATAACAAGATCTATGGAACCTATACAATAAGAAGTATAATAACAACTGCTCTTCCATGGAATACAACAGTTGTAAGCATTATAAAAAATAGGGAGTGGTGTTAAACACCAGGATCTCTAGGGAGTAATTATGGAACTCCATCAATTTTAGGTTAAACACGTAGGTTCAAGACCAAAGTGTACAGAAGGGTCGTCATTTAGGAAATTTCACCATTGTTTCTGCATAAGACGACGTCAGAAGACAAAGAGCAACACATCCTTTGCATGATCTATTATGGTACCTTATGCATGTCCCAAGATACTCGTTCACACTATGGTTGGCCTCTATGGGAAGGTTGTTGATGATGGACAAACCTCAAATGAGAAGGAACAACAACAACAACAATTATGTTCTCTGTGGCACCTATGCAGAAGCACATGAGCATTTGTTCTTTCAATGCTCATATGCAGCTATTGTTTGGAGGAAACTCACAAAAAAAAGCCAATATGCAGTGGCCTAACCTCAAATGGAATAACCTTTTTTAATGGACTGCACACAAGTTCAATAATAAGAAAGGGCTCAAGAATTTACTAGCATGATACATGATATCCATGATAGTGTACTTCATATGGTATGAGTGAATTAATAGAGTATTTAAGCAACAACACAAATCAGCTAGGTTACATTACAATGATATAGCCTTGCAAATCAGACTTCTCCTGCTAAATTATAGATAAAGCAACCTAGAGAAAATAAGATCCAACTAGAATTTGTGATCATACTACAGTAGGCAGTGCTGGCTAATCTATTTTCATCAAGAATATAGTATCCAAGGTTCAATTTTCATTAGATTCACTATAGTAACAAACTCAAAGGCATGGGGATGGGCTCATTATAGTTTTCTCTCTCTCTCTCTCTCTCTCTCTCTCTCTCTTTTATGTTATAAAGTTGCCTCTTATGCCTTGATTGCGTACACCGAGAGGTAAGCAAGCAGAATTGTACCCTTTCTTTCTTTTAATACATCTAATTTTTACAACAATAAAATTTATTCATAAGAGAATTTTATTAATTTATTTTTAAGAAATAACTATCAATTTGATTATAAGGCTTTGTTAAACTTTAAAACCTTTTTTTTATGTCCCTTCACTTGAAAATATGATTCCTATAAATTAAAACCTTTCTTTAATTCTTAATTCGTATAGGTTGTTCAATGTAGACTTCGTCTTCAAGAAAGTCGTTTAGAAAGATTGATTTGACATGTATTTGGTAGATTTCCCATCAATTTTAGATGTTATAATAATTAAAAATCAAATGGTTTCTAATATTGCAGTTAAAGCAAATATTTTATTATGGTCAATCTCTTGCTTTTGACTAAGCCTTTTGACATTAATCTTGCCTTGTTTCTCTTTAGTTCTCCTTTGACATTATGTTTTCTTTGTAAATCCACTTCACACCTATTAGCTTCTTCTTCTTTTGTCTAGAAACTAATTTTCTTGTGTGATTCTTCTCGATTAATGCAATCTCTTTATCCATAACAATTCACAATTTTTTTTAATAATTTATTACTTCTTCAAACATTATAGGTTTACAAAACTCATTAGAACAAAATTTCATCCCTATCTGCTTTATGTGGTTTTTTAATATAATTATTATTTTTTCAACCAACGCCTTCAACTTTATAAAACAATTAAACACATTCAACTTTTGTTTTAAGAAGTATGCCCATGTTTTTATACTATAATCATCAGTAGAAATTAAAAAAAAAATATCAAACAAGTATGGTTGAATAGAATCGTGTGTGTGTGTGTGTGTGCATGTGTCTCTTATAGTGGTTGACTTGCTCTAAATGTAGACTCATTTGAAAAGCTCTTGCAGAATTGTTACTCACTAAAAATCCTTTACACAACTCATTTGGATGTTTAATGGATGATATACCCTTCAACATCTCCTTTTGCATCATTATATTTAAGTTATCAAAGTTTACATGATCAATTCTCATATGTCAAAGTCAAGTCTCATCTTTCGCATGTCTTTAGGCATTTGGAAACATGTCTACATGTTTATCAAAAACATCTTTTTTTTAATGGTTACCTTTGCAATCATATTTCCATGAGTATCAAGTAATGTCAACATATGATCTTTCATCTTAATTTTATAAATTGTTTCTAATATTTTTTTCAAACTCAATATATTGCTTTTTATAGTGGGATATAATAAATATCATCAATGAATTGATGACTACCATATTTCAATCTAATGAGAATCATACATTTTCCTTTTATGTAAACCTTTAAATGAGCCATAAAAGTCACATTACCTTTTATTGATTCATCAAGATCCATAAACTTCTTTGTATCTCTACACAAGTTATTGTTGGCACTATTATAAAAATACTACTTGTTTTCTTTATTTTGTATTTATTCATCATAGACTAGTATTACAATGACTTTTTTTCTCTTATTTTACTAAAACATTGGCATTATCTCCAACCTTTTTGGTTGGATTCTAGCAATCCTTAGCATAGTGACTTATTTTTCAATAATTATAACACTTAACTTTAATTTTGTCAAACTTGGGTCTTGGATTTCCAATGCTAGTGGAACTGGTTGATTGATTTACTATATTTAGTTGACTTGTTGAGGTTGTCTTGACCTTCTCTTCCAAATTTTCCTTGTCCTTCTCTTTCTATTTTTTGTCCATATACTCTATCCTTTTAAGTATATCCAAATACATTTTGCTTATTTTTTATATAGAATTGTCTCTTTTTTCATGGACTTATTGTTTTCTCATGAGTCACTGAATTGTCAAAAAAGAACTATTACTTTTTTATCATGACCATCACATCATGGAATGTTTTTTGCAGCAAACATAAGATATTTTCTAACACACATGCTTCTTTCATTTCATCTTTATATCTCTTCATTTGATTATATATGATAAATATTTTATTCAATAGCTGAATAATACAAGTATTGAGAAAGTAATAAAAATCTAGTTTTCAATATAATTAGCACGTTTTTTTTTCCAATAATATTAACTCAATGGTTTCAACATTTATATATAAACCACAAGCATGGAAAAGATAGGAAAAGTTTACGCTTCCGAGGCACAATTTACAAAATTATGATATTTCAATTTATATTTTATTTGATGTGTTTAATTTAAATTGGATTATAAAATAAACTAATCATAATACAGTAAATTCGATAATTCAGGTATCCAAATCTTCTTATTTTTTTAATGGTGATGATAATTTTATGCTAGTGATTTCATTAAAACCTACTAAATAGATAAATTTATATTGATTTAAAATTCATATATTTTCATAAAAAAAAACTTGCACTTCATAAGAATTGTGGACAAATTTATTACTTTGTCCAAAATTATATTATAATAATAAAAAACTTTTACAATTAATTTTTTTTTATAAAAAAAATATGGTTATAAACGCTGTTAGTGGCTAGTTTATATATAAACCACGAGCACGGAAGAGATAGGAAAAGTTTACGCTTCTGAGGCACAGTTTACAAAATTAAAGTACTTCAAGCTCATGCATGCATGCCCACGGTGGCACCATAAAAGTTGCTGAAGATCTGCTCCGGCACCACTGTTGGTCGCACTTTAATGACAACTCTGCCATGAAAGACAGACAAACAACCCCTAGATTTCTGGGCATCTCTTGCTGCTTTCTTCAAAAAAAAAAAAAAAAAAACTAGGTCGGTACCAGGGACAGAAACAGCAACATCAAACAGACGCAAAGGGTATTTTGCTTATAGAGGACTCAATCGCAAGTTAAGCAAGCAGAAAACATCCTCGAGCTCTCAAACATTGAGCCTGCGGAAACTACAAATCATGAAAAAAAAATAAACAAAATTTACATGCAAGTCCAACCAAAACGCAAGTACTCACCCAGCAAAGTACCCGAAAACTGCATGAGCAACTTGACGAAGACAGGCAAAGGCGTCACCGCAGCTTCTGCGCTCTCTGGCATGAATCATCCTCCGGGTGAAGAAGGGTTCCCAGCATCCAATCCATCCAAATAGTGTAATGGCCGTAATTATGCTTGTATGTGGTGTGGTGAATGGTGTGGTACCCTGCACCCATCACGGACCACAGGTTGGCATGGATGCAATCATGGATGTTCGCTGTCCATATGGCCTCGATGAATAACAGGGCTATGTGCGATCTGAAATGCGTTGGTACAAGAAACAGAGCTATAACATGCGGCACAGCTTGTAGAATCCCATCTACCGGGTGAAATGCCAAACCTGAAATAGGCCAATAACTTCCAGTAAGTTCTAGCAAGTAGATATGCTTTGGTTCAAATAAAAGCAATGCCGAAATGCGAAGTCTGCAATACTTTCCCCTACAGGGAAAGGTCAGAGTTGAACGAGTTTTTGACAAATCTTTTCCATGAATTCCTCAAAAGCACCACGATGAATTCTAAAATTCAGAAATACCATTACTGTATGAATCCTACATTCCGTGGCCAAGTCACGAGATGAGCAAGAAAAAAATCCACCAAGTCAGAGAATGTGTAAGATAAAAAAGTCCCCAAAACATAGTGTCTTCCTATAATGTAGAGGCCACCTGATGTGGCTGCAACTATCAACAAAGTTTCTTCAAATTCATCACTACATTTACACTAGTGTTTTGGAACTTGGATCCAACATTCATTTACTACATCATACAATGTGGATTCGTGTCCCACACCCACACATTGAGTGACTTGGTCAAACAAGGTGAGTTTTATTGGGATCTGGTATTACCAAATTCTGGAATTCAGTGTGGTGTTTTTGTGAAATTTGCTTCAAATTAAGTGCATTTTGAAACGTGAATAGAGCAACAGGAAAAAGGTAAGCAGACAACAAACTAGTATTTTCAGCTAGCTAGCTAATCCAGTTCTCTAAGAAATCGGATAAACTTTCGAGATTTTTCAGCCAAGAAGCCACATCAACTTTCACTGCAACCTGTATGCCTTCTCCAAAAACACCGCACTTCATCCACAATTGTTTGCACTTCATTCTGCAATTGTAGAATTTTCCTGAGACCACTTAGTCCAGTCTTTCACAACCACCAATTGATGGTCTCCCACTTCTTGGTAAAAGATAACTTCCACAATTATACATAGTATATATACATTCTATGTGGAGAGCAAGGGCCTGAGGACTATATTTCCCTGTCATCAGCAATCTTCTTAATAAAAAAGGGCCCAAAAGTTTATCTTTGCCTTCAGTAATAATGCTATAAATGCTCCACTGGCCAATCACAGCAAAAAAAAACGAAAATAATAGAGTTGGATTAAGAACATACCAGCAAATGGAGATAGAGTGTTCTGTTTGTTGTAGATGTGGTGGGTTGCATGGAGATACTTGTATAGAGGTTTTATATCATGCAATTCTCTGTGCATCCAGTAAATCCCAAACTCCACAATAACAAGATACATTGGCAAATACATGATGTAGGCAAACCAACCAATTTCAGATATGCTAGAGAAACACTTTGTCCAGCCATTTTCAATCATGTACTCAGAAACTGCTGGAAGAAGAGTGTACCATGGCATAGCCTTCATAGCAACATATATTTGTAAGAGCATGGCTCTGTTTGAAGGTATGGCATCTGCAAGAGATCAAAAAAAAAAAGGTTGTAATCTCAGGCCTGACAAGTAAACTGGAAAATCATCAACTCAGACATAAACATTTACATAATTGATAAGCAGTCAAAATCCACATGGAAATATTCTTGAAAAGTTTAGAATGAATCAGACTTGACAGCAAAGCAGATACCATTCATAAGAACACATGCAAAAGCAGCTGATAATAATGTCATGAATGGACTATAAGCAGACAAAAGATTCAAACTTTATAGCTAGACATGCACTTGAGAGTAGACAAAATAAACAATAACAGAATCAATGGTTCAACTAAACACCAACTCATTAGAGCTGCCAACCACAAATCCATCATCTCATATTTAACATGCAAAACTTCAGAAGTAAAATCTAAACAGCTAAGAATCCAGAAAAAAAAATGAAAGGAAAGACTCAGATTGAAAATCAATAACTAGATCCATCCCATCACGCATTAACATCACAAAATTAAAGAAAAGCTTTCGAAACAAACAAAAAGAAAACTCAAATCATATCTGTTAATTAACATCTATACTAGATCAAAGTATAAAACCAAAAAAATAAATTAATACAAACTCAAACTCAAGAAAAACTTATGAACCCAGAAGTCGAAAAAAAAACAGATTCAAAGATTCTAGAACCGAACAGAACCAATCTGAAATCAAGAAAAACATAATAATAAATGTGTTCTACCTTTAGGGACATAAACGTTGCGTTTCAAGTAATAAATATAGAAGCACCAGAGGAAACCAGAGATGAGGTAAAGGAGAGTTCCAGCAATGTAGTTACGAAGCCAAGTCTGCAAGAAATGAGGCAGTGTGACCCACCAACTGGACGGCAACAAATGACCCAGAACAATGCTGTTGAACATTGAAGTCTCGGCCCAAGAATTGCTGCAAGTACTTGTCTCCCTCCATTGCTATTGTCTTCCTGATTCCTGGTCTTTCTGATTCACCAATGGCACGACGCCAGCGGCGATATAAGAGTGTGTGTGTGTGTGTGTGTATGTGAGAGAGAGAGGGACAGAGAGAGAGGGAGAGGTACGGAGATTGAGGTGTAATTCGGTGGGCGAGAGATTCTTAGCTGTCTGATAAAACAAGGAACTAAAAGGTTGTGTAGACAGTAGTGGTTCAGAGTAAACTTGTACTTTCGACTTCGGAGTTAGCATTGTCTTTTTTTGTACTTTTTGCGTTCTGTTGTTTATTCTCGGACAAATTTGGCGAAAAGGACACCCAATCAAAACAACTGGGGAATTAATATAATATAGGTGTAAAACGTTTTGGCCAAATACAGTTTGTTTGTTGGCTTGTAATGTTGAGTTAAACAAGTCGATTAATCCTCAAAACAACTAGAAAAACTATTCAGGAAACTGAAGTCAATTTTATATACGTATTAAATATTTTTGAATCACTCGATGAATAAAGTAGAGGAAAATGACAGCTATACAAGTTAGGCAAAACGCTCAAATGGAAAGGGGAAAAAAAGGGTCTAGTATAATTTTCAAACTTATAAAATATTAATCAATACTTGAAGAAGAATGGTATTTTATTGTTCAAATCATAGGTGTCAATTTTGTTTTGGCAGTTTCATACTAGTTAAAAAAATAAGACAAAACAGAGTCGTTTTTATCTCGGTTTAAATTTTGGTCCGTTACGGATTTTTTGATCAAATATCAGCCGAAACATGTCAATATTATTGCGTCTATGCCGTTTCAACTACAGGAAAAAAAAATCTCCCTTGTCGCCCCCATCTCTCACCTGGACAAATTGTTGTGGGTCACTGATATGACCTTATTTTTTTGCTTTTTTTTCCATGGAGCAACAAATTGATTTTATAATACTTGATATATATATTATTGTTTATGAGATACATTGAAAATGCAAGAATCAAAATCAAAACAATAAAAATTAAAAAAATATATATTATAAAAAAATAAAATTGTTGTGTCAACTTTAATTTTATAAAAAAATAAAAATTATATTTAATTTTTTTGCTTTTTAATTTTTTTCATATATATAATCAATTAATTATATATGAGCAGTACAACTCTAAAACGGTGCGCCGAAACACTCCAAAACTGAAATATTTTGTTCTAATTGAAAAAATAAAACATCAACCGAAGCGAAACTGACAACACTAGTTCAAATAAAAAGTTGGTTGTTATTTAGAGTAAACTTGATGATGTTTCTCTTTCACTCCATGAATTTACGATGTCATCTTAGTTGCTTTTAGAAAAACAGATATAAAAAAATTGGAAGCACGTTCAAATTAATACAAGGGGCGGTCATGGCCGGAGAGTTATGGTTCCATGTTTTCATGATCCCAGCCGTAGAGATCAAATCAGATACTCACCGGATATCTTTGGATTCCCTTTAAAGATACCTTAGAAAGTGCCAGCATTTCAATTTGGCTTTGACAGACATAAACTTATAAAATATCTCATTGCATAATGCAGTGATTATTATTTTTTTTCTGGAAAAAAAATTCTCAAAAATCTTATAAACTCGATGCTTTTCTTTTCTAGAGAAGGACATTTTGGAGTCATAAGATTTAAAACCTTACTGTCTTCTTGAAGAAGAGATTATTGAATCAATCCGACTTAGATGATTTGATTTGTTACTATCCCCCACATTTTTTTTTATTTTTTTTATTTTAACATGGGTATTCGGGCTATTTTACATGTACCTCGATTAATTTTACAGACTCTAAAATTAAAGATCATGTAAACTACTAGTTGTCATTATATTCTCAGCCACCTGACTTGAACCTGAGATCACATAGGAAACAAACCTCTTGATTCCAATCTCAGGGCTATTTTTTTATATATCAGGAGTGAACATGGAGCCTAATTGCACAGCTTTATCCATTTTTTTGATTTATATATAATTTTTCTTGCACTAAAAAACTATATCCTTGTAATGGGAAAAGAGGTAATGATGCGTTAGAATCCCCTTCCTCTATTTTCAGCAAGCATTGGATTCAAAAACTTTGCTTTAACTAACAATCATATTAGATTAGCTACGTATTAATGGGGAAAGAGTTGACTTGTTCAAAGAATGTAAACTAGGTTTCTTGTCGTAAAAAAGAAGAAGGGAATAATGCCAGCCCATAAAACAAGGTCTCCACGGCTACTACCCGCCTGTGATCATGTGCCGGGCATGCACATGCATGCAAACAAATATCTTGGTGCCTTTCGAAAGTATTTTTATTTTTACTTTAAATAAATAAAAAATTGATATTTAGTCGGGGAAAGCCATTCTGCTCTCTCTCCCGGGTTGATTTCAAGCTGAAAAAGGGTATATATGGCACTTCGCCCCCGTAATTTGAAACTTGAAATCGAGAGAAATAATGCATATTTCAACAAGAATTTCAAGGATCAAAAACACGCAGCAAAGGAGCAATCCTTAACAGAGGCTCTAATGTTTCCGGTAAGAATTTCCTGGCAAACAGAAAACACATCGAGGTTGTGTTCCCGTTATAAACACATTCCGATCCGTGCCGAATTTGATTCAAGAACTCGTCTGTGATGTCACCCCACCTGAATTTCCCTGGATGAGGGCCGCCCCTCGACCAATCCACCCAGGTGATGCTCCGATTCGAGTTTGACTCAGGGTAAAGTATGTTCACCAGTGTTGGAATATAATGTTCGTCCATGTAACATGGCCGGCGACAATGCTCTTCAAAGATTTGGAAATATTTCTGATCGGAAACAATGTAGAACGCAAGGTCTCGGTTCACCGCAAACCACTGCGATCCTTTTCGCCAATTGGTAATGTTTATTGCCGGCCACATTTTAGGGTTGTACCGGCCACGACCTGGTTTTCTTGGATCGTCAAATGAGCCTAAGAAGCTTAGATTTGAGTTCATGAGGTGGTCGTATGTTGTCTTGAAATTGAACAGTGGAATACAAGATTCAGAGAGCAAGACGAATCTTTGGTTGGAGTGGTCAAGAAGGGCATTTGCTAGCAAGCGCCTCTCGGCTTCCATCATTGATCCACTTCCCCAGAAGACTGGCTGCAACACAGAATATAAACAAAGTTTAGAATAATGCTACATGAAAGGAAAACAAATAGCTAACAAATTATAGGTAAACTAAAATAACTAGAGTTTTTCTATAAGAGACAACAAGAAGGTCAAAACTTCTAACCAATAAAAATATGACATAACTTTTTTAAAAAAATATATATTAGGTTTGATGAGTAAACCTGTTAAATTTTTAAATAGGGTAACCCGGGTCAAAACTTCAAACCCACAAACTGGATAATGGACTATATTAGGATTAATAACTTTTTTTCTAAAATATTATTTATTTAACTATACTATGACAAAAATAGACTAATAATTATTAAAAAAATCATATAAAAACAAATCAAAGTAAATTAAAATGAGAATTAAAGAATAAAATCATGTTGTCTATTTCCCAACCAATATAAAAGGCAATTTAACACATTATCAAATTTAAATACCAACAAAACACATAATAGTATCACAAAATTAAGAAGAAGAAAAAAGCAGGGAAAACAAATATGAATTATTATTGTAACCCACAATATTATAGGATGCAAAGAAACAATGTTTTCCCCATATCTTTTAACTTTAAGTATAAAATATATTTTTTAAATAAATTCTAAGAACCACCTATGCTTATCCCATTTTTTCACTTCAATCCTTTACTTTTCAATTCAACCCTCCCTATAAGAAACATGAAATTGTGTGCTTACAAGGGCTTGATTGTGCAAAGAAATGTTTGAAGACCAAAATAAAAAATTATCAAAACAACATTATCATAATCCATATTTAATTGTGAGAGGGTGAATAATGGGAGGATATACAGTACAAGAGCGACGTCATTTATATTATAAGCAACTTATTACGCTTTCTTTATTATTTTTCTTAGTTACTCATGCGATAATAAAAAACATAAACACATTCAATTGACTAAATAAAATAAAAGAAAAATGAAAATATTATGCATGGATACACATATAAATTTTTTTATCTAAAAATCAAAATTATTTATTTTCAATAATATAGTTTATCTACACAAAACAAAACAAAAAAAAACAATTACAAGTAAAAACAAAATTCTTCAAATCTTAAATGCATGACCAAAAAATCACCACCATTCAAAATGGACTCTCTAAAAAAATAAAAGTGAGGAGTATTCATCTAAATATAACATTTTTGTATAAAACAAAATTCAAAAAATAGAGGGGAAAGGGTCAGATGCCGCTAGGTCTGACCTATTTCGGTTGGCCATTCATAGTCGATCCCTTTTCTTTTCATTAGACTTGGGGTGGATGATATGCATTCACCCTTTTCTATTAAAAAAATTATCAGACAACATATCGTCTGTTCTCGCAGTCACAATACTGGCCGAAAAATCAAGACTTAAATTTTTTTGATCTAAAAACATGTTTTTCAACCCATTTTGACCTAAAATACCCTAAAAAAAAATACTTTAAAATAGTGACAAACCTATAAAAGACACCAAAAAAAACCTCCCTAAAATCAATATCATCGAAAAATTCAACATGAGCTCATATCTATTTTTTGACACTCTAAAGGTTTAAAAAAAACACCTAATATGAAATGCTCTCATCCAATGAAATAATTTGACATAAATTTCATTCATTTTAGTGGCCTAAATTGCTGTAAACCATATATTTCTTTATTTATCATTGGAATCCAGTGATCTTTCTCTCTCCTCTCTCAATCAATTTCTAAAAAAAAAATATGTACCAAAAGTGAATTTGAAAAATATTGAGGTACCAAAATTGTATAATGTGCATGATTTGTAAAGTTTGAGGACTAAAATATATTTAGTTTTGAACTCATGGTAAGCCACTCATGTTTGATGTCTTTTTCATTGTGGTCCCTCTTATTTCAATCTAACTCTTTCTTAAGAAATTAAATCAATTGGTCTTTTAATTAGAATGAGATTGTTGGAAAATAACAAACATATTTTATCCTCTTATTTCAATCTCACTCTTATTTCAATAATGATTAGGACCAAATTGAAAATCCATGGCTAAAAGGTAATTTTTTTGTAGCAAAAAAAAAAATCATTATGGATGAGCTAAAATGAAAAGGCCACGCGGTTTGGTGTTTTTATGTAAATGTAATAGTAGAATGTCATAAGAAATTTATATATGTTTATTTATGTGAAATTTATTAAAATTAAATATTATATTCACCTCTATCCCAAAGTTTATGTAAGATACTATCACTATCCTCGACTAAATCAAATTTTCAGAATTTAAAGAAAAAGTTTTTCCTTTTTTCATTTTCAGAATTGAAATTTTGGAAAGATATTTATAATTTAAAAAAATTACTTAAAGCCAATATAAATTATGCATCTTTAAAATTGTCCAATAAGAAGTTAGTCTCTAAATATGCAAATTAATCCAAAAATACTTATATTGTGAAACCCAAAAAACACATTTATAAATGAATAATGGTATTTTTAACGAAGAAATTTTAAAGAATATAAAAGGAATAAGTGTAGTGACAGTAGCAGTAATTTACCTTTTTAACTTTCTGTTTTTATATCTCCATTCCTTATATATTTGTTGGAAAATTTACGTTTTAGGAAGCATTACTCTTTTGCACAATGCATGAAAGAACCTCTTTTTTAAAATATATGTGTGTGTGTGTGTATTATAGCTCTGTTTAATGTTGTCTGATAGGACCGGATCTGGCCCGACCTTTTTTAACGAAAAAGGAAATCCAATGCGACTACAAAAATTGCATGCATTTCTTGAGTTCAAGCCTAGCATGATAAATATTCATTCTCCTGAATATCGTAAATTAATAATGAAAAGAAGATATTAAAACAAATCTCAAGAAGTGAAAAACAAAAACAATTAAGTTCAACTCTACTCAACAGTTCTTGGAGGAGGAGGAGGAGGAGGAGGAGGAGGAGGAGGAGGAGGAGGAGGAGAGGTTTCAAACAAGGATTCATTGAGCAAGGGATTTCATATCTAACCTGGCTTGGAATTCTTCTACCATAAAAGACAGAGCTTGGAGGCCAAGAATCATTGTGAGAAGGATGCGGGTGCACGTAAATGGAGTAGAGTCCTCGATGCCCTTCAAAGAACTTCTCCCACATCGGAGACAATGGAAGTGGCCCATACGTCAAGAACATAAAAGCCACTTTCGCCGCATGTTTGCGAGCAGATGCCTCAGCCATCGGAACCCTAGATGCTCTCTTCAGCAGCTCCTCGTCGCTCATATTGTGCATGGCAAGGATCTCTTGCTCTCTGATGTAAACAGGTTCTCCGTCGACTGTTTCAAAAAGGAATGGTTTCGACGGAAGTGGTGAGAATATAGTGGCCGGTAAAGTGAAGGAGAAGCTTCTGAGATACAAACAAACTATCATTCCAAGTGACAGGCCGACGACGAAGAACATGTAATGGAAGACATGGGCTAGCTGAGAATGGGACTTGAAAGGGCTAAGAGTTGATGCAGATAGCAGATATTGCTCGATGGCCATTATTTCTGCTGAAAATGTTGGAAATCTGGGGAGAAATATTCTCAATTTAAACGGCTAGAACTAGCTGGCTGCTAGTTGATGAGAAAACTTGGAGCGTAAACAATGGAAGCTGCAATGAGATCTAACTCGCTTCTCCCATAGTAATAGACTAGCTCCATTTTTATTTTGTTTATTTATTTCTCACCTCTCCCCTACTACAAGTCTAATTCCATCGCCCAATGAGAAATTAATGGAGAAATTGCGATTTGGTCGTGGTCTATAATCATAGCCAGCACAACTCTTTTGACAATACATCCTGGTCTTCGCTTAAATTTAGGCAAGTAACCACATTTATACGCAAAATTATTGCTTGAGCACTAGATGTTCTTGTCTTTTAGCTTTTTAGGCCCTCTTGCAATCATCTTGGGAAATTCGGCACTAAACCATTGCTTGAATTTAGGTAGAGACGCGTGTTTGTGATGTAAAATACTTTTTTTTATTTTTTTTCTATTAAAATGTTTTTTTTAATTTTAGTATTTGGACATTATAATCATAAAAATATTTTTAAAAAATACTAATTTAGCTTTAAAAAGAATGTATACTCTTAGAAAATATAAAAAAAACAAAAACTACTGCACATCGAAACCGGCTATTCCCACCCGAGATTTTCTTGTGGTTTTCTTGGTCAAACCCCACTTAAATGTCAACGCGATTGCTTCAATAGGCTTTTTCATTTTGGATTCCTGCCAAATGACACCACTTAGCTTTGCCTAGACCATAACTATTAAACTCTTGTATCTTTACAGCATATTTTTTATATAAAAAATTATAAATATAAATTGAAAAACTTCTGCACATATCTAATTTAATAAATTGAAATTCATTAGTATAAGTAAATGAAAAAAAATAAAAATAAAAATAAAATTGAACACAATTAAGAAATAAATATAAATCAAAATATTTAATCTCCCAACACGGTCATTTATCTAGTAATGCTTAATAAATTTGTTTATTTCAGTCTTTTTTTTTATTAAATCAAATGATATAAAAATCAGCACACACATAAAATTCATTAAGATAAAAAAAAATATCATGCAAGGTTGCACATATTAGAAATATTATCTAAAAATAATTTTTCTTAATTTTAAAAAATAAAATTAATCTATATAAAATTTTACATATATATATATATATTAACCTCTTAGAAACTTAAATATACACGATATAATTAAAAATAATCACTATTTAAAAAAGATAAGTAAGCCAGAAAATCATAGAGAATGTGTATTACTTAAAATATAAATTTCAAAATTATTTAAAAAATAACATGTAAAAAACACTACTTGTAGAAAAGAAGAAGAAAAAAAGTCATGTGTTGTTGGCCTAGTAAGCTAGTCAGGTATTCGACCTATAAGAAAAGGGTTTACATGCAAGCCTTTAATTTTTTTAACCTCTCTAATTTTTTTTTAAAAAAAAAACTGATGCATCGTCTGATTGAGATGGAATTACCTAGATCTTGACCATTGTGATGGCTGGAAAAAGTTGGACAATTTTGGTGACTGAAATCATTGTAGATATCAATTTTCTCTCTCTAAGGTACTAGAATTCAACAAGTTTATCTTTCATGTCTCTCGAACTAAAGACTAAAATATAAGAAAAATAAAGTTCTTGATCGAAATCAAATCTTAACATTCATAAGGACCTAAATTATATTATTTTCAAAACATAAAGATTGAAGTGTACTAGAACAATGATTTTTTTCTCTCATCGCTGGAATCTCATGACTCATTTCTCTCCCCTCTCTATAACTAGGTATTGAGAAACGAAACAAATTAATTTTTTTCTACTAAAAGCGAGTTTTGAAAATTTAAAGGGACCTAAATTGTATAAATTGGGTAATTTTTAAAGATTAAGGACCTAAGTGTATTCTCATGATCTCTTTTTATTTTGGTCCTTCTTCTTCTAATTTCACCCTTGCCTAAAAATAAAATAAAAACAATATCAGTCCAATAAAATAAAGATATGGATAGTATTTGAACCCTAATTTTATGACTATTGGATCATGCTATTTGCTGAGATTTTACTTGAAGGAAGCAACGGATGACCCCCTAATAGTTGCGGGATAGGGAATTTGCTTCTGTTCGTCAGTCAAAGGCTGTGCATAGTGCATAGTTAAAAATAATAAAATAAACCATGTTGATGCATGTGAGCCACAAAGTCAAATTTTAGATGAGTTTAATATATAGTTTTGTGTGTTTTTTTAATTAAAATATATTTTTTTTTAATTTCTGATATTAGCACTTTAAAACCATTTAGGAGCACCGATTGCTTGTGTAGTCAAGTTTGAATGTTGAGATTGACAACTTTTAGGAGAGGATGTGTGCTTATTTATTTCTTTATTTTATTTTGTTTTTGTTTTTCTACGCTGATGATTGGAAGACATCACATTATATTTTTGGCTTATTTTACTGCTTAAGGTGGGTATGAAATACAACAAGTTGCTGTACTAACCATATTTAATTTATTTTATTTCAACTCATCATCACTAAGCTACCTTTTTTTTCCCATAAAAGACATTTTATTAAAATAATGTATTCATCTCAAAACTGACCTTTCACAGGTCTTGTTAGCCAAATTAGCTTCCACTTCCTAGAAACTACTAAAACCATCCATTTCCACTGAATTTCCTGCTCTTTTTAATTTTATTTATTTTGTTTTTTTTTATTCAATTTTATCCCTTATTATTTTGTGATTGAACATTGACTCAGTTGTTTATTAGGGTTTGTTTTCTATACGGTTAATCTCGGACTTATTACAAGTTTTGAATGTTAAAACGAGTTGATTTCGTGGATTTTTTTAGTAAATTTGATATTTTTTTTCAATCTTATCCTTCAACGTTTGAGTTTATTGAGAATTGGTCTTCATGTTAGTTTTTCTATCCCTTTTTTCAATGGGATCATCTCAATTTTATACTTATAGTGATAAAGCTCACAGGTTAACCAGGGATGAATCGGGGGTTTTGATTTCTTGAAAATATTTGTCTTTCTTTTTTATATTTTTTGTTCCAATAAAAAAACAATTGGATATACATGTATGTGATGCAGCATAAATCATCACCGATTTAATATTATCATATTGATATTCAGTGTGATATTTTGTTTGTAGACTTTTTTTTTAGATTATACTTTTATAAGATGAGCATGTCCTGACTCGAACTCGAACTCGAAACCTGAAAAACAAGTCTCAAACTCTTTGTCACCACATAACACCCTTCAGAAACTTTGTTTGTAGACTTGACTAAAAGAAAAGATGAAAAAAAAAAAGAGGCAACATTTAGACATCATTGGTGGTTTGAGATGCAGTGGTCCTCTCCTAGGCTGAAAGTGTAGTCATCTAGCTGTCACGGGGATTTATCCTTTGCAAGACCCAGTTCCAGGTTTGTCGAAGCAACCATAACAAAACTGTTTTCTTTAATGAATATAATGATGTTCTTTTAAATAAAGTATTTAAAATAAAATATTGTATTAGAGCTGTCCTGATCATCTAGTTTCGATCATGTTAATTCGAGTCAATTTCTAAACCAATTCGGAATGAAACCCGACCGAGGCCGGTTTCTGAATTAACCCACCTGGCCATGCAGGGCTGAGTTTTATTGTTTTTCATTTGCATGCTTAGACAAAAACAGGCATGCAGAGGTGTTGATGATGGAACGAGAAATTATGTTTTCAAGGGGTGGCGGATAATGAACAAGATGGAAGAGGAAGGTTCTGGTTCGAGTATAAATGTTACGTACCAATTTTGTGGTCAACTGCTTGTGCCTTTCAATCGGGGATTTCCGTGTCCTTTATTCTCTTTCCTAAGACCAGAAAAGATTTATGTACACATAACTCTCTTCTTTTTTTATCAGCCTCTGTAAGCATGACTCTGAAAGTTTCTGAAGTCTTTAGTTCAACGGCATTCAGGAATACAAGTTTGATCTTAAAATAATAATAAAAATAAAAGTCGGATGCTAGTCTGATTTGACATTGTTTTTTAAAATATTCTTTTTTTTCATAAAAATATCAAAAAATAATGCTTTATATTTTTAAAATCAAAATATTTTGACATTAAAATAATCTAAAACAACAAAAAAAAATTCAAAAATATTTTTAAAACACAATATTAAACAGACATGCTAGCTACAAACCACCCGTATTTTTTTTTATGTTGGCGTTCTTGTAAACTCTGTAATGTCCTCGATTTCAGAATATTGTCAATGGGCCAATAAAGCAACCAAACAAGCTCTTGTCAGGTTCTCTCTCTGTCATTTAATGCTTGTAAGTATTATTGTAATTATTTAAAAAACAAATCAGAATTATATTAAAATAATATTTTTTATTTATTTTTTTAAAAATTATTTTCAACATTATTAAATAAATATAATCTAAAAACACTAAAAAGAAAAAAAACCCTTTAATTTAAAATTAAAAATAAATTAAAAATATTAAAAAAAAAAAACACTTGAAACAATGTCAAACAAGTACTTCAAAAATTTAGTATTTGTTTAAAGTATGGTTAAAGTTATTATAAAAAATACATTTTATTTAAAAACACATCAAAATAATATTTTATTTTTTATTTTTAAAAAATATTATTTTTGACATGATACATAAAAATAATCCAAAAACACTAAACAAATAAATTTAAAGTAAAAAATCAAAATCAATTTTTTTTTTTCAAAAACATTTTTAAAAAACATTACCGATTAAGAACGGGCATTTTTTTACATGCAAGTATGCGTATCATTTACGGTTTCAGGAGGTTGATTTTTTTATTCACTTGGCGGGATGGTCATGTAGAATTTCATTCAGGAATCACATGCGGGGGAGGAATCTTTGTGATATTTAACATTCAGTTTTGAGGACACAGGTGTTTGTTCCACCCACAACATTAGCAGCAGAGATACGGCTTATGAACATGCCCGGGGCAAAAGACATATTCTGATCCTCCGATCAAGTTGCCGCTGCGTTGAGAGCTCGCTCTATTTCCTCCAGCGATCGCCCCTTTGTCTCCACAACATTAGCTGCTATGTACAAGACCGCTGAAAGACAGATGACGGAGAATCCTAAATACACAGAGCTGATCCCAAACTTGTTCACGAAGCTCAAGAAATACAGGCCGATCACAAAATTTGCAGCCTGTTACCATACCAAACCAAATCCTTATTAGCATGTAATCAAACATTCTCGGCAAAAAAAAAAAAAAAAAATATACACCAGGTCGATTAAAAGCAAGTTCCATTCACATTTATACACTAAAAAAAAATGTAACAAATGTGTTAGCTATACGCCCTCAGAACTCCACCTGACGGACGGGGGCCACTCCCTTGGTATTATTATCTCTAAATCAATTGCTTGTTTATATGTTTTTGCTGGTGTTTAAAATCGAAGGAGAAATGCAAATCATTCCAGATTAGCAACACTAATATCTGTGCGGTTGTAAGAACATAGTTTACAAATGTTATTCTTTATTGACTTACCCAGTGCATGCCCAAGGATAAAGCAACTGCTTTCGCTCTGATTCTGGAGGCAAATATCTCTGGAAGAAGAAGAGCTGGCACAGGGCCAGCACCAAGTGAAAATGACAACACATAGCTGTATCAAGAGATGAGAAGTCCGATTCAGATTTCATATCCACTTGGATAAAAATAACAGTCGTCAGAAAAAGGAGAAGCTCGACTAAATCTCGCAAGGAGAGAGCCCTCCCCAATCGCTCAGAAACAAGAAGGGAGAAGAAAAGAGCTTGACTTATCTCACATGGAAAATAATTGACTTACCAAACTGTCCCTAGAACTGCAAGGGTTCCAGAATAAGGTGCCAGGACCTTCCAAGTGAAGGACAAGGAAAGCAGCAGCATTGAGGCAGCCTTCATGACAAAAAACAAAGTGTATTAGAAACAAGATTATCCTAGTCCTACATATTCGGTATATTTTCTTTGGGGAATACAAAAGGCTAAATGATGTCATGTTCTCTCAAGAAGTTATACACCATTGATATGTGGAAACCAATAATTCTCAAGTAACCATCAGCTCATCAAAATGTCTGATAAAGCCATTCATCAGTCAGCCAAAACAAAGAGAGAGCTCATGACTCGAGAATCCATTGAGGCATCTGAAAAATTATTTCAGGTCAAAATACTGGATGAAAACAAAGAGGAGAGGCTTATTGCATCGCTAGTCTGTCACCTATGTGAGATAATAGATCACAAACTAACACTTACAGATTGGAAAACCCTTCTTATTTTCATCATATTAAGTAGGTATGAGCAGACCAGACCACCAAACCCTTGTCAATATAATTTCTTAAGGTATAGATTGGTCCTTGTCTCCTTTTAATTTTTCTGTGTTTTGTTAATTCAATAATTCCCAGTTAGGTATTGAAACAATAGGATTACAAGTTAGTTTTGTAAGAAAAATTAGTAGTTAATGACATAAAATACAGTTCAGCAGTGAAACTTGAGAGAGAGAGAAAAGGATAATCTGAAACCAAGATGCAAATGCATGAGGTAGTTTAAGAGCCTCAAGCTCTGTTCTTGATGACCATAAAAAAGAAACAGGAAATTATGTTTATCTGATTAAGAAGAATGAATGGTTTGAAAATACAAGTAACCTTACCATTCCAAAAAAGCTTGTGATTAGAAGACTCTTCCTTCCTTGTCTGTCCATTAAGGAAGATGCAATAGTTGTGCCTGGAAGAAGCCAGTCAGATTAAAACATGGTTGCAAATTGTAAAGCTATGCACCTGATTCAGAAAGAAAGATACAAAAATTTACCAAAGACGTTTGATGCCCCAACAAGAGCACTAGCAGCAACATCTGATGCAATACCAGCACTACGAAACACAGCAGTTGAATAATACACCACAGCATTTATCCCAGCCATCTGTTGGAAAAAGAAAAGTGCTACACCAACGCTCACAACTGCATAAATAAAAATGTATGTAAAACAAATCATTTACCCTGATAAATCAAAACTTATTAGTTATACACATACTACAATATCAAGAGGTTGAAGTAACAATAAGCTATAGGAGATTATCTTAGGATGGTCTTTAACTCGTGACAAAAACTATTTTCAAAGGCACAATCACTAAACGTGCTAAGACATGAGTTCTTAATGCAGGAATGCAAGGTGACAACCCAGACTTTCATCCTATTCATTGTTTAAGCAATATTAGCTTGGATGGTTGTGGGAAGTACAATCTTTGATTTTCCTCAAAGAGCCTATTAACCTTTTCGAAGCAAAGCCTGTATTAGTACATTTAATGAAAGCGTCAGCAACTAATTAAAACGCAGAGGTGTGGTCATGGCTAAGTTCAGAATATTTTGAAACATTGGAAATTTTTAAAGTGGCAAACCAAACAAAGATTATATCATCTGATTCAGACTGTTGCCTACAAGTCCAATAACCAAAGATCTATATTTTTCATCTTAAAACCAAGTACCTTTCCAATAGCGGCTGCTAAATAGATCAAACCATCCAGCTTCTGGCTCAGCAGAACCTTGACTAGCCACAGTTAAGTCGGTCATGACATCAGCAACTCTTTCTTTTCCGTAAAGTGTCTTTATGGACTTTTCAGCTTCAGAAAACTTTCCTTGCTGCAAAATAAAGAAGTTTATCAATATCTTCTTAATGAATGAATAATTTCGATTAAAAACATAAGCAGTTACAACTATATCGCCACATAAATAAATATCAAATGGCCTCAATGACATGAGATTAAATACAACTAAACCTGAAAAAGCCACCGCGGACTTTCTGGAGAAAATGCCATTCCCAAAGCCAATAGAACAGCAGGGACAGCTGAAATGCCAAACATTGTCCTCCACCTGAAGGAGTTGTATAAATGGACTCGAGTAAATGGCTACGGAAAGATAATTCATGGAAAAAAGATTCCCAGTAAAGAGCTTTTCAATAGCCATTCAAGAAAAAATGAACATCAGAACTTTAACTTAGTGCCATTTGATTTATTTCCATTGATCAATTGTGAAAAAATCAAGTATTCTTTTGACATGAAAACTTCAATTTTGACAAAAGTGTGTCAGTAGATGAACTATTCTATCTGGAATGCTAATGAGATCAAAGCTTATAATTACATTTTCTAGCAATAACACAGAAGCATTGATTTTTTGATTGGTTACATTATATTCCTCAATGCTATACAAAACTAAAGAAATTTTTTTAAGACTTTCTGATAAGGTTCCATCAAAATTTATCCATGCTCAAATGCTCTTAAAAAGAGCTGAGCAAACCTCATGTGCAATTGGGCATTGCTAGAAGGGCTAGTTGTAGTTAACTAAGACAACATCATAATTATAACATATACTAAAAGAGATCAGGGTGTTATTGTTCATTGTGAGTATTTTCACTGTGGATTACAATAGTGTTTTTGGATCGGTTTGGTTCCAAGTGTGTGAGTCACCAGTTTTTTTGATTTTTTTTATAATTTTTGCACAGGAAATTAACCATTATACCCTCTAATAAGACAAAAACCAAGAGTTGTTGGAAGAGGTATCACGATAATTTCACATTTATAGGTCACGGGTTATTTTGTTTTTTTATATATTTTTTGCACAGTCAAATAACCATTCTACCCTCTAATAAGTCAAAAACCAAGAGTTGTCGGAGGGGCTGTCATGGTAATTTCACATTTCATTGCACAGTAAAATAACTCTTTTACTCTCCAATAGGACACAAACCAAGGGTTGTCCGTGGGGAAGTTTCGGATATTTCATATTTTTTTGAAAATGTCTAAATATTTATCTATCCCCCAATAAGATAAAATAGAAGAGTTGGTTGTAGGGGTGTTTAGGTAATTTACTATTTTTTATTATTATTTTCTTGCGTTCAAGTTTGACACATGCGTTGGAGATTTTCTTTGTGACGCTGCATTCGAGTGGTGTGTTCGGCATTTTCTGGTCGCGGAAAATGTCCATCGGGCGTCTCATTGGATTCGCCGTCATATCCTCTTCCTCATGGTGTGGCGCGTGGCGGAACACGGTTCCTGATGATGTGATGGTGGTTGATTGATCTTTTTTGTCTCCTTTTCTCTCTCCTACACGCTAAATTACACGACAAACCCTCGATTTATGGTTGTTTCATTTCAGTCCCTAATCGTTTAATTGTGTTGTATGGTCCTTATTTCTGTTATGTAAGTTTTAATTTGATTAAAATTGATTTTTTTCAATTTTGTCCTTTGATTGAAATTGATAATATATTTGATTTTCATTTCGGCCCTTGTACTTTTAATTTTTTATTTTAATTCCTTTATTTTTTTATATTTCTCAAATTGTCCCTATTTTTGTCCATGTTTATATATGTGTGCTCTTAGCTTTGGTTTTTAATTTTTATTATTTTCTCTTTTGTTGAGGTAGTATTTTTTGAAAAAAAAAAAAAATTTTAGTTTGTGTTTATGATCATTTGAAAATTGATATTTCTTTTTTTTTCCTTTGTTCTTTCTTTTGGTTTTTTTATTAGTTTTTTTTATTTATTTTCGCGTCAAATGATTTTTTTATCTAATAATTTTTATTTTTTTATCGTTTTTTTTGTTTGCTCTTTTGTTAAAGTTTTTAGGCTTTTTTTATTCTTTGATTTAATTTTTTTTCCCATTATTAATGCAATAATAATAGTAGTAGTAGTTTTAGCTTTTTTTCTTGCTTTCTATTTTGTTAATGTTTTTGAGTTTTTTTTTCTCGGGATAATTTAATAATTTTTATTGTTTTAGCAGTAATAGTAATGATATTTTTAGATGTTAAGGCTTCGATATTGTTGTTGTTATAGTAGGGTGTGTTGATGTGTTTCATTATATCAAACGTTGCATGTAGAGATGTTATATTTTATTTTTGAACTAGCATAACCTATGAAGTGTTTCAATCCCAATAGTTATAAAAATTGTTTACTCAGCCCGCAACGTAGTGCGGGCAATTTAACTAGTATAAAACTAAAAGAAATCATAACCTTTAAAATGTGTTCACTTGAAATCTTCACGATGTTAAATTTCTAGGATCAAGGAATTTTCAATGCAAATCATTAGGGCATTTTGTTTTTGCTGAAAGCATTTCTTGAGCTCTTTTCTTGTTACAGCACTGCCAAGTTCTTTTTTTTTTTTCATTAGCAAAAATGCCCCGGTATCACATCTTTTGCGGCATCCAATCCTTTTCATATCAATTAATTTCACCCAATGACAAAATAAAAGAAATCATGTTACACACAATATTTGTGTGCACAGGTAAAAGGCACACTCAGACAAAATGTGAGCAATTTCTATATAACTTTGGATGCAGTTATCTAATCGTATTTGCCTAGATCAAATTTCAATAACTGATGAAAATATTTAATAAATAAATGAATACAAGTGGGAGTATGCAAAGGATATTCCAACCTTAACTCACAGAGGAACTATCTTAAACAGCACAGATGAGAAAACCCAATCAAGGATTGGGCTGCCAGGAGTTATAAGATAAAAATAACAATTAAAAAAATTAAGCATGGGCTTTCTCCTGATTTTAACGTTCTTTCTCCTGATTTTAACATTCTTTCATTGCTCTTTTCAGTTGTACATAGCATTAGTAATGTCACTTTCCAAGACCTTGCCATCCTTGCACAGATTAACAAGCTAGAAGATCCATTAAATTACAACTATGTGTAAAATAAATCAAACAATCCATTATATTCCCATATAGCTTGTGACTGCAACCATATTAAAATCTTGTCTCACATGAGCGCTGGCCTCATTAATAATTTTTCAACCTCATATGCTAGTTCTGTTCTCCTCCTATTTTAAAAGCATGTAGAAACCCATCATCTCACTGGAACTTGTATTTGCTTCGAGAAGGCCAATCATTTTTAAAACATACAATTTCCTTGAATCAACAACTTGATTTTTGAGCCATTAAGATATTGCAGAGAAACAAGGATAAAATGCATTGACTGATCAAACTTTCCTAATAAGACAGGTTTTATCCATGCCACATGCCATGCCAATCAGAGAATTTGAAATGTCAAATTCAAAATCAATGCATTATCTCTCCTCTCCTTATCTAAATTATGTTCCTCTTGGAAACCACGTGCATGGATAGTCCTAAGAACTAGACAATTGATGAACATCTCTAAACAAAGAAACCAAAAAATATGCTAGATAATTATTTACTGCTTCAGATTAGCACCAGTAAGACATGTCTATACAGAAAAAGTTTTGTTGCTCCATCTTTGAAGTCTGTCAACAATAGCTTCCACTCATGCAATCCAAAAACTTTCTTGTGGACATGTAAGAAAATATTCTTGAAGCAGCATTGCCAAAAGCATTGTTGCTTATATGGCCAGCATATAATTACCCTATTGTTTATTTAAAATGCTCATTCTTTCTTCAGGTTGGTTAAGCATAGCAATCACGTACACATCCATTAAAGAAAGCATATAAAACATACCATATAGAATTTCCTGCCAATGGTAATCCAGCTACCAAAGCCAAAAGGATCCCGATACATATAAATAGTTGGTTTACAGACCCCAGCGCACCACGGATTTCAGTTGGTGAGATCTGACCAAAAAAATAAGCACCACCAGATTAGCTCTTAAAAAACCATACACACTTGCAGTGACCTTATTAAAATGAGATGAGTAACAACCTCAGATATGTAAAGTGGCACAATAGCAGAAGAAATGCCAATTCCTATACCAGCAAGAAGACGCCCAATTATCATAGTCTGTACGCTGTGGGCTGTAGCGCTGAAATTTAAAAAAAAAAAAAAAAAAAAAAAAAAAATTACCTTTTGCAAAAGCATAATAAAAATGAAAAAGGAAGGTGAAAACACAAGATAAAGGGCAAACCAAAGCAATGCTCCAATTGTAAGTGGAATCGCATCTAACTGAAAAGTCCTTGTTCTTCCAAACTTATCAGCCAATGCTCCTCCAGTAAATGAACCAACAGTGGCACCAGCAAGAAGAGTGCTAACAATCCATCCTACTCAATCATTAGAATGCCAAGATTATAAACTACCCAGCAATACTAAATTAATGAAAACACTATAAAGTCCAAGAAAAAATATACACATACTAAAGAACCACATAGATCTCTGTTTATACTAGTTCGGAAAATGAAATTCTCTGTTTCATTAAATTAAACTGAAGTAACCAACACATTCTCTGTTTTCCTGAATTAAAGTCAAGTAATCAACACATTCTACCGGAAAATTACCAGCGAACAAAATTCAATTGATGAATTAACAAACAATTCCTTGCCTTGTAAGGCCGTGTTTTCGACAATCCCAAGATCCTTAGCAAGATACTCAAGAGCACCATTCACCACCCTGAATCATCATCATCATCATCATCATCCAAAACCAATAAATAAATAATACAATGCAATTGAAAAAAAATTATAACAAGCAATTACCCTAAATGATAACCAAACAAAGTAGCTCCTAAACAAGCAACTCCAACAAACGGCAAAACCGTTCCGGTCGAAGCTTTCCCCTGCTGCTGCTGCGGCGGTACAACATAATTAACGTCCTCGTCCGATTTTATAGGCCTACCTTCTTCCACATCTCCTCCTCCTCCTAAAAATCTTCAAATCAAAATCCAACACGCAACTTCACGAATAAATAAATAAATAAAAATGAACCGGACGAACCCGAAGCCAGAGCTTTGACGATGGGGCGAGAGCGGAAGAAAGAGGAGCTAGTGAGTTCGGTCCCCATAGAGGAGGACGAATCGAGACGCAATCCGAAACAAGAGGTGCGGCGAGGCATGCAAGAAGAAGAAGGTAGTAATTGACAGTGTGTGCTGCTGAAATCAATGGAGGATGAGAGTTGCTTCTGCTTTCGGCCTTCTTGAGCTCTGGAAAAGCATACTACTTGTCTTGTAGAGTTGCTGTTAACGCTGCCTTTGACGACGACTCCTCCATACATTACCGCTGCTTGCATTTTAATTAATTAATTCTGAATTTGAAAATTCAATCGCACAGAAGTCAATAAATAAAAACACTAAAAAATCAATAATAGAAAAAAACACAATAAAAAACAAATTGAAAAGGAGCTGAAGCTGCAAATGCAGTGAGAGAGAGAGTGAGAGAGAGACGTACATTTTAAGGCTATGATCCGATCGCTGATGAGTGAAGACTCCAGCAGTTTGCTTCCTCTTCTTCTTCCCCTTTTTTTCTGTGTATTAATAAAATAAGAGAGAGGAAGGCTTTGGAAATCCCGTTATTTGCTTGATGATAAGAGCCTTCCTTGCTAGACGAGAAGAACAAGGTTGGTGGAGAATTCGATTCTCTTTCTTCCTTTTTTTTTTCTTCCATTAATAATGATTTTTTATTTTCCAAATTCAAAGAAATATTATATCATTTTTCACAATCGATTTAATATGATATTACATATAAGAAGAAAAGGTAGAGCCATGCATAAATAAAATTTTAAATTTACAGCACGAATAAAGTTAATATTTTTTATAAATATATTTGAAATTAAATAAATAGCCGTAATCTTTTTTTATCACAGGCAAGCAAGTGACCAGTTACCCTTTTTTAAAATGTATATGACTGTGATTAGAAAATGGATGTATCGGAAAGTCATTTATATTTGTAAATAAAATTTATAATTTTTAAAACAAATGGGGTGAAGGGTTAACCATATAGAACGAGAGACGAAATGGGATCAGATTTTGGAGGAAAGAGGATGACGACGAGGGGATTTTGGATCAGATTTCTGGGCAGTGAAGGAGGGGTCGCATGTGGGTCCAGGTGTTTGCACGTGAGGACACGCAGGTTCTTGCGTTTCTGTTTCCTAATCGCACTGCAATGTATGTTACGGTTGAATTATTGCGGTGGTGTACTGTTGTTTTACTTCAAAACAAAAATGGATACTTTCATATCCTAAAGTTAATTATTAAAATATATATATTATTATTTTAATATATTTTGAGTTACTTTTAAAACGCAACCTTTATCTTAAACATAGGTTTTTTTTTTTGTTTTGTTTCCTCTTGTCATTGCAATTTATGTATTTTACGATTGAACTATATTCTTTTTATATTTTAAGAAAATAGATTATTTTGATATGCTAATTAAAAATATATTTAAAAATATATATTATTATAGTTTATTTTATAGTAAAAAAAATTTAAAACATAACATCTAACAAAATCACTTAAATAAAAAAACAAAAAACAACCAATAAAAAAAAAAACATCTAAATGAATTTCAATCTGCTTTTTCAGTCATGTTTATAGCAAAACAACTACCACATTGAACTTCCTCTTATTAGCAGAGCCCTATGACACTATAAGATCAACCATTTGTTTGTTAAAATATGGTCAATTGACAACTCTCTATTTCTCATTGTTTTTTTGGTGACTTTCTCTCTACTCTCTCAAACTCATGGACTTAAAAAAGAAAAACTTTTGAATCCAAATAAAGATTCTAAAATCTTTAAGATTGATCATGTATATTTTTTGTTTGGTTAGGGTTGAGACTCTGTTTTATTTTGGTGGGACCCATCAAAAACTAAGGTTAAACCTTAATTTAGGGTGTGTTTGACATTGCTTTTGCTTTTGTGATTGCAATTAAAAAAAGCAATTTCAAAAAAAGCGCTTTTTATGTGTTGCAAAATAAGCAGTTAAGTGTTTGGTTAAAATTGTGGTTGAGTTGGAAGTTGAAAAAAAAGTAGTTTTGGATGTTTGGTTACCAAACTTTTCATATTGCTTTTAACTTGTGAAATTACTTAAAAGGGTATATATATTGTAAATTTCATTTATTATAATAATATAATGTAATTAAAAATTAATGAAAAAACAAATATTATGTTTCAAAAATAATATAAATATTAATAAATAATGATCTTAATTATAAATAAGAAATTTCATTTAAATTTTTCGTTTATTAAATTTCATTTATTAAAAATTTTATTAATTTTTTTTTATAAATTTCATTTATTATAAATAATTAAGAAATTTCATTAAAAAATAAGAAAGGTTTTCTTACAAGTTTTTATATTGAAAGGTTCTTTTTATATATAGTTTTTTTAACAAAACAACTATATATAAAATTCACAATGGCTAGGGTCAATTATGTAGAAGATATAAGAGAAGGAGAGTGCGGTGGTGGTGAGTCCAGATCGTCTTCAACTGGCAGAGAAGGAAAGTGGGTTTCTAGAGAGGGTTGCTGTGAGGGTTGCAGAGGAGAAAGGTGTGGTTTTTTGCTGACGAGAAGAAGAGAAGGCAGCCGAAGGCCGTGGAGAAGAAGAGAAGGCAGAAGGAGAAGGGTGTGGACGTTGCTTGGTGCAGACGAGAAGAAGAGAAGGAAGAAGATAAGGCTCGGATGAGAAGATAAGATTTTCAGAAGGGTAAAGATTTTCAGCAGATTTCCAACGGATATATTTTAATCGCAGATTTATAATCGCAGATCGTTATTTGACAAATCGGCAAAAAATAAGTATCAAAAGGCAGCTTTTTTCTGAACGCCATTTAAGCTAAAAAGTGTGTGTGGGACCCACCTCTCAAACCTGTGTTTGGTTTTTACCCAACACCAAAATTGTGGTGCGATATGGCAATCAAATAATGGTGTTGGTTATCGTGATGATTATTGTTGTAATAGTGCCAAGGATTATAACAGTAATGATAGTGATAGTGATAATATTGCCAATAATAATTAGAATATTGATTATTTACAATAATGATTATAATAACTGCTATAATAATTGTTACAATTTAATAATCATGATAATAACAATGAGAATAATAATCAAAATATTTTGTTAGTCCATGTTTTTGTTAAAACTTGACTTTGCCGACTTTTTTATGTATGACATTTCAGATTTAATATCATGTAAATAAAAATATACGAAGCTACGCGTAAAGAAAACAGGTGCAAAAATTAGATCAAATAATCTAAAAAAAAAATATACGAGTCATTTGCACCACAATTCATTACATTGAAAGCCAAATTTTTTAACATGAAATTTGGTCGTTAATATATTTAAATTCAATCAAAAACAAATTGAAATATGACCTCTCTTTATAGATACAAAGAAAAGGCATCAGCTAGTCAAATGCCCAGCGGTTCAGAATAAGACATTTGTAGCAGAGAGAAAGAATAAAGGGAGACAGTATGCCAGAAACACTAAATAACCATTCGACTGTAGATCTAGTTAATAAATAATTAATCCTAGCCATTGATCTACAGTACAAAACAAAAGCTGACACTGGGCACGTTTCACTTTTTCACTCTCTCTCTCTCTCTCTCTCTCTCTCTCTCTCCTTTTCTTGAGTAACACACAAGAAAGACAGAGGTGCAACCCCGTTTCTTGCTGTTCTTTTTCTTTCTGTTGTAGACAGAGTTGCGTGCATATTTTATTAGAGGGGTTTTCATTTTGTTCATGGGTTTTAAAAGATCTCTTGTACAAGAACTGCCAGACTGACCACAAGTTAACTCTTAACTACGTTCTCTCCTACTGGTGTTGTAAGTGGTTTCCTTTTCCTTTTTTTTTATGTCTATTCCTTTCTTTCCTTCATTTTACCTAGTTTTTTTTGTCTCATTCTTCTGCTTCTCATTGTATTTTTTTTCTTCTCTTAAATTCTTCCGTAACCCTTTTGTTTATAATGCCCACCTAGTGTTAATGTTTTAAGAGTTAGGGTAGAAGATATAATTGTGGGGGAGAAATGAGTTTTCTTTAATTTTCCTCAATTTTGAATTTCTGTTTAGTATTATCATCTATGCATTAGGAAACTAAGTGCTAGACAATGTAAATCTTGGTCATTAGTTTTTGAATGATCTGCTAGACCAAACCATGTAAATTAGTAGTATCTGTTGTCTGACTGAATTCCAGTCTTGTTCTTACACTTGTAAATCTTGATTGTATTACTGGGATGTCACTGTTTATAGCATAAAATTTTTGGTAATTCATTTTCTGTGGGTGGATTTCAGAAGGGATTTGTCATGGTAAATTTTGGTATCTCCATGAAATTATTTTTTTTCTTCTTTTTTCATTATTTTTCAGACTATCACATCCTCTGGAACGAAGAAAGGTGAGTTCCTTGTCGCCGACGTCAATACTCACTGAAGAACAAGAATATCACAACCGATATCAAAGTGGGCACAAGTTCCAATGTAAGATAGTTATTCCTCTTTATAGTCTTCTTCATGCTTTACTGTGAACCGGATTTTATATTTATGGCTCTACAGACTTGTTGCTGCTATTGGACATTTAGCCTACTTTATGTTTTTATTGATTCAACATGTCATCAAGAGTATATTTGTATGATGTTGAAGATTAAGATAGGAAAGGAGCTCATGCTTGATCCATAGTCTGTCTGTTACTTTTATATGTATTCAGTAAATTCTTGTGCTGTGTAATCATAGTTAAGGTTTGTAGCATAAGATTTTCACAATGGTTCTCATTCTCATATAATGTGCTTTGTTATTTGATTAACTCTGTTTTTTTTCAACTTATTTTTTTATATCTTTTGGTGCCTGGATATGTGTTAAACATCAATTATCATACCTTCAATTTGCTTTGCCACCAGCTTTTTACAACCATTACAGCTTGATGAACTCGCTCTCGGTCCGAAGACAATCTTCGACTTCAAAGTTCCTGATCAAAGGTCTGGCAAGGTAAGCTATTTAATAAAGTGTATTTACTTTCTGTCTTTTGATTTCCTGAGAATGCAAGGAACTCATGAAATTATGCTATCAGAAAATCCTCTGCTCCCTTAAGATTCACAGATATGCAAATGCTGACCATTGTGATTTTTGCTCATTTTGATAATTATATTTTAACAGGTGGAAGTACAATATCTGCATGAGTATGCAGTTGTAAGCTCAAACGTTGGGTTGACAGTAAACCCCACTGTTAACTTCTCTGGTGTGATTGGGACCAATGTCGCCTCCCTTGGGACAGATCTTTCATTCGACACCAAAACTGGGGACTTCATCAAATGCAATGCTAGAGTTAGCTTGTCAAAAGTTGAACTAATTGCCTCATTGACTTTGTGAGTAGCCTCTCTTTGTGCAAATGATTTTGAAATGCCGGATCAACATGCATGGTTTCTGTTTATTGTGAAGTGATCTGGCTGTAATTTAATACCTGACTTCCTAACTTAGTGGGTAGTTTGATTTAGTGAAAAATGTATCATTAGAACAACTCTTCCTTGTGGAAGTATGCAGACAGCTTGCTAGGGATCTCCCAAAACAATTTGTTTTAGTTTCTTGCTCTTTCTAGATCCTAATATTGGTACCACTTGCTACAAGTTTTTTATGTTTTATTTTAAAAAAAAAGCTTAAGTGGATATGTGAAAAAATAGGGGCAAAAAAGGGACAGAATACGACGAAATCATATTGAAATCTACATTTTCAAATATCAAATTGGTTAATATCTTCTTTTCTATACCCCGTGTAATTTATATATTTATCTCTTTTATCTTGGTTTTCATTTTTCTCTTATGTAATCTGCAGCTTGTTTTGTGTATCTTTAACTTGATTTTGCAATCAAGTTATTTTTAACAATCAAATGGGCTCTAGCTCTCAAGTCCTAACTGTGCTGCTCTGTTATAAAGAAGAGACCCGGAGGTGGGCATTAGAATGCAACATAGATGACTCTCTAGACTCATTTTCTTCTGCTCTTAAGGTTAAGGTTGGTTGCGACTCTTTGGACAACGTTCTCATGGTGATGCCTCTCTTTCTGCTTTACTGGTTTTCAAAGTAAAAATAAAATTTAGAGGGGTCATAACATGCTGGCTCCTTATGAATTCTCAGAATCTTTTGCCCAGTCCAAGTAAACTGAGGTGGAATATCTGTTATTTTAGAGGGTTTAGTTCATAATTTTGGTTCCCTCAATTTGCATTTCTGCAGTTCTAAATCAGGTTTTACTTTCTTCGTGGCATTGCTGAAGATGGTTTACCAAAGTACTGTTAATTTCTTGTTTGGTTGTGCCCAAATGCTAAATAGTGAGTGATAGTTCCTCACTATATGCTGTGACCAGGTTCTGCCACCAATTCTTGATTTTTATTGTCCTTTCTTTTGTGACCAGACGCCCAATATGGATGTTATGGATTTCTTTTCAGTTTGAAACACATTTCTGGAATTGTGTGAGAGAGGCTGTCGTGCCAGGCATTGCTCTTAGTTGCAGTCTTTTTTTAAGATTTTGATTGGGACAGTGGAATAGAATGGATTTTGATGGTCTTCTATTAGTCTTAGACTTTTTAGAATAATCCCCTTCCAGATTTTTATTGGTTTTTATTTTTGAATTGTTTTTTACTCCCAGTTTATGATTCCATTTCTTCCATTCAGAAATAATCCCCTTCCATTCCCCTTTTGCGAATGGGTTTTTTGGTGTATTTCTAGGAAAGCTAAACTTGAATGGTTGTTGTTGTTCGTTCTTGCATTGTTTTTTTGTCATCTTATTATTTTCTTTAGTCAACCTAGGGTTTTTCTACTGCTGTATTTGTCAACTCTTTGGCATGGACGTTGCTTGTGCTTTCTATTGTTTTTGAATATTTGATTCTTTGGCTTTTTGGATTAACTGAAACAAGTTTATTTTTTTTGTTTCCTCATCCCCGAAGCCTTGGTTGCTTGCTTGTGCGGATTTTGTTTCCTTAACACAACACAACACGCATCTCCCTGATTTCTTTCGCTGCTTATCCACACAAATGCCCATGACAGTGCACTGTTATTGTTTTTTTAGAGTGGGATTTCGTTGTGTGGTTGTTTTAAAATATTATACTGCAGACATTTCATCTACTCTATTAAAAATACTCTATGCTACTATATGCTTTTTTTGTGCCCTTACATTTTATATCCTCATGGAACTTTTACAAACCATTACTACAGTTTTTTTATATATGGTGCAATTAGCCACTTCATTGGGAATGACATAGGCCTCTCATGTTTTTGATGGTAACATTTGCATTATTATATGTTACAGGATCACTTATTTTGAACCCTTTTTGGATGCATTGCTTGGTGTGAGCAGCGGCATGAGACTCCCCATCACCAGAAATTGGCCATCCTCTGCATTTTCACACCTTTTCTGGTTCAACCTTTGTGGCTTTGTATGCCTTGAAATTGTTGATCTCGAGACAAAGTCTTACTCTTTTGCTGGGTTGTTGCCCATCTTGTACATAAATTTTAAGCTCTTTTGCATTGCTTTGTCATGCTAAGTACATCTTCATATAGTATAAATCTTGTTTGATAAGCTACTTAAATGAAGATTATGGCTTTGTATGGCTATTTCCTGCTCTTTTTTTTTATATATACGTTGATCAACTAATTAAACAACATAAATTCGCTTAAATGTTCAAAGGTGGCCACTGTGTAGCACAGACAACCTGTGTAGTTCAAAGGTATCCACTGTATATCACAAACAATCAATCTAGTTCCTTGCCTAAAAGGCATCGAGCCATTTTTTTTTTGTTTTTTGCTTCTTTATCTCCATATCCTTTTTAATTTTGACAATTTTGTATCTACAATTGCTTCTTTTGTTTTATTTTGTGCAGAAAGATTTTGAGTGCCTAGTCTAAGTTGCGGATTTTGTCTTTTCAAGAGCATGTACTTGAACAACGGTTATTATTACATGATGCTTTTGGAAGTTGCAGTCTTATATTTTTTATGGTACGTGGTTTTTACTTCTTTAATGGAGGTACAGTCTAACATTTATATACCATTTGTTTATGGCTCACTAGACCCTTTTAGGTTTTGAATGGAAAATAGAGTATTTTTTCGTGTGCTTAAGGAAATTAACTTGGCATTGCTTGGGATGCATCCTTTTATTTTCAACTTAGTGCGCTCTACCAGTGCATCCTTTTTGTTTTTGAATGGAAAATTGAGTCTATGCTTTTCGCGTGCTTAAGGAAATTAACATGCCATTGCTTGGGCTGTATCCTTTCATTTTCAACTTAGTGCACTCTACTAAGGCAGTGATTGTTTTTTATAGGTTCTCGTTTCAGGCCTAAGCTCTTTTTTAATAGTTCTTCCATTTTCATGTATAAGCATATACCATCGTTGGCTAATCCTCATTTGCTCATGTTTTCTTCATACATATTGCATTTTTCTGTAAACCAATCTATTAGGTTCTTATAATTAAATACATACTAGGCAAAAGAGTACTCTTCTAGCTTTTGATTTTTATTGTTATTTGTATTGTCTGCTTTGATTGTTTTTCTTCTTCTTTAAGGATTAAGTTATCTGTTTCCAAGGGCAATCAAATGATGACGGTATCCATACTATCTAAGCACCAAATAACTTGTCCTTTCATTTTATATGATTATTATCAAATAAAGGTATGTTTGTGACTTGTCCTTTCATTTTATATAATTATTATCAAATAAAGGTATGTTTGTGCATTTTTTCAAGGAGATCCTGCCAAGTGTTATAAGAAAAGAATGAACTAACAAAAGTAGGGTGTTTATTAGTTAAATAGAGTTTTATGTTGTTACCATGCGAACTTTATTCGTTCAGCTATTGTTTGTTCTACATTTTATTTTTTAGCTTGTTACAAATGTTATATGAGGATAAGGATTTTCACGACAACATACAACATGCTCTCTCATTTGGATGAAAACTTAAAGTTTCAACTTCTTACATCAAGTCTAAGTTTTTCTCCCCCTTTGTGTTTTTTTATGGGTTATGACTGGTTATTTCTTCTACAAGATTGTATGAAGTGTTTTCTAGGTGGCCATTTGATTTTCCATCAAGTCAACTGTTTTCTTTACTTATCTATTTCATTCTACTCAACAAGAATTATTTCCTAAATTATAATTACTGTTTGAATTACCATGAATGTTTTCTAGGAAAGCTCCAATTTACAAGGGAACGGTCTTCCGAGTTTTGATTTAACAACGTATACGATAGTGACGACACCATTAGTCATTTGATTTCAGGTTCTGGAACCCCTCTCCTCTTGTTTACATTTCTTTCGTTTGTTTTTCTTGCAAATTAGTTTAGGGTTTTATCGATGTTTGAAAACTAGTTGTTTTTTTCGTCGTGTTTGAACTCTCCTTGCATGTTTTTCTAGGGACCCCAAGTTATCAAGGAATATTTACGGACTGCAACTTTGTTGAAGTGTTTGATTCATTACCTTACTCCTTTCTTTTATCTAGTTGTGACTTTCTGTTTTTCTCTGTAATCTTGAGTGCTCGGTCCAAGATACCAATGTATCTTTGGAGAAGCATGAATGTGAACATTTTATTTTTTATTTTTTATCATGTGATGTTTTGGACGGCAAAATCTTGATTGGTTTGATGTAGTTTCTTTCTATTTCTATACCACAGTTGATATTTTGTTTTGTTTTTTTGTAGCTCCGAGCTTCTATTCTAATTTTTGAGTGGAAAACGAGTGCTTTTCAGGTTCTCAAGGAATTGATTAACTTGTCATTGCTCGTGCTACGGCCTTTTATCTTCACCATGTGCTGATTTTCGGTAACTGATCACTTGACTGCAGTAACAAGCAAAGCAACCTTGAACTTGATTTTTGTGTTGGATCCATGATTTTTCATCAATCTGTTGTTTTGCTTGTTTTTCCTAGATAAATCGGTTTTCAATTAAGATGTAAGACTAGCAGTACCGTGGTGGTGTTTAATGCATAAACTCTTCAATTTCAATGCGTGTCATGTTTTTTTTATATTTTGTGTGGAAAATAGGTAGCACTGGCGGTTATTCTATTTTTTTTCATGGTCACAAACTTTGAGTGATAAGTTATGTGTGAAGGATTGTTTTGAAACTTGTGTTGGAGATAGGTTCTTTTAATTTCCTTCTCTATATTTTAATATAATTTATACTGGTTTATTAGCTAGCATTTGAGTTGAATTGTGTGTTCTTTCAGGAGTCTATCAACAACTTTCTGGAAGACTGTTGTAGTTCTTTGAGGATGTGGTAGTGATTTATTATTCTTCTGCCAGCTTTATAACTGAGTTCATCAATACGGCCATCGGGTTTGCTCTTTTTATCTCCTTGTGCTTTTCAACTTCAATTAGGTCTTTCACAATTGGTTATTTTGTTTTAATTTGTCTAGATGATTATGTTTTCTACAAGATTACATGAAGTGCATCCTAGGTGGCCTTTTGATTTTCCATCAAGTGAAGTGTTTTCTTTACTTCTCTATTTCATTCTAGTCTACAAGAATAGTTTCCTAAATTATAACTGCATTTTGAATTACCTTGAATGTTTCTCTAGGAAACCTTCAATTTACAAGGGAACATTTCCAGACTGTAAGCTTGTGCCAAAGTTGGCTGTTTGTCATATGCTCGTGTGTCTTAAGTCAACACAATCTACTACCTTTTACCGGTGTTGACTATTCCTCATCTCCTCATTTTTCCAAAGCCAGTTTTCTAGGTATCATTAAATATGTATCTGTAACTGATCGGTCTTCCGAGTTTTGATTTAACAACGTACAGGATGGTGACGACACCATTAGTCGTTTGATTTTAGGTTCTGGAACCCCTCTCCTCTTGTTTTCATTTCTTTCGTTTGTTTTTCTTGCAAATTAGTTTAGGGTTTTATCGATGTTTGAAAACTAGTTGTTTTTTTCGTCGTGTTTGAACTCTCCTTGCATGTTTTTCTAGGGACCCCAAGTTATCAAGGAATATTTACGGACTGCAACTTTGTTGAAGTGTTTGATTCATTACCTTACTCCTTTCTTTTATCTAGTTGTGACTTTCTGTTTTTCTCTGTAATCTTGAGTGCTCGGTCCAAGATACCAATGTATCTTTGGAGAAGCATGAATGTGAACATTTTATTTTTTATTTTTTATCATGTGATGTTTTGGACGGCAAAATCTTGATTGGTTTGATGTAGTTTCTTTCTATTTCTATACCACAGTTGATATTTTGTTTTGTTTTTTTGTAGCTCCGAGCTTCTATTCTAATTTTTGAGTGGAAAAAGAGTGCTTTTCAGGTTCTCAAGGAATTGATTAACTTGTCGTTGCTCGTGCTACGGCCTTTTATCTTCACCATGTGCTGATTTTCGGTAACTGATCACTTGACTGCGGTAACAAGCAAAGCAACCTTGAACTTGATTTTTGTGTTGGATCCATGATTTTTCATCAATCTATTGTTTTGCTTGTTTTTCCTAGATAAATCGGTTTTCAATTAAGATGTAAGACTAGCAGTACCGTGGTGATGTTTAATGCATAAACTCTTCAATTTCAATGCGTGTCATGTTTTTTTTATATTTTGTGTGGAAAATAGGTAGCACTGGCGGTTATTCTATTTTTTTTCATGGTCACAAACTTTGAGTGATAAGTTATGTGTGAAGGATTGTTTTGAAACTTGTGTTGGAGATAGGTTCTTTTAATTTCCTTCTCTATATTTTAATATAATTTACACTGGTTTATTAGCTAGCATAGAGTTTAATTGTGTGTACTTTCAGGAGTCTATCAACAACTTTCTGAAAGACTGTTGTAGTTCTTTGAGGATGTGGTAGTGATTTATTATTCTTCTACCAGCTTTATAACTGAGCTCATCAATACGGCCATCGGGTTTGCTCTTTTTATCTCCTTGTGCTTTTCAACTTCAATTAGGTCTTTCACAATTGGTTATTTTGTTTTAATTTGTCTAGATGATTATGTTTTCTACAAGATTACATGAAGTGCATCCTAGGTGGCCTTTTGATTTTCCATCAAGTGAAGTGTTTTCTTTACCTCTCTATTTCATTCTAGTCTACAAGAATAGTTTTCTAAATTATAACTGCTTTTTGAATTACCTTGAATGTTTCTCTTGGAAACCTTCAATTTACAATGGAACATTTCCAGACTGTAAGCTTGTCCAAAGTTGTCTTTTGCTCATATGCTTATGTGTCTTAAGTCAACACAATCTACTACCTTTTACCAGTGTTGACTATTCCTCATCTGCTCATTTTTCTAATGTCAGTTTTTCTAGGTTCTTTTCTTTAAATAAATATCGTATAACCGAGCGGTCTTTCGAGTTTTAATGTAACAACGTATAGGATGGCGATGACAACATTAGTTGTTTGATTTCTTGTTCTGGTAGCCCCTCTCTTGTTTTCATCTTGTGCTGTTGTATTTTTTGCTAATTAGTTTAGGGTTTTATCGATGTTTCAAAACTAGGTCTTTTTTTTCTAGTTTCTGAACTCTGCTTTCATGTTTTTCTAGGGACCCAAGTTATCAAGGAACATTTATGGACCGCAACTTTGTTGGAGTGTTTGATTCATTACCTTACTCCTTTATTTTATCTACTTGTGGTAGAAAGGTAGTTGGTTTTCAAGTAGAATCAAGTCTTCTTTAATGTCAAACATCATCTCGGGCTCAAAATTCTTAGGATGTTTATACTTCTTCAAAAACTCAATGATGAAGACAGCATCCAACAGGATTATCTCTGTGAAATCACAGCTATTAATTTGGTTGAATTTCTCTAAATAACAGACTCGGATATACTTTTCTTTATTCTAAATGACGATCACAAGATCCCTAATTTTCTCCTTATTCATCCCATCCTATTCAATAAACTCTTTGAAACATTTCCATTTATGATTTTGCATGGTCTGTATTCTCTTAATCTTGCGGTGAAGAGGACCTACTGAAATCAATAGTGGAGTGTAGGCTTTCCAATTTACGTTTTTAAGCGATTTGGGCACCTTGTATATACAATGATCCCGGTTCTGTTTCGAGGACAACTCTTTCATCTTATCATGAAGTTGTGCCAAGATCTTGCTAGTCATCTCAATTTTGAGTTTAGGGTTTGAAATACTTAAGGTAATTGCTATATCCTTTCCTTTGCTTGAAGCACTTAACTTGTCAACCCTTTCTGTATTTGTGGTGCATGCGTTGTTAATATCCTTGTAATCAATGTCAGAATCACTTCCTACAACATCAAAACCTTTTCACTTTTTTGGCGAACTTGACTCATTGTCTTCCATGGTGGATGCATTTGCCTATTCAACATGGTTTTTCATGTTTGAAGCTCTCGCACTAAATTTATCCTTTTCCAGTCTGCAGGTTTGATAAAACAAATGTAGAATCAGTGGAAGGTTTATATATATAGTTCAATTTTGATATTTGTTTTGAGATATATTTTTACCAAACTACTATAGTAATCTATGTTGTTTCATAAAATTAAAGCATATTTTTCCTTACTTTAATATGATTGTATTTGTTGATGTTAGAAAATAATATAAATTATATTCTGGGGCTTCACCTAAAAGTTTAAGCTTAAAATAATAATAATAATAATATAAATTTCCAGAGCAATGTTATAGGAGAATCATACGAAAAATTACATATCTGTCATAGGAACAATATATCTTAAAAAATGTTAGGCAAATTCTTTATAAACAAAGATAATATAGTTAGTTCTCATCTTGCTTCTGATTTCAAAAAACAAAACAAGTTGGTGTTGACCTGAGACGGAGATCAAAGGACTGTATCTGTATACAGGGTCCCAAGCAGTGAACCTCTTTCCTATATGTTGCACCACCTCTCCATCTCTCTCCCTCCCTTTCTCTCCAAGTCTCTTGCCTTGTCTACCGACACTATGCATATAATTATCTTTAAGGAGGTTGCGGGTCCCCCAACATGTCGGGGAAAGTCCCTTTTAAATTTAGAATTATTTGCAAGAGATCATATATTTGTACATAATGATCCCTGTAAAATATTAAATATTCATTTTAGCCCTTTAATGTTGTTCAGTCCTGGATCCATCTTCTTTTTTTTTGTAGATTATACTATATACTAAAAGAGATCATGGTTCAGTTACTAAAAGTGCTCTGTCCAAGATACCAATGTATCTTTGGAGAAGCATGAATGTGAACAATATTTTTTATCATGTGATGTTTTGGAGGATATAGTCTTAATTGATTTGATATAGTTTCTAGTTCTGTATTACAGTTGATATTTTGTTTTGTTTTTTGTTGCTCCGAGGCTTTTATTATAGTTTTTGAGTGGAAAAAGAGTGCTTTTCAAGTACTCAAGGAATTGATTAACTTGGCATTGCTTAGGCTATGGCCTTTTATTTTCACTATGTGCAGATTTTCGGTAACTGATCACTTGACTACAGTAACATGCAAAGCATCTTTGAATTTTTTGTTGGATCCATGATTTTTCATCAATGTGTTGTTTTGCATGGTTTTCCTAGATTAATCGGTTTTCAATTTACATGTAAGACTAGGAGTATCTTGGTGGTGTTTAATGCATATACTCTTCAATTTCAATGCTTGTTATATTTTTTTATTTTGTGTGGAAAATAGGTAGCACTGGGGTGTTTATTCTAAGTTTTTTCATGGTCACATACTTTGAATGATAAGATATGTGTAAAAGATGCTTTTGAAACTTGTGTTGGAGATATGTTCTTTTAATTTGCTTTTGTATATTTTAATACAATTTATACTTGTTTATTAGCTAACATTTGAGTTCAATTGTGTGTACTCTTAGGTGTCTATCAGCTGCTTTAAGGCAGACTGTTTAGGCTCTAAGGTTGTGGAAGTGATTTATTGTTCTTATGCCAGCTTCTTGATTGAGCTCATAAATACGGCTGTTGGGTTTGCTCTTTTTTTTATCTCCATGTGCTTTTCAACTTCAATTGGGCCTTATTCAATTGGTTTTTTTTTAAACTTGTTTAGATGATTATGTTTTCTTCAAGATTACATGAAGTGTTTCCTAGGTGGCCTCTTGATTTTCCATCAAGTGAAGTGTTTTCTTTACTTCTCTATTTCATCTAGTTAACAAGAATAATTTGCTAAATTATAACTACTGTTTGAATTACCTTGAATGTTTTTCTAGGAAACCTCCAATTTGCTAAGGAACATTTCTAGACTATAAGCTTTTACCATAGTTGGCTATTGCTCATATGCTTGTGTGTAGTGTACTTGCGACAACATGACATTGCCCCATCTTCTTGTGTCATGGTGTATATCCTACCCCAGTCCTTTCCTCATGGAATCTGGGTCGGCCCATATTGGCAGTTGTCCCTGAATGAGTGGGTCGTACAGGCCGATCAACTGTCACTGACTGTTGTTGGCTTTGGGTAGCCATCCTTTGTCCCTGTACTATTTCAGTGACTCTATGTGGTCATTTTTTTATGACCCATTTACCCACAATGGAAACAACCTCTTCCCAAATACTGGCAGTCCCTCCATCGATGCCCTTCCCCTCTATAAATATAGTATCTTCCCGGTGTGGTTGAACAATCCCTGGGGTGTTTTTGATTACATCTCATGCATATCAGTTAGACAGGTCCTCTCTGCTTCATGGACCCCCTATAACACTTGCCCCTTGGCGGGTCTGACCTCTTACGGATCTCCCAGGATTAACTCGTCTAACTCCTTCTGAACTCCCACCATGAACAAAACTCCCTTATTTTTTCAGTAATGGCCCGAATGATGACCCACTCTTTCATTTCTTCGGAGGAGGATTCCTCCCTATAGGAGGTGAGAAATCCCTTCTTTTGAATCTCATGGTCTGACTTTACTCACTTGTTGGCCTTGGTGTTTCATTCATTACCCTTTCTATACCTTGAGCGGCTCGCACTAACTCTCAAACCGACTAAAATTGCTTAGCCACCAAAATTAATTTCAGCTTCTGCCTGAGTCCATCCCAAACCGTTCAACTCAATGATGCTCAGTGGAAGATGGGTGGTGACAAAGATAAATTCTGGAACCTCCTTTTATACTTCAGTACGGTCATATTCCCCTGTTTTAAATCTAGAAACTCCTGCTCTTTCTCTTTCCGATGCTGCCAGAGTAATATCATTCCTCGAATTCTTCTCGAGAGTTTCCCCACCTCAATTCTTCACCTACCCTTCTTTCTATGATGGTCTCCCACCAGGAGTGGGCACTCTTTGTTAATGGCTGGGTCACACAATTTACCCGGGTTTCCTCCGGCACTTGCATATGATCTATAACCCTTTCTACTTTCCGCAACCAACGCCCTACTACTTCGGCGTCATCTTTCCCTGAATAGGTTGTGCAACTTATTTCTCGCATTCCTTTCACTCATTGAACCAATGTGATTACTCTTTCTTCCCGAGGAGTGGAATTGGATGTACCTGGGGCCATCCCTGCTGTTATTGCCTTGACCAATTGCTCGAGAAATGTGGGGTCCAAATAGGGATTCAGGGCAACCGTCAATGTCACTAGTGGTGGTCTATCTTCTAATCCTTGGCCACCCGGTGTTTTAGCCGGCGACAGTTCTGGCCGAGAAGTAAAAAGGTCGTCCTGATATCCCCCCGAGTCTCCCCTCTCTAAATGGGATGGTGCCACAGATTGATGGGAGACAATGTCCATTAATTGATTCTTTTTGGTTTCATTCCCAGAAAATGAGTCATACTCTCTTCCTTGCACTGGGGACGGAACAGTCCTTGTGGTTTGCCGTGTATGAACCATCCTACAATATTTTTCTAGAATTACATTAGTATTTCAATCACTGAAACTGCAACCAAATGCTCTGATTCTCTCTCCCACGTTTCTTCCTCAATTTGGGAGTTCCTCCACAACACTCTGACTAGTGATACTCTTTTATTTCTCAATGTTTTTTCACTGCGATCCATGATCTTGTGGCGTCGACCTATTCAGAGGGGAGACTTTGGGGGACATCAGGATGACTTTTTTACTTCTTGGACAAAAGTGTCGCCGGCTAAAACATCGGGTGACCAAGGATAAGAAGACAGGCAGCTGCCAATGACATCGACGGTCACCCCGAATCCCTATTTGGACCCCACATTTCTCGAGCAATTGGTCAAGGAAGTAGCAGTAGGGATGGCCGCAGGTACATCCAATTGCACTCCTCGGGCAGAAAAAGTAATCACCCTGGTTTAATGGGTGAAAGGAATGCAGGAAATGAGTTGCACGACCTATTCAGGGGAAGAAGATGTTGAACTAGCAGGGCGTTGGATGCGGAAGGTAGAAAGGGTCATAGATAAGATGCAAGTGCCGGAAGAAACCCGGGTAGATTGTGTGACCTAACTGCTAACGGAGAGTGCCCACTCTTGGTGGGAGACCATCATAGAGAGAAGGGCAGGTGAAAAATTGAGGTGGGGAAACTCTCGAGAAGAATTCGAGAAACGATATTACTCCTGGCAGCACCAGAAAGAGAAAGAGTAGGAGTTCCTAGATTTGAAACGGGAATATGACAGTACTGGAGTATGAAAGGAGGTTCCAGAATTTATCTATCTTGTCACCACCCATCTTCCCACTGACCATCATCGAGTGGAACGGTTTCGGGATGGACTCAGGTAGGAGCTAAAATTAATTTTGATGGCTAAGCAGTTTCAGTTAGTTTGAGAGTTAGTGCGAGCCGCTCAGGGTATAGAAAGGATAATGAATGACACACCAAAGCCAACAAGTGAATAGAGTCAGACCATGAGATTCAAAAGAAAGGATTTCACCTCATATAACCTTCAAAGAAAGGAAAAAATGGGTCATCATTCAGGCCATTACCGAAAAAGAGAGGAGTTTTGTTCATGGTGGGAGTTCAGGAGGAGTTAGATGAGTTAATCCTAGGGGATTTGTGGGAGGTCAGACCCGCTAAGGGACAAGTGTTATAGGGGGTCCATGGTGTAGAGAGGACCTATCTACCCGATATGCATGAGATGTAATCAAAAACACAATCTACTACCTTTTACCGGTATTGACTATTCCTCATCTGCTCATTTTTCTAAAACAAATCTTCTAGGTTTTTTTATTAAATAAATATTGAATAACTGAGCGGTCTTTCGAGTTTTGATTTAACAACGTATAGAATGGTGACGACAACATTAGTCGTTTAATTTCAGGTTTTGGAATCCCCTTTCCTCTTGTTTTCATTTCTTTCTTTTGTTTTTTATGCTAATTAGTTTAGGGTTTTATCGATGTTTGAAAAATAATTATTTTTTGTCTAGTGTCTGAACTCTGCTTGCATGTTTATCTAGGGACCCCAAGTATCAAGGAACATTTAGGGACTGCAACTTTGTTGGAGTGTTTAATTCATTACTTTACTCGTTTCTTTTATCTAGTTGTGTCTTTCTGTTTTGTTTTCGAATCTTGTGTGCTCAGTCCAAGATACCAATGTACTTTGGAGAAGCATGAATGTGAACAATTTGTTTATCACGTGATATTTTGGAAGGCATAGTCTTAATTGGTTTGATATAGTTTCTATTTTTGTACTACAGTTGATATTTTGTTTTGTTTTTATGTAGCTTCGAGGCCTTTATTATAGTTTTTGACTGGAAAAAGAGTGTTTTTCATGTTCTCAAGGAATTGATTAACTTTGCATTGCTTGGGGTACGTCCTTTTTATTTTCACTTTGTTCAGATTTTCGGTAACTGATCACTTGACTACAGTAACAAGTAAAGCATCTTTGAACTTGATTTTTCTATTGGATCAATCAATAATATTTTAATAAAAAACCATGAATATTAATATAATTCGTTTTCATTCATTTTATTACGAAACCTCAATTTGAAAAACATTTTTAACCACACATTAAGCTACTTTTTAATCACTTTAATTTCAACCACAATTTTAACTAAACATATATTATATCAAATCAACCTTAACTAAACATGCTTTTATATATAAAAAAAAATTAAATCCACAGCCATAAAATCATAGCAACACCGCAGTCTTTATGTCCGAAGGAAACGAGCTAGCCCATTATCTCTTCCTGTTTTCTTATGATGTTTTTTTCTCTCTTATAAGGCCTTTGGCCCACCACCCTTGTTGCCAGCTTTTCCTTTTCTTTTTGGCGTTCATGTTCATAGTTATGGAGCCAATTATCCAAATTAATTTGTTAGCTTTCACAGTTGTGACAACACAAAGCCATGGCACCGTGATAAATTAGCAATTATACTTAATCATGGATGGCATCGAAGTGTACTCCAAGTGTTTCTTGTTATTATTGTTGTTGTTATTAATTATTGTGCATATAAGTTTCTTGCTTAGTCAATTTTGAGTTTACTATACTGTTTATCATTACATTTCACAAGTATGTTTTAAAAAATTTTTATTTTTATTTTTTTAGTTTAAATTATATTTTTTTGATATTTTTTATAAAACATTGTTTGAGCAGAAGATTGACAAAAACAGAAAGGTTGCATGAACTCTAAACAAACCAAAGACATCTACTTTAAAAGGGCATGCAGTTTCATAAGCAAAACGGGTTCAGCAGCAAGCATAAAGCCACAGAAATGCCCAATTTTGAAAAAAAAATTTGAATGTTTTTCTTATAATTATTATTTATTATTATGTTATTAAAATATAATATTAATATTATATGGGAGGGCCTGGCCAGGTCAGGTTGGGTAGACAGCAACCCCATAGACTTAACCTTTTTCTCTCTTTTTTCATGTTGGGTTCGAGTAGGTCCAACCTAACTCAGTGGGGTTGGGCCAACTGACAGCCCAACATATTTCTTCTTTATTTTTTTTATAATTTTTGGCTAGACCTGACCCAACTATATGGGTTAGGGTAGGCTGGGATGAATCAAACCCATTTCAAAGTTAGTTAATTATTATTTATATACATGCAAATTTTGCATACAATGGATGGTGTTGGTACGGGGAAGAAGAAGGAAAAAAGAGCAGGGGGGAGCTTAGTAAAAACAATGAATAATGTATATAAATATGAAAGCATGTGCATGGTACATTCTATTAATGAAAAAAAATATTATTTTCGCACAAAACAAAACAGTATTGATTATAAAATAATGCTTTTTTCTTTCCGAATTTCTTTTTCAATCAATTTTTTTTTTATCATTTAATTTTATACTTGTTTTCTTATTAGATTATGACACACACATGACACGCATCACGATTTTACTTGGATGACTCGATTTGTTTTGATTCACTTTTATTTCTCAATTTTATCCTTTTAATATATGATTTTATTGAAAATTATATTTCATGATTTATCTTATTGAGAATTTTATTAAAAAATAGTTTTTAATAGGTTAACTCTAGTTGACTCGAGTTATTTTTTGTGTCTTTTTTAATTCAAGTTTTTTTTTAATTTATTATTTATCATTGAGTCGATTGGTAATTAATATTCGTTATTGATTTTGATTTGCTTTCTACGGGGATATCTTTGTTCCATGATCAAGTTCACGGTTTTGACATTCTAACCCTCGGTTAAATTAAATTATTTTTTATAAGAGAATATATTTGTCTCATGATTTGGGTCATAGGTTCTTCGACATTGGATTTTCTTTTTATTAGGTTATCCTTGTCTTATAACCTTCGTGGCGAGTTTGGTGGTTTAACCCAGTTGACTTGGTTTATTTATTCTATTTTAATTGATTTTATTTTTTCAAATTCATCAATTAATATTGTATTTGATTAGGAATCAAACTTCATGATTTGTTTCGGTTTTATTTTTATTAGGTTATAGTGGCATAATAACCCAAGAATTGTGCTTAATAGGCTAACCTAGCTTGACTTGCATTTTTCATGTTATTTTTTAATTTAATTTTTTAAGAACTTTCACTATTCAACATTAGGTCCAACAAGGTCGAATGATAATTGAACTTCATAATCTATTTCGGTTTGTTTTTTATAGAGTCATCTCAATCTCATAAACAGAGTTATAAGCTTGGCAGGTTAACTTTGATTAAATCACATCATATTTTTTTAATTTTTTTTCTATAAAGTTAACTCGGTCTCATGACTCGTGTCATGAGTTTGATAGTTTAATGAGGTTGTTTTTATGCTCTTCAACATTAGGCTAAATGATAATTGGGTTATAGGTTAGCTCAGGTCGTGTTTTTAGTTCTTTTTCTCAACTCATTTTTTTTCAATTTCTTCCTTCAATAATAGGTTGTTTAAGTTTCATAATTCGTTTTGATTTTTTTTTCTATAGAGTTATCATTATCTCATAAATCAAGTTGAAGATTTGACAAGTTAACCCAAATTAACCCGAGTCAATCTTATTTGTTGCTATCTTAATTTAAAAAAAAAATATAACCTTAAATTTCTTTTTAGTCAAATTAAATTATAATTGTATATGCAAATTTAACAGGGTTATATCGAATAAACTCCCGTAAGATTGAGGTTTTTCTTTCCACTAAAAACAACATTAACAATACTTAAATATATTATTTTACGTCAAAGAAAAAATTGAGTCCATCCACATGGTATCACATGTTAAAGATCTAATAGGAAACAAAAATGCTTTGCACGAACCAATGACTTGCTACGCAATTTTGATATGCTTAAGTTCAATCAAGTGCTACAAGAAAAGCCAAACAGTGACATCTAAAAGAGTATTTTGCTGATTAGGTGGGAGACATGTACCATCACGAGACAAATCAAAGACCTTTCCAAGAAACAGTTGCTAATGAAGCAGGTGAATTATTCAGTGCTTTAGTTTAGCACAAAATTGTCAAGGACTATGATTTATCCACTTCAAATTAGACACCTATTTCTTTCTTCTTCTTTTTTAATAAAAGAGAGAATTTATATATATATATATATATATCTTTTCATGTTATATCATCTGTTTACATGAAGTCATCATTGGTCATCATTATGTACTCCCTTTTTTATTTAAGAAGACCTCGACATGGTTACCATCATCCATATCTTTGGTGATCTTGATGCATGCCAATGCTCATTCAATATTGTTGTTAGATCAATATCCCCGTACCCATTTATTAATAGTCTTTTTGAAAATAATTTTGAAATTGTTTTAGTTTATTATTTATTTTAAATTAAATATTTTTAGTATTTTTAAATTATTTCCATGTGGTGATGTCAAAAATTATTTAAAAAAAAATAAAAAAACATCATTTTAATATATTTCTCAATAAAAAATAATTTCAAAAACCACATTCGCAAATAAACACCAAATACATGTGATGTGAAGCCCTTTGATGTACAGAATTTCATCTACTAGTCACAAGCATACAAATCTCGGAATTTAGTCGAGCTGCGTGTAAATTGTTCGAACATACATTAAATACCTATATTATTTAAATTCATATGATTAGTTATAATGATATATATTTTCTGAAATCTATGCAAAGATGGTTATGTTTTTTTAAAAAAAAGGGATGATTGGGTTTAGAAATTTTTCAACGGTCAGGCTTATTAGTGATGACTCATTGCATATAACTAGTAATTATCTCTTCAAGCTACGTATATCCATCGGACGTAGGCTATGGTGATGACTTTATTTCATATAATATGAGTAATTATCTCTTTAAACTATGAACATTCATCCAGCTAGCTTGGCTGTAGGCACTTCAGACAAAATCTATGGCGATGGCTGACTTACTGCCTGTAATTTTATTAGTAATTATCTCTTCAATCAAGCTAGCCAGCACATCAGACGAACACTGCGTGCCTTACAACTTAACAAAAGACAAAACAAAGTTTACTACAAGCAACCTTTCTTTAATTATATAGCTAGGGAGAATTAATTATATAGATAGGGAGAATTAATCAAATTAAATTTAAAAAATATATATATTTCTTCTAGAAGAGTTACTGTTCACCAAGAATCACCGTCTGTAGGGTTAGATTTATAATTTTATTTCTCATAATAAAATTATTATTTTAATTCTATAATAAAATAATCTAATGCCTACTCATAGACATTTTTATTTTTTCAATTTTAAAATAATATGATTATTTAATATCTTTAAAGTCAAAACCAACAAAACTTTCACTCATGTGTTTTTTGTTATTTTATATTGGTTTTATTATAAATTTTAAGAGCACTCAAGAATATTGATGTAAATTAAATTTATTAAATATAATTAAGCAAAACTTGTTGGGAGCATGTGCGAGTGGTCTTTTAGCTACCAAACAATGACTTCCAATATGAAGTTTGAGAAGTCTTGGTGCTTGGAAAAACTAGTTGATACTAAATCTAGTTTATACTCAAACTTCCAATATAATTTACAGTTTTATTTTTTTATGAGTTTTTTTCGTTAAAGTCTAATCCTCATTCTTTTTATTACTATCTAATCCTTATTCTTTTTATTACTATTTTTTTCAAGTCTCTTATATTATTATTTTTTCCATGATTTGATCATTCAAAATTAAACTAATTTAGTAAATAAGCTTTTTTTTGATTAAACTTGGTTCAGGGGATTTCATGAGTTATGAGTTTTAGAGATTAGATCAAGTTTACGAAGTTTTCTCATGTTGTTGTTTTTTTTTAATTCTTGACCTTTTTTTTAGAGATTCGCTTTATTATTTTTTGTGATTTGCCATCTATCAGATTAGTTTCAAGTTCATGACTCGAGTCATTAGTTTCAAAGGTTAATGTGAGTTGATCTTTTTTATATTTTTTAAAATTGATTTATTTTAACTTCAACTTTAATATTTAATTTATTTGAAATTGGTCTTTCTACCCTTTGTTTTTGTTTTTCTTTATATTGAGTTATCCTGATTTTGTGCCCATGATCACGGTCTTTGCACATTAACCCAAGTTAACTAAATTTGTTTTGTTTTTATAAGGTTAATAGTGGATTAAAGACTAAGACCATTGATTTAAAAGGTTAATGTGAATAGACTTCTTATAAGACTTTTTTAAAAATGAAGTTTTTTCAATATTATCCTAAAACATTTGATTTATCAAAAATTGATCTTCATAATTCTTTTTTTCATTTCCTTTATATTGGGTTATCTCGATCATTTTTCTTTATATTTCATCATCGATGGTTTTTTTTCCTATCAAACTTGATCCCCATTAGCTTTATTTCTATCTTGTTTTCCCTTGACAAGTTTTTTAAATTGATTTTTTTCAAGACTTCATCTTTCAAAATTAAATCGGTTAGAAATTAAGTTTTTTAATCGAAACTAATTCAATAATTTCATGATTTCTACAGGGTTTGTGGGTTAACTTGTATCTTTTCTCCATTGTTTTTTTAGTATTTTTTATCTCTCAAAATTAAGTTGTTTGACAATTGAGCTTCATGATATTATTCAATTTTAAAAAAAAACTTATTCACTCTAGTATCATGATTAGGTTATACATTTTGTATTTTGACCTAAGTGGGCTCAAAAGTTTTCACCTTTTTAAATTATGTTTGTTTTTTATTTTTATCTTTCAACATCTTATTTGCTAGATTGGGCTTTACATTTTTTTTTTGGAGTTATTATGTTCTCATTTGATTTCTTAAAAATTGGTATTCAAAATATATTTTCTATGTTTTTTTCTATGAGATTATCGTAATACTATGCCCATGGTCACAAAGTTTATAAATTAACCTGGTTTAAATAAGCTTTTTTTTGTTTTAATTTTAATTTTACCCTTCATCATTGAGTTGTATTATAATCCGGGTTAACTCAAAATAGATTCTTTTAAAACAAAATCATTGTTTATTTACATATTTTTGTTTCATTTTATAATCATATTATTTATATTAGCAATTGAACCAATAACCCAGATCACAAATTATTTTTCTTTAGCATTCTTTTTTTTATGTTGAAAAACTTTAAGTCGACGACGAAGTGTGAACTACAAGTCTAGAAGACAAGACTAAGCTAGCTTCCACAAGTTCTGTTGTTGGTGGAATTGAAAATTACTTTTTAATACACACACACACACACACACTATAAAAAGTTAAAATAAATTGAAAAGATAATTCATGCATTTTATAAAATAAATAAAAAATTTATATGCATTTATTTAAAAAAAAACAGTGTTTTTAAACTATAAAAACTTAGCGTTATAAAAAAATTAGATTATCAATAAAAAATACATTGAAAATGATGTCTTGCTATTTTATATGCATTCAAAGAAAAAATGGTTAATCTGAGAAAATTATTTAATAAATTTACATTAAAAATATAGCAAGATTTATTAGAGACAAATAATTTTATAATTGTACTTAAATAGAATTAGAGACACAATCGAATTAGATTTTCAATTATATATATATATATATATATATAACTCTTAAAAAAATATTTTTAAAGGATAATGTTGGTAGCAATCCCAACAATCTGCTAGACTAAGAGAGCATTTGATATTGTTGTAATGATGATTGTTTTTCAAAATGATTTTTGCTTGGAAATTCATTGAAATAATATATATTTTTTTTAAATTATTTTGAACATCAACACATTAAAATGATTTAAGAACATCAAAAATAATTAATTTGAATAAAAAAATATATGTAAAGAATTTTTTTTTAAAAATCATTTTTGAAAAGCAAAAAAACAAGAAGCTATAAACCGATAAAGGGTCTTGTGAATCAAAGAAGATTGCATACCTGCAACTTCCAAGATAGTGTGCGCGAATTGTTTAACAAATAAATCAGTGGCCTCTTTCATTTATTAATTTGGTGATAAGAAAAAGATTTATCCAATCCTAGAATATTTTAAATTCATATGTTATTATTAGATGATAAATCTACCTCTAAGATGTCATATCTACAAAAATTTATTAAATTCGGGCTTCAACTGTATATTGGTAGGAGAAGCATAATATTTCTCGTGAAAAGGACAAGAACATGATGATCATATGTTTGTGTCATATAATTACTAATTAATTAAAGGTTTTTGACTCCATGAAGATTATATTTGCTCTATATAATCTATCGAAAAGATGACGGGAGACTCCTGACTTTTAAGCGAATAAATGGTGTGGTGAGTTCCAGCAAGAAATAATTTATGGTCAAATAATTATCTCATTTGAGTAACATGATCGCAAAAAAACCGGTTCATGGAGTCGATATGAGGAATGTTATGAAACTATTTTATCTGAAAATTTAAATTTTTAGGTATGATTTATATTATTTTTTAATATATTCCTAAGTGAAAGTTTTTTGGGTTTGAAACTTGCACATACCCACACTACTTTGTACTTGATTTTTATCAAATAGAATAGGATGATGAAATTCAAACTCGTGACCACTAGGTTAATAAGATTTTGATACTATACTAATTAAATTACTAGATGAAATTTTAAAATATAATTTATATTATTTTGTAACAAGAGATCAGTGAAGCTCATCCAAGAGCTTCATCCAACTCTCTTGATCTCACTCTCATTGTCTTCTTATACAAGCTGTCCACATGCATCTGTGCTTCTTTCAAGTTTAATTACATGATTCGTCGGACTTTATGCAATAATATCTCATAATTAATCATGGTGGCTTCAATCCAAAAAAGAGGAAAGAAAGAGAAAGAAATCATGGTAGTTAGTAAGATACGGGGAGATCTTCTCTGAATAAACAAAGCTTAGATCTCAACGTCAATCAAGCAAACATCCAGAATTTAAGGCCTTCATAATTTATCATGGTGGCCCCTTAATTATTCTCACTTGATCAAATTATTTATGGGAATTTGACAATTAAACCAGCTTCCACTCTAAGACAAAGTCTTTCTCTGCAACAAATCATGTTAGGTTTCATTTTTCTAATCTAACCCCTTTGTCCGAGGTGAAGTGTTCATGAGCTTTGATGATTCAAACTAATTATACGAGTTTAAGTATAAATCCAATCTACGGTTATATGATTATAAAAGTACAATTTAATGAACAACATGCATGGTTTATAAATCTTATTAATTTCAACACATGTTTTCCCATACTTTACATTATGCCCAGATCATATTCTGTAGGGTTAGCTAGGTCCTAGTTTTCTTGCTCTGGGGATTTTCTTGAATAGCTCGATCTTGCCGCCTCCTCAAGCTAGTCCTTTCGATTTTCGCAACCAACTACATCTCCCTTTCTTTTAATGTCTCAACTTCTCGATCAAATTCTTTTTCTACAGATTGCATATAGTAACACACACACACACACACTGTTTTTAACCTTTTTGTATATCCTTTATAAGGAGCACTCACTCGCATATGCACACACCACCTAGATAGGCTCAGTACTGCTGATCATTTCCATCTTTCAAATTCTTCTCGAGGCACCCCCCCTTCTTTTTCTCTCATGGATTTTGGCTGGAATACAGAATCTGATGCTATCTCCAGCAACATCACCACCCTAAAACTGTTTGGCTTCGACATTTCGGAGAAAAACAGCCCTGCAGTGCCTCTGGATTCAAGAAAATCTCCATCTGGGTCACAGGAATCAGAGACTAAACTCCAGTCTTCCGAGGGTAGAAAATATGAGTGTCAGTATTGCTGTCGTGAGTTTGCCAACTCCCAGGCACTGGGTGGTCACCAAAATGCTCACAAGAAGGAAAGACGGCTTTTGAAACGCGCTCAAATGCAAGCCGCCCGCAGCTTGGCCGCAGCTTCATATGTTACCATACCAAATTCCATGTTCTCGACGTTCTCACCACCGCCACCTCACCTCCTTGATCCAGCGGTGGTTCCGGTGGCGGCGGCAATGCAGCAGCATGCCCATTCCTCCCCATTGTTCTACACGTCCTATTCGGGACGCATGTCGCATGGCGGCTCGTATCTTAACGGCCCTGCTTCTTTTCCCGGAAGGTGTCTGGACGGAAAGGGTTTGGTTGGCAGAGAGATTGGGATTCATTCTAAAGTCTTTCCTATGAGTGGTGGATTCACTAGAGAAGATCATGTGGAGCATCACACGGGATTAGGTTTGGATTTGCATCTATAGTAGTACGTAGTCTTGATTCGACAAGACATGCATCGAGTTTGAGCCTCTCTTGTAATGAATTTGTGTTGTGTTTCCCTAAAAATATGGAAAAAATGAAAGCCTTGTACATTTTCCAACTTTCAGAATTGCTACAGATCTTCATGTTTCTTCTGGCAGTGTATGCAATTCAACAACTTCATATATTGGGAGCCATTATTAAACATGCATTTTGGCTTTTGGGATTGATCATAAAGTCTCAAGATCTGCTGAAATAAAAAGATTATTATATAACAATGAATTTGTTTAGACAAGTCTCGAATTATTGGTTACTCTCTCTCCCTCTCTCTCTTTTCTGGGGGAGGAACAAATGGCAAGCCTCTTCTTGGTATGATCTTTTCCATCGTTTCTTCACCTGAACTTTATAACTTAAACAATGGAATTGTAATTGGATAAAGAACACCAGTAATCAACAGAAACCGTAAGTAAAGTTTGAGGTGTGGTAGAATTTGTGTTTTGGTCTAGAAATGCATAAAGAAAACAGATGTGCTCCGAGCTGATCAACAAATAATTTCACCAGGTACCAGTTTCTGCTGAAAGGAATCTCCTCCATGTGTCCAGAATATACTTGGGTCTGCAATTGGTCCAGCCTTTTATCTCCTCAGCAAGCAACCTCCTAGGGGCTAGGGCTCATGGGATGATGGTTGAGCAGAAACAATTTTCTGAAATGGTGACTAACAAGGGATGGATCAGATCTACTTCGTACGATTGTAGGGTAGGAGGGGGGTGGGGGTGGTTCAGTTCAGGCATGCTAAATAAGGCATCATCCCTTGATGTATAATTCTAGGAGTTTTTTTTAAAGAATGTATTTTATAGAAAAATATCTTTTTAATTTACATTTTTTCTCTTTATGTAAAATGTTTTATAAGAAAATAGTTAACAGGAAATATTTTATTATTAACCTTCAAATATAGTTTATTTATTAAAAAATATTTTTAATTCTAAAACAAATAACAAAAAATAATTATTTAATCACAATATCATTCAATTATTACTTTCATTACTGCTATCATCTTTATCACCATTTTGATATCGACTTCACATCATTATCATCACAACGATCAATAGTGTTAAAACTATCTCATTATCCATAACACCTCACCAATATAACCCTCATCTTTTGTGTTATTATTCTTATAATCACTATACTTACAAAAAAAAAAAATATGAGCTCAATATCTTTTACTTTGGAACTAGACACAAAAATACATTGAAAAAGTGTAACTATGATTTTATTGTTGCCATAAAAATTGATTAAATTTGAAATTGAAGGTAAAAATACCTTTTATATATGATACATTTGTCATTGTCTAATTGGTTGTCGACAAAATGGTTTAGACATTTTTTTTTTTATTATAATATAATAATTATTTTGCCTTTAAAAGTCAAAGAGGAAATAACAATATTTGGTTTAGGGGCTCCTTTATATATATTTTTTAAATAAAATAAAATAAACAATAGAGTTACAATCATGTTAAAAAAAGGTACATGTAAAGAGAAAGGCTTCTTTTTCTTTTTCTTTTTCTTTTTTAAAACAATAAAATGATAGAATTAATCTTACAATTTGAAAAAACAAAAAGTATTTATTAGGGTATTTTGTTTTTTTACTAATTTTGCTGTTATTTTTAAGTTTTATTAGGGGTGTCTTGATAATTTTATGTTTTAAAATATTATTAAAAAAAGTTCCTGATGTGTGTGCATGTGTCAGCACGTCATAATATTTGTGTCATTCAAGTGACGCGTGAGGGACCATGCATTGGCTAAAGTCTTGATTTTATATCAACATTGGGAGCAATAAGTCATTTTTTTTTTTTTTGGTGATGTGGTGTTTGCTCATAAAGGAGGTTCAATTGAGCTATGGTAGAGGAGGTTTAATTATTGGTCCTTCCTTAACTATGTGATTTCTCTTCTTTTTTTGTTTGGTTATTCTGAGTACATGTTAACTCAGGTTAGCTTGCATTTTTTACTCAATCTTTTTTATTTAACTTTGGTCTTTTTTTAGACTCGGGTTTTTTTCTTCGATGTTGTATTTTTAAAAGTTTTTTTTTTTTTATCTTTAACATTAGATTATTAGGTCTAGAGCCTTACAATTTCGTTTTATTATTTTTTGGAAGTTCTTTCGGTCTTATATCCAAGGTCACGTTTTAGTTAATTTATCTCATGTTGACTTGACATGAATTATTGTTGCTTAAATATTTTCTCTTAGGATTAGAAAACATTTGACCCGTGTTGCGCGGGTCACCTATTTAGCTACACAATACATTACCATCATTTTACCAATATATTTTCCACGTCATTATTCCTAAAATGTTTATGCAAAATAAACGCTCCCTTTAGGCTCGTGTACCGGTTAGGATTCTTAGGCTTAGGCCTGCTAAGTATAAGGTAGGCTCATGGACTGGTAACCCTCCCACCGGCCCTACTAAGATTTCTATCTAGTTTTGAATTTCCTCATGGGAGAGGCAGAGACTTAGTGTTTATTTGAAAGTGAAATTGTTTTTATTTTTTTAAAGTGTTTTTATTTATAGATATATTAAAAATATATATTTTTTATTTTTAATAAATTATTTTTGAATTAGCATAAGAATTATCTAAAAATATCAAAAAATTTAATTTAAAATAATAAAAAAAAAATTATTTTTTTAAAAAATATTTTTGAAACACAATGTCAAATACTCTCTTGGTGTGCGCTTAGACATCATATTTCAGGATGGTAATGTAGCTCCTATATTTTATATAGTGGTCAATTTAGTCCCTCACACTACCTCCTTACCATTAATTGCTGAGTGATGATAATTCAAACAAATTACTCTTAGCTTAACATAATTAAATAACTATCCATTTCCACTCCTCCCCTAGAGTTACGTCTTCTGCGAACAATAATAGATAAGAGAATAATCTTAAAAATTAAAGTGGAAATAGCATTCACATTTGAGACTCTCCTGTTGAAAAAATAAAATCAAGGATGAGAATACAAGGAGAGCTAAAAATATAGTAGTCAAATCTACTTGAAAAGGGAGCCAATAAAGATTTTAGCAATAAAGTTTTTCCAAGTTAAAAATTGTTTTGCTAAAAGAAAGAGTATTTTTATAACTTTTTTTTTTATTCAAACTCAAATTAAATTCGTTTTCAGTTGAATTTTAAAACAATATTCTATATCCAAATTGAGACAGTTACAAGAAAGTAGTTTTTGTTAGCAGTAACACCAGCTCACATACAGCAAATGAGAGAATCAAGGAGGTAAATCCCACAGGAGAAGATCAAGGACACGAAGATCAAGCAATCACCATCAATAGTGTAACGGCTTGATATTATTATAGAATGTACAGATTTCATACCTTTTATAGATTATAGCATTTACTTGTTTACTGTAAATCTTCTCTATATAATGAAATACAAACAGCATCCACCAGTGTGCTGGATAATCAATTTACTGGTTTACAAAACCTTACAGTTTTAAGACAATTGAATTGTCGACTTCTTACATGTTTTAAATAGAAAGAAAATGAAAAATATAAAAATGATGATTCTAAAATATGTTTTTAATATATTAATATTAAAAACAATATAAAAAATTATTCTAATACATTATTAATTAAAATATATATTTTTTTAAAATACCATCCATCACATAGTATTAATATATAATATATAATTTCATTTTCATTACTTTCAACACACCTCATGTTATCTAATTGTGTTCCCCCATCCATGAACATCCTCTTGTGTTGGCTTTATCTCGAGCTAGCTAGCTACTTGCATCGAATCCATTAATCCAGTTGTAGTTTGGTTTTCTAATTGTGGAAGAAAAAATAATTGAAATGTAAAGCAAAATCTTGCATTTACA